>OU342605.1:1583174-2183174 GCA_910589645.1 Tinea semifulvella
TTTCTTATACATTTCTAGCTGTTTAAGAAGGTGCAAAGTCACATGTAGGGATATTTTATTTCTCAAGGTTAAATCGTAGGCATTAGGTTAACGTCCCTTTGACCTTAAATGGAAAAAACTTGAGGTTGAGAATGGGCTGGGAATGGCCACTTGTGCGGAGTGGAGCCAATGAATATGTCAGGAAAAAGATTCCCCATCCTTAAGTGACTCAGTAAAAGGCTGGTTACATCTAGGGTTGCCAACTGAAAACGATATTTAAAAACACTCTTTGATATTTGTGCAAAGTGGAACTCCCGAACCTCAAGTTAAGTGACTTGCACCCTTATTTATAGATGTTGCCTCAACGGCTTCGTTACTCAATTATTTCTTTCAGCTGTCAAAAGAAGGGACGTCATTACCTACGCTTAAGGAATAGAAGTGTCAAACTCAAGGTAGATCGTAACGTACCTTGAAACCTCCTTGATGAGTGTCTTATTTTATATTCAGCTAGTATTGATATCATTTAAAGTTGCATTTCTTATTACTTATTATTAATTAGTAAAAATCCTTATATTTAGTTAATATATTTTTTTTTAAATACACGCTTACTTTTTTCCACTGCATCCTTAAACCACCGGGGATAGTTAGGTCTGGTGGTAGGCAACGGATGGGATGCCGTGCACTGGTTTGGGATGCCACATATGTTGACATAATCTGTCCGTCATATGTGATATCTAGCCATAAGAAACCCGGAGAAAGAATCAGTACGCCTTAAACGCAACAAGTACGCGGAGATCATCGTCAATCACCAATTCATCCCATTTGCAGTCAAAACGATCCGTTGTCCAAGGAGGCTCTGGCGTTCTCTTGGGAGTATCATCACGACCGTTTCCCTTTCAGGGTGGTCAGAAACTACGCTTATAAATAAGCGAATTCAAATTTAGCATTATAGGCCAATCATGACAAGTAGCAAGCTCGTCGATGTCTCCAGCGTAACAAACTCGAGAAATATCACAAATAAAATAATATTAATTAAATGTATTTATTTACATTAATAAATATTTTTGTATCCCGACCAGAAATCAAACCCGGTACCTCCGAGTCTAAATCAACGGACTTAACCGATAGACCACGGAGGCAGTCTCTTGGGAGATTGGGGGAAAACTCTGTTTGGCTAAGGGTGACCCTTTAAAGTAGATAATATTTCGCTTAAAGAGTCAGCCTTGCCGTTCAACCCAGCGAGTGTTCACTACGCTCATTGGACGGTTATTATGTTAGTTTTTAATTTATTAGTAATATTTGTAGTGTAGTTTAGTTTATGATTTTTTTGAAATCTTTGTACTTTACTTATATATAAAAAAAAAAACTAAATATATTGTCTAACACAATCAAAAGTGCTAGAGCATGTAGTAATACAGGTAAAAAATAATAATGCATTTCTGTGTTCGGAGGTTTACTACTTAGAATATCGATTTTTAGAATCCCTTGACAGCTGAAAATAATAATAATAATAAAATATGTGAGTAAAGAAACCGTTGAGATAAAAATTCTACGGAATTTTTACTTTTTTAGTTACCTACTCTACAATACAATGGCAGCCCTTGCATCGCCGGAACTTCGCGAAGTGCAAATAGGTTCAACTTTGGAAAGAAACGAAAGTTCGGCACAAAAGTTAGTCGAATCACTTTTATGCTTCATTTTTATGATAGGATCACAATTTTTAGTTATAAATCTGATAACTTTTCATCTCAGTGACAAATTTTATAGTTCATTTATATCTGATGAATATATAAAAATGGAATCCATATTAATTTTAAAAATGCAAAAAAGCTTTATCTGTCTCTATATCTGTCCGTCTTTCACGCCTATGTACCAATTTTAAATAAAATTTTGCAGAAATATTCCTTGGAATCTTTGGATCAAGATCTGACCACGATATGTGACCATATGTCTGAGTCAGTTTGATTTCCCTTAACGCCCAAACTACTTAACCGATTTTAATAAAATTTGGCAAAGATGTTCCTTGCAGGTTATAACGATATCAGCTGATTACGACATGTGACCCCACGGTCATTTATCTAACTATCCGCATTAATACAAAAAACTAATAATAATTTTTAGCAAATATTTTTACTTGGGTTTTAAATCATGCCAGTAGCTGTGCCATAAACTATTTATAAAAAGTAGACAAAGAGCAGTATAATTAGCGATTCATTACAAATTGCGTCATTAATTGTAAATTAATATTTTACCGCGTTGTAGAGACATAAACAATTCGGACAGACCACAATGTTTATGCTTGTAAAATGCGTAGGTACTTGTAGGTATGTGCACAGTGCAATTCATCGCTTGTTAACATGCATTTATTGTGTGAATTTAATAAGTTAAACCTATTTTCTCACCATTGCCAATCCGTCTGGCGAGTAAAGGCCAAATTTTTTTTCGTAAATTTTTCCTAATTTTTAGTAGTGAGATATGGACTGAGGCTGCAATGCACCATCCCCTGCATGAGTGCACCAAGAAAGCTGCTGTCCGATAGGAATGGTAACAGATAGTACTAAACAACCCCCTTTCCCTATTATACCTTAGGGAACGTTTTAAATTTCTTTCTTCGACTCATGTTCGTGACTTGCAATCTACCCAAAATAACCTTCTTGCTATTTCTCTCCACTCCTCGACAAGATATTCAAATTCCTTCACCGCAGAGAATCTCTGGAACACTTTCTCTTCGAACTCTAACGAGTGCGCTTTCTTTCAAAAAATATTTTTACTCCCATTTTCTATCCATTCAGAATAACTAAAGTTATATTTATCTGTGTTAAACTGATCTTTCACCCTTTTCTCTATTTTTAACCTTAATACTATATTATAGTGTATATTTATCTATTTCTGTATATATGTAATTATTTGTATTGTATTATAGATATACTCGTATATATTATAATATGTATGATATGTAGTATTAGTATAAATTATTGTTTTTGTTAGTAAATACTTGGAACTCTGCCTATAATCCGTTAAAACTCCCAAAGGTTAGCTGGTGGAAAATGCCTTACGGCATAAAGCTCGCCTGTGCACATTAATTTTAAGTTAATTTAGTTTTTGTGCAATAAAGAATTTTTATTATTATTATAGTTTGTTGGTTAAATTGTACGTATTTTTTCTTTGATTTTTGTTATGTGTTCGTACATAAATATAGTGAAATGTTATTGTTATTTTATGTACGTTAATTATTATTCTGGTAAGTTCTGGAAGTCCGATCTCCAACAGTGAAGGTTTCGACGCTGTATTCTAAAAATTACACACATCACATACTCGTATATTGTTGGACCTACCTTATATAGGTGTCTATGTCAGGTTTAATCCGTGGCCACTGCGGCAACTCTTTCATACTGTGATGGATGTCCGTAATTACCGTGAAGTTAAATGTCTTATTAAAGAAATGCGGAATCTATGTTACTCGTGGTTATCTGACCGCTAAACTAAAAGTAAAATATTATCAAGACCATATCTCTTGCGAGGTGGTTAGAAACCACGCCAACTTTCTTATTATCACAAGTGTCAAGCCCGTCGATTTCTCTAGCGTACTAGATTCGTATATAAACTTACAAATAAATAAAACAAATTACCGTGTGACGACCGGGAATTGAACCTGTCAAATCTGAGGTAACCACTAGACCACGGGAGGTATAAATTATACTAACCTCATGGACTATAGTATAATATTTGAATTAGGTCATTTTTAATTTATAGATGGTTTAATTTTTAATTAGGTTTAGTTTATAGGTATTTTTTTTTTTTCTTTTTAATTATTATTTGAATATTTTTTTAGCTTAATTATTAAGGATACTCTAATTTTATTTTAAAGTGTAGGTAATTACCGATATGATAATGCAGCCATTCTCGAAGTGTGCTCCGCGGAGCCCCAGCGGTCTGCGAAAACTCTATGGGGGCTCCGCTAATATAATGCAAAAATACTAAAATAGTAGGTAAAATGTTGCTAAAGAAAAAAAAACCATGATTATTAATAAAAAATACACGTTAACCATAAAACATGATCCGGTGGTGGTTCGGCCATAAAATTGCTGGCATGTACCAATGTCATAGTCAAAGTCAAAATATCTTTATTCACGTAAACCTATTACAGACATTTATGAAACGTCATTAATTTAATTATTTTGAATGATTCTACTCCTGCTAGTAGAAGACTAAGCAGCAAAGTGGTCCATTAAGTAAGCTGTTAGCAGAAGACCAACAGCTTAGCAGATTCCAGTGACCTGTTAATGTTTAATCTGACTGAGAAAGGAATCGGCAAGGAAAACTCAGCTATATCAGATTTACAAAATAAATCATATACAGAACTGCACCACGACGATCAATTAATAACCTTTTAAATTTAGTTATCAGTTAATTTAGTTATCAAAAAAAAATTTTTATGTACATCTGTCATAGATTAATGGATTGGACCTAAGCAGGTCAGCCGTCAATACATTTATGGAGCGAGCCAAGAGGACATTAACGGAATCATACAGTATTTGGTTGGGGAGAGAGAGGGTCAGAGTGGTGGATGCTGAGCATGTTGTTGCGTGATAAAAAGCCTATATTCGGTGGCAAGCCCGAGACACCATTTTTCTCCTATCTCTTTTCACACACGATTGACCCGGTTAGTCCATGGAGTGCTAAGAAATTTGACTTCACCACCGTTCCCGTGCCTCAGAGAGCACTAAATTGCATGTAATAATAATAATAATAATAAATTATTTATTGTACAGAACCAAAGATAGTGTGAGTACGAAGGCGAGCTTAATGCTATAAATGCATTTTCTACAAACTATCCTTTGTGAATGGGGAGCCGTTATAAGTGGGTGCAGAAATACTATTGTGATCAACAATAATTAAATATATATACATACTAATTAAATATACATATTCTTCATATTAAATAAATATATACATGAATAATAAATACATATCTAAGTACATAGTAGAAAGTTATGGTAAGTTATTCTGTTTATGGTGTTAAAAATTGTATAACTTGTCTTTAAATATTTTGAGAGATGGAGCTGTCTGATTACCAAAGGTAGTCTGTTCCACTGGCGAGCTGCAAATACCGAAAAGGAGTCTGAATATCTGCTGGAAGAATGGGAAGGGATTTTAAGTTTTTTTTTATTTTTTATACTAGCACGACATGTGACCTTGCGCCCACCTGATGTTAAGTGGTGCACGAGGTCCATGAATGTTAGCAACTGGAAACAGACACTCATGACTGGCATCAGTTCCTAACACTATGCCGGCTTGACTGGGCATGGCGGCAATTCGAGCCTGATCCCGAAACGTGTGGATACACTTTACTGGGTTTATAGGCACGAACGGTGGATACTTCCCCGCCCCGGCAGACTGGGGAAATTACCATCATCAGTCCGCCTACCACCTCTAAAAAAAAACAAAGTAATTTTTAAAAATATTTTAAGTACATGTAGGTTCCAGTCTTACTAATACGAACATGTGGAATGATATCAGATCCTCGCCAACCCGCCTATCGTATCGTCGTAGTCAATGCTGTTTGCTGAGTAGGAAAAGTTACGTTGTCTAGGTAGTACTTGATAAAGGAGTGAAGAGCTAACAGGCAAAGTGTAGGCACGATGGTTCCGCCAAGTACCTCACACATGCTCTTAATGTCTTACAGAGGCGAGCTGTTCGAATTGTGGACGATGCCACTATATCTGAGACTCTCGAATCCCTGCAGCTTCGCCGAGATGTAGCTTCTCTGAGCGTGTTCTACCGGCTAAACTATGGTGAGTGCTCTGAAGAGCTCTATAACCTAATTCCTTCCTCTCCATTCCGCAACCAAACCATACGTACCGTAGTCACTATCGCTTCGCGTACCTATAAATTTGGTGACTCATACATCTGTCGCACAATAAAGATGTGGAATGCTCTTCCAGCCTCTGTGTTTCCAATTTCCTATAACCTGGAGTCCTTCAAGCGAAGTGTGAAAAGGCATCTAGTCAAGCCGGCATAGTGTTAGGGACTGATGTCGGACATAAGGGTCTGATTCCAGTTGCTAACATTCATGGACCCTGCGCGCCACTTACCATCAGGTGGGCGCAGGGTCACATATCGAGCTAGTATAAAAAAAAAAAAGATTTATTGAACTAAAATGATACATAGAAAGAGAGTTGTGAGATTGGCTGTGACATGTGCCACGTATTTAAACTTCTCCCACAGGTAACAGGAATAGGGTGACTGTAGTTTTGTACTTATAGAAATTAGGATTTAAACATTGCACTAATAAAAATCTACATCATCAACGCCATTTCACACGATCTCCTGCCACCCTCATCCTTCCCCCACCAGCGAACTTCTCAGGTTATCTGTCTATCTGGAGGCGGGTCGTCCCACTCTCCGTCTTCCCATACGTGGTCTCCACTCCAGAACCCGTCTACTCCATCGTCCATCGGTTCTGCGACAGACGTGTTCCGCCTATTGGCACTTCAGTTTACTAATTTTGAAGGCTATATTGGTAACTTTGGTTCTCCGACAAATGTCAATATATGTCAACGGCTCAGGCCTACTGTCAGTGTCCACATCTTTGCTTTATACGAAACTAGCTGTGCGCGCGACTTCGTCCGCGTGGAATAGTGACTTTTGGAAGCATTTAATTTTTGTTTATGTTTAATTAGTATTTTGTATGTTACTACTAAATAGCTTATTTTATTCCATTACGTTTTTGCCTAAACATAAAGATTTTGCGGGTTTAAAACACGCCAGCATGCCACATAAAGTTTCCCATGGGAAAAGCATATTCCGAGCTTTGTAACTGACATCTCCAGTGATTCCAGGGCACCGTTAACCCTATTCCCGCGTTCACTTCGCAGTGAAAACACTGCCCAGATATACTATAATTTAAGGTATAAAAAGTATCATCACGACTGTTTCCCTTTCGGGGTGGTCAGAAACCACGCTTATAAATAAGCGGATTCACATTTAGCCAACTTTACTATATTAATTATGACAAGTGGCAAGCTCGTCGATGTCTCCAGAAATATCACAAATAAATTAAATATTATATAAATGTATTTATTTACATTATTAAATATTTTTGTGTCCAGACCAGGAATCGAACCCAGTACCTCCGAGTCCAAATCCACGTTAACCGCTAGACCACGGAGGCAGTATAATTTAATTAACTTGATTTAGACTTTCATCATAAATCTTTATCGTCACGTTTTCCTGTATAGTACATTTATTAAAGTGTATTAAAGTGTAATAAAGTGTAATAAAATAACACAGTTGTCCCATTTAGTTAGGAAAGCTTGGCTGGTGTAGTCGCGTGTCGTATTCCAGTAAGTTGTGATACTATATCGTTTCAACGAATGTGGCACTTTCACCGCTCGAAATAACTGCTTCTATTTTATTTATTTAGTTATCTGGAACTCCAACAGCATTAACAGAAAATACAATATTATCAAATTTTACACAATACATAAGACCATGAATAGTGAAAACTGAAAACTTACATAAAAATATACTGAAAATCAATCCAAAATAAACTGATGGTAGGCTTTCGGGTAGGATATCCTTGATTCCAAAAAACGAGGCCGTGCAATGGTTTGGGATGCCACATGTGTTGACACACTCTGTCCGTCACCCATAAGAAACCCGGGGCCGCTGCAGAGTACTCGATCACCACTTCATATTATTTGAGCTTGAGAAAAAACTCCGCCGACGACGGGGGTCACCCGTGAGTAAAGATATTTTTTTTCAAACGGTTAGCCTCGCCGTTCAACGGTGGAACGCAACGATCGTGTGAGGCACATCGCCCTTCAGACGGTTATAACTTTAGTAATATTTTTTAATTTTATTGGTAGTGTAGTTTATTTTATCTATAATTTAGTGTTAAATTGTATATTAAGATTTTTTTGCTGAATAAAATAAAAATTAAAACTCTAACTATTTTAATCTTTATAAATATTTACACTAATATTCAATTCAATTCGTTTATTTTGCAAGTAGGCATAGGACAAAAAGAGATGTATTCTGCACTTTTACACGTCAATTTTTACAATATTGATATAAAACGATATCATTTTATAGTACATATTGATGAATCTGGAGCAGTACATGATAACCATCATTTGGAAAGAGAAACAATAAAATAATAAAATTATAAATACAGAATAACGCTTAACATTATATCTGCTGCAGATAGGCATTGTCACACTATAAGCTAAGACAGACACAATTATTTATTTATTTATCTGGAACTCCAACAGCATAACCAAAAATACAATATTATAAAATTTTACACAATAAATAAGGCCATGAATGGGTTCACAAATTATACACAAAAATATAAATCCACTGTGAAGACAGATTAAGAAATCAACAAAAACAAATAGTGCATAAAATTAAGGAAATTTACAAAATACAACAAAAACGCAAAGAAAACAATAACATACAACAAGACGGAAGAAAATATGTATTCATTCCTACCCATCAGCTACAGACACCAAATTATAAGAATATAAATGTCAATGTCAGTTAAGATAATAGCTGCTGTATATAGGCATTTAAAAAAACTACTTAAAAAGAAAAATTAAATAAACTTAAGTCAATAAACTATAAATTTTTTTTAAATAAAAATAAAATAATGTAATTAAATAAAAATCAAATAAAAAATAAATGTATTCTAAAGTTAACCATTCAGGGATAGTCTCTATTTTCCATCTGTATAGCGTTAATACGTTGGCAGAAATAATTGCCAGGTTTCCAGTCACCAGACTTTTCCGTTAGCTATTTTTATTTGCTTCGTAATAGTAAGCGTAGAATAAGCTGAAATTGAGACATTCCAAATTTAAATTTTAAAACCGTCTTTAAATTTCTAAGAAATACGCAGAGCTTTGACAAAGTAAACACAGTTAAATAATGATTTAAACGTGGAAAATTATACTGTAAAATCCAATTTTAAACCTTTCTTATTTGCGCTCTCCTAAAAGCATTACTCAAGTTTGACAAACACGATTCTTATTCACAAAATTAACATTTAATGCAGTAATCACAGCCTAATAAATTCTTAGATACTGGTTAAATATACCGCGACTATCATTTAATTCATTTACAAGCGTTTCTACTCTGTGGCTGCAGCTTTCGAAAGTTCTGGCGTAAAAGAGACCGAGATATCGGTTTTCTCTTTCGCTGGTCCTGAAATACATGTTTCAGTGAGAGAATCTTCAGTAGCCCTTTAGATATCAAGCGACCGGCCGCTTCGTCGCAAATACAAAAATAAATAGCTCGCGAATACGCGAAAATACGAGTGTTGTGTTTTTGAAAAAGGAATTTAAAAATTATTTTAAAATTTTCGTCGTGTTAAAGGGATAAGGCAAAAGTTTTGTACGCCTTCGTGTTAATGTTGTATGGTTAGTGGATTTGTGTTCGGTGCCAATTTATTAAGATGAAAATAACCGAATATTTTAGTCTTCGTCGAGGACACTTAAACTATGCCGTTAACCCACTTCGGGTTTCCATTGAGTAGAAATTAATTGGGTGCACTCTAACATTAGGTAAGTGTTAAATACATTATGATCTTGGCCCTTTTCTTTCAGATGCTTTTATGGTCTAGGATTAAAAGAGATTAAAACACAATGCCTTTATATTTTGTTTAGTTTTGTTATTCTAACGTACCTACCCGTACCTACAACTTATTTTATTATTAACACATAATAAATAACAATATAGCCGAAATTGTTATGCAATGGCAACAAATATATTTAATAAGCTTCCAGTTACTATAAGGGAGCTGCCACTAAAACTATTTAAATTAAGAGTCAAACAAATGCTGGTTAATAAATGTTTTTATTCGACAAAAGAATACCTAGACACTAAGCTCAACAAAGTCATGTGACTAAATAAATATTTGTATGCTAGAAATAGCGAAGCATGTGATATAATTACATATAATACTTTACATCCCTGTACCTACCATGTTTCTGACGGATTATTTCAAAAATAATAAATAACTAAAAATCATTTTTTTTGTGATTTAAGAAAAAACATGATTGAACATTTTTTTGGTAATAAATTATTTTTAGACCGACTATTTCAGAAACTTCTACCATTTTTTTTTCAGTTTCACAATAAAAAGTTTTGATTCTAGACACCAAGGATCTAATGATAATAATTATTTATTTACACAGTAGAAATTAGTTACAATAATAAATACAATAGTGAAATAAATAGCCAAGGAGTTGTCGAAACGGCTGACGGATAAATCTGGTGACAGGAAGGCTAGCAATTATTTCTGCCAACGTATTAGCCTCGCTATACAGAGGGGAAATTTCAGAGTCTTCTTGGGACCATCTCTGATGAGATGTCTCTTGAGGACAATTTTTATTTTATTTTTTATTAGCATTCGTTTATAGTTATTCACGTTAATAAGTTTATAAATATATCGCATTGTTCAACTATCAAATTTCATCCTATAATGAAATATTTAGATACTATAATTAATAATAATAATAACGTTTATTGACGCAAAAAATACACATACATGGGGTTCGATTCCCACCGGGGGCAAGTTGTACATTGTATAATTTGTCTCGGTCTGGGTGTTTATATGTATAATATGTATATATTTACAAGAAAAAAGTATAATATGTAGTTTATCAACCATCTAGTTTCCGTTACACAAGCCTCGTATTACCACGGATACTAGATGGCGCTGTGTGACCTGTCTGGAAATATTTATTATTATTATTTATTATTATTATATATAACATGTAAAATACTGCAGAAAGGACAATAAAACAAAGTTGATCGCCCTGGGCCGGCACCTGTAATTAAACTGTATCACCAAGCCCAGGTCACTCAGCCGTTTGTTAAGACATTTTTAAAACTAGAACATAAACACTTTTTAAGAAATAAAAACACAATTTTAACAAAATATCAAACACAAATAAATGATAAACAAAGAACTTAATTTTAATTTAGTGACATAAGTGAGGGTGATGCAAAAAATACTTTTGGCCTATAGCGATGCATGGAGTAGTCTGTTATCATTCGAGTAATTAATAATTTTACAGAATTCCGCAATCAACCAGTACATTTTGGAATAGGTTAACTAAATATACCTACTATTGTTGCAATATCTCATTAACAGCTGCTTACACAGAATAGGTAATCTAGCGCATAGCGCTTACTTGATGTGTACAAAATTGACACTACATATTTACTATTATAGAAATTTTTGTCTTGTATCTTGGGCTCCAGCTGCACTAGCTACCCTACTATTCTACAATTATTTATTTCACTTGAAATTCACAAAAAACGTACAATTTGATTCGTAAAGCATGAAAACGAAATTTAAATAACATTAATAACCGCCATCATGGTCTAGCGGTTAAGTCCGTGGATTTAGAATCGGAGGTACCGGGTTCGATTCTTGGTCGGGACACAAAAATATTTATTAATATAAATAAATACATTTAATTATTATTAAATTTATTTGTAATATTTCGACGAGCTTGCCACTTGTCATGATTGGCCTATAGTAAAGTTTGGCTAAATGTGAATCCGCTTTTTTATAAGCGTGGTTTCTAACCACCCCGAAAGGGAAACGGTCGTGATGATACTTTACTTTTTTTTATTTATTAATAAACTATTTGAAATTTAAAATAATAAAAAAAAAAGATTTTTTGGTTTATCTTTACCTAAGCTTAGTTAGTTAGGGCATTAACGGAATCATACAGTATTTGGTTGGGTAGGGAGAGAAGTAGAATGGTGGATGGTGAGCGTATTATCGCGCAATAGAAAAAAAAAGGAGGCCTCCTTTTCTTAAACCAGCCTATTGTAGGTCGCAAGTCCGAGACACCATGCTTCTTATCTCTTACCCACACACGATGGACCCGGCACCCGCACGGTGGATCCATGGAATGCTTAGAAATTTGAATTCGTCTTCTTTGGCACAGTATTATGAAAACGAACCATTAAACACTTACTAGTTTTACTGTTATATTATGTTATAAGGTAGCGGGAAAATCTTATAATATTTACTGATTCAAGGTATATAATTGTACTTCAGATGGTCTAGTTGTTAACAATACGTGGACTTTGCTCATAATAGCATGTATTTAGGTTATTTGTTGAGCCCCAGCACTTTTAATTACAAAAGTTGATGGAACTAGTTTTAACTGGCCTCTAGAAACTTCCCGCCAACTTACTAACTACTAATATTTCTCAGAAACACAATAATACCAATATTATGATAGAAGATTTGTCTCTGTGTGTGTAAGTATGTATGTATGTTTGTCTTAAAATCACGCCTATATTATTTAAGTAAGTCTTGTTTCAAGCGGTGTTATTATAGTAACAATCGGCATTTGACATCATTGCAAATGGCACATACTTTTATTGTAATTTGCCCAGTCTGCTGGTGCGGGGAAGTATTCATCGTTCGTGCCGATTCTTGCTTATTTATTATTTTTGCGGGGGGTTGGTTTACGTTGAATATTGCAGCTGCAAGTGGAAAAATAAGATAGGCTGAAGGACCAGTGGATTCTTCGAATCCACAGCGGTATCTGTTCAAAATGCTGATCACGCTCACACCGCCAAACAAGGGAAATGTATGGAAGAAATGAGACAGCGCGGAAGACAGTATGGTGGAACTGTTGTTTCTAAGAAGGCATGCAACTTACTTGGTGAGATCCAGTCATCAGCTCAGCAGGTCGCAGGCCAAAGTCATACATATCTATCACGCCAGATCCCTTGCGGGGTAGGCAGAGACAATTAAGCGCCATTTGACACGATCACGACATACCTCTTTCGCTTCGGCGACATTGTATAGAATCATTATCATTCAGTGAAGTTCTATCCGAGCCAGATACAAATTCAGCATTCAATAAATTCCATGATTTAATTGTTTTGTTTCATAATCTATGTTTTCCGGTAATAACAGTTAAATATACAAATAAGGTAATCCAAAATCATTGGTTGAATAAGAATTTAAAACGTTGTTGTGTTAATAAAAGGAGATTGTACTTACAATACAAACTCTCGTCGACAAATAAAAAACAGAATAAAAATAGGTACCATAGGTATATTAAAATACTAAAACAATGCCTTTTAAAGGCCCAACAAATAAATAACACTAAATCTATCATAAAATCAGAAAATAAATGTAAAACTACGTGGAAAATAATTAAAAAAAACACTAACAACAACAATACCAATAAAATTAATACTATAGACGAAATAAAACTTGACAACATTATATATACAAAACCAGACCAAATAAGTGAAAAATTTAATCAATACTATATTAATATGACAAATCGACATTTAATTGGTAAAAAAAAACTAATAATATTGCTCAAAACCCACGTACTATGTTCCTTACCCCAGTTGACGAACAAGATATATTTAAATCAATTTTAAGTTTAAAAAACAAAAGATCTACTGGATATGACGCATTAGACACAAGGACCCTAAAGGCTTGTGCACATTGCATATCAATACCATTATGCTATATTATAAACCAATCTTATGAGCAAGGCTGTTTTCCATCACGCCTAAAGAAGTCTATAGTTAAACCGCTATACAAAAAAGGTAAACGATCTGAAATGAGTAACTACAGACCTATTACACTAATACCTATATTTTCAAAAATATTTGAAAAAATAACTTATAGGAAAATTTATAGCTTTATTGAATCGTCTAAAATCTTAAAAACGCAACAATTTGGTTTCAGAAAAGGATCGTCTACATCTCTAGCTTGTTTTATGCTGGTTAAAAACATCACAGAGTGCCTTAACAACAAAATTTATCCAGTTTCCATTATGCTGGATATGTCAAAAGCATTCGACTTTGTATGCCATAATACATTATTAAATAAGCTGGATAACTACGGCATTCGTGGGATAGCTTTGGAATGGCTAGCGAGTTATCTAGGAAACCGTAGCCAATGTGTAGAAATTACAAGAATATCTAGAAAACTAAAAACAAACTATAGATCACAATTTCGTCAAAATCACTATGGTGTACCCCAGGGAAGCGTGCTGGGGCCTCTGCTTTTCTTGCTTTATATCAACGACCTTCCAGACACGACGACACATGACTGTATTTTATTTGCGGATGACACGACCCTAACTATTAAATGTGCGAATAGAAATAACGTTGAGACGGAAACAAATATTGCGCTTAATAGCGTAATTAATTGGATGGACCTAAATAACCTAAATATTAACATAAGTAAGACTAAATTAATACAATTCCAAACGACTAATAACTCACAATTAAATCTTGACATTCTACATGACATCAATAAAGTTGAAGAAGTAAATGATACTACATTCTTAGGTATAACAATAGATAAGAGATTAAACTGGAAAGCTCACATCGACAAACTATGCGTTAGATTAGACAGATTTATTTACGCACTAAAACGCATAAGAAATGTGTCTTCACTGGAAGCAGGACTTTCAGCATACCACGGATATGTATCGTCTCTGTTTAGGTATGGAATTATTGTATGGGGAAACTCGGTGGACGTAGGTAGGGTCTTAATAACTCAAAAAAAATGTATTCGGGCGCTATACAACTTAAATCAGTTGGATAGCTGCAAACCGTTTTTTAAGAAAATAAATATATTAACTATACCAAGCCTGTATATTTACGAAATGTCATTATTTGTACGCAAATACACAAGTCTCTTTAAAACTAATGGCGAAATGGGCTACCGTAGCCAAAGAATCAAGAATAAATTATGCCTACCGTCACAGCGTTTAGAACTACATTCTAAGAACTGTTACTGCATGGCAATACGAATTTATAACCATTTGCCCTACGAATTGATACAGTTAAGAAACAATGAATTCCAAAGAAGGTTATTTAAACTTTTGGTACAAAAAGCATATTATTCAAACAAGGAATTTTTCGATGATAATTTGACATTGTAGACCTAGCAACTATTTATTATTGCGAATTGTTTGTTTAAAATTTAAAATTGTTTAAAATTATTTGACAACAAATTTTGAATTATTAAAACAATATTACTATTGACTTAAATTAATTTTATATATTGACATAATAATAATAATTATATTTTTTTAAAATATGAATATAATAGTAATTTTATATAGTTGCTATTAATGAATATATGTGTATGTATGTGTGTGTATATGTATATACATACATACACACATACATATATATGTATGCATGTATATAGAATTATATGTAATATTAGATTTATAATATACATGTTTAATATTTTCATGCCGCTAGCGGTAGAATGCTTCGGAAATTATGCATAAGACCACATTATTATTTTGTACAGTATTCTGGAAAATAAAGATATTTTGATTTGATTTGATTTCATTAACCTCTTTATACATGCCCTTTGGTTACGAATACTTTTTAATGCACCTTCAGCCAGTGTTTTATTTGATCATGATATGTGAGTCTCGGTCTGCCAGGGCCTCTTTCATCCACAACTTTCACATTATATATCTGGTTCGTCAATCTTTCATCGCTCATCCTTTCAACATGCCCGAACCATTGTAGCATGCCTTTCCTTATTTTTGTAACTATGCTTTCCTTCATACACTCCTTCCAAAGTCCACGAAACCGAGTTCACAGCGGCGAAAAACACTCAAAGCTGTTTTATAAAGTCTAGATAATAAGTAGGTGATATTTAGCACAAATAAAGCGGGGCGGGTTTAATAAAATAATATTAATAAAAGAAAAATGGACGCGTGCGCATCACCTTGTTGCGATAACAACGACTTGGGAAGGTAGGATAGGATAAATGTTCGAGGTGCGTTCGGAAATTTGCATAATGACGATAAAAATAAATCGCGTCAACATAAAGTCAAAGTCAAAATATCTTTATTCACGTAAACCTATTACAGGCATTTATAAAACGTCATTAATTAAATTATTTTAAATGATTCTACTCCTGCTAGTAGAAGACTAAGCAGCAAAGTAGTCCAATAAGTAAGCTGTTAGCAGAAGACCACCAGCTTAGCAGATTCCAGTGACCTGTTAATGTTTAATCTGACTGAGAAAGGAATCTGCAAGGAAAACTCAGCTATATCAGATTTACAAAATAAAACATATACATAACTGCACCACAACGATCAATTAATAACCTTTTAAATTTAGTTATCAGTACCTATGAGATTATAATACCTGGTACAGCAGTAACCCACCAGGCAAGTCAGAATTAAGATATACTACATGCCTGCAACCTGAAAGTCGACAAAACTATTTTAAAGTGTACCTAATTAAATTAAAATACTTTATATTGTAACAGCCCAGGCATTCTATTTCATTTCGTCTAGACGAAATAATATAATTACTACACAGCTAAAATAATTTTAGAACTTTACATTAAAACAGATTGTGTTGGCACTTTTGTTTTATTAACCGGAAAGTTCTTTAATGAAAATGATCGTACTTACTTAAATGCAAATTGTATTGATATTATTTTTACTTGTACATTCAATCGTATTTTTGGACATTTCTCTTTAGCCTACACTATGTGTTACATATTTTAGTTTTATATTTAATTATAAGATTTTTTTTTTTTTTTTTTAATAATATACTTTATTCGAAGTAGGTAATTCGATACAAAAATATTAAAATAAAATTGACTAAAAACTAATTATAAAGAAAACTAAAACTAAAAATACCTATGAAATTAAAGCTATTCTACAAAATAAACTAAGGGCTTACCACCAGGGAGGGTACCTAAAACGCTCGTCGCATTTCCTCGTTGAATTATTATGGACATATTCTGTTTTAGGTAGTTGTGGCATTTGGGATCGCCACACTCTTGGAAAATTCGTTTACCCAGCTCTTTTATGAATTTGTGGGTATCAAGAGAATATACCCCCATTGTTTCAACCCCAAATGCCACAAAGTTATAATTTTGTTTAATGCTATTGTATTTGATGTGTTTTCTAAATTCGGCTGTATGAGCAGCCGAACCGGCCTTTTTTGATGTAGAGGAAATGTGGCAAGCGGCAAAGGTATCCACACAGTTGGCATCCCAAACAAGACATCTTCCCTCACTCCATGGTACAAGAGACATACCATCCGGCCTTTTACCATCACTACGTGAAAGTCCTGATGGTTCAAGGACGGACGGGATTTTAGCAGACCACAAACTTCTCTTAATGAACTCATTTAGGGCTTGGTGTCTGGAGAATCTGCCTGCACTCTTTTGACAACTAAGCCCGTGTAGACCCATTTCATCAACTTGAGAACCACACTTGCATATGTGAGGTTGACATATTTTTGAACCAAGGCGTAAAGAAACTGCTATTCTTAAACTGTCCTTATCCAGGAGTGTACCAAGAGGAGCTGATGGGACGGCGTGAAACCATGCACCAGCTTCCTTCTGGGTAGATGCTAACAGACGGGCACAGTCATAACTATTGTTTGAAATGTCTAGTATTGACTGGTATGATTTATTAATTAAAGGGATGTCCCAAGCGGCCTGGGAACATTTATTATCGGGTTCGCTAACGTCAGGAAGTGAATCTGTCCAAAGCTTTCTGGCGTCTACCACACAGTGTAGATCCAAGTCGACGTTTGATTTAAGAATTAAATCGACCAAGACTCTAGAGCTGTGGGCTGAAGCCAGGTAAGCTGGAATGGAAAGATCGGTTAAACGACGGAGACCAAGTCCACCTAATCTGATGGGTAAACATGCCTGAGACCATGATGTATTTGACAAGTTGATATTTAATACTTTTTCAATTGTGGACTTCAGGATGATGTCAAAATTATTAAGTTTGTCAAGAGCGAGCCAAGATGGACAGCATCTCAATAAGTAAATTAGTTTAGGAGCAGCCAAACAATTTTTAATTAAAAATAATGCTACATGTGGTTGCAAGGATT
Source organism: Tinea semifulvella (assembly GCA_910589645.1). Lineage (NCBI taxonomy): Eukaryota > Metazoa > Arthropoda > Insecta > Lepidoptera > Tineidae > Tinea > Tinea semifulvella. The sequence continues at coordinate 1,601,055 of OU342605.1, forward strand.
CACATTTATTTAAAGCCCGTTTATATGTTTCTAATTTTAAATCTAATGTATTAAAAATGGCTTCGGTTGTAACAGGAGCACCAAGTAAATTGAATTTATTTTTGTTGAGAAGGATGATACCGTTGGCAAGATTGTTAAAACGTTGATAATCATTTTCACTGGCCTCATCTAGAAAAAAGACTTCGCATTTTGAAGGATTTAATTTAAGGCCTAAATTGTTTGATAAGGAGATAATTTTAGATAAATCACTGAGTAGATTTTCTATGGAGCCTGCGATAGTACCATCATCGAGATACCAACAATTAAAATCGGAAATTAATTCATTAATCATAGGTTGAATGGTGAGGCTAAAAAGAGCAGGACCTAGTGGATCCCCTTGCTGACAACCACAAGCTGATAATAAAATGTCGCCATTATAAAGAAGGCATGACGCATTGGTGTAACATTGTGAAATGAAACGGGATATAGATGGGATTTTCAAGTATGCTTGTTTTAACATTTCGGATCGCTCAATGGCATTAAAAGCGTTTCGGAAATCTAGCTTAAGGATGGCTTTTTTTTCTAAATGTGGGTTAATTAAGAATTGTCTGGTGGCATGAACCAAAGCTTCGCAACCTCCTTTAACACCAAAACCCATTTGAAAGGGGACGAAATATTCTTTAAGGTCAGATTTAACCGATGAACAAGCGATTTTGGCTGTAATGTGTCTAATGGTATTTCCGACAGCTATAGGTCTAATGCCTCCTTGCTTTTTTTTGAGAGCACAAAGGGAAGCAAAAAAAAAAAAAAAAAAAAAAAAAAAATTTTAAGATTACGTGCAATAATAAATAAATAAAATAAATATTTCCAGACAGGTCACACAGCGCCATCTAATTTCCGTGGTAAGCTACGAGGCTTGTGTTACGGAAACTGATGGTTGATAAACTACATATTATACTTTTTTTTTTGTAAATATATACATATTATACATATAAACACCCAGACCGAGACAAATTATACAATGTACAACTTGCCCCCGGTGGGAATTGAACCCACGGCCTCCCGAGTTCACGGCAACGTTTGTTACCACTAGACCACGGAGGCGGTATTAGGAGCAATTAGTTTCCTAAAAACAAGACAATGAAAATAATAGTTTTCACATCTTCAAAACATTATGTAAATACCAATTATTTAGTAGTACCTATATTCTTGTGTTATATATTCTACTAGCTGACCCGGCGAATGTCATTATTAATAATAATAATACTCACACAAAACTATTTTTAAAACGAATCACAGACAATGACAACGTGAGTTGATTAGACAGTTGTTATTTTTTAAAATATATTATTATTTCTTATTTGTATTTACTTGTACATAAATTTATCTTATGAGTAAATTAATATACATTTAATATACCTACCTACCTAAATAATAAAATTCGAAGTAGATACAAAATTATTAGAATAAAATATATTTATTATCACTTGTTATATTTTGACAGGTACGAAAACAATGAACTTTTTGTATGGGTAAATGTTTTTTCTTTTATTTTATTTTTTCTTCAATTTTACAATTTTAATTATAGTTATTCTGCTATTCGGGACGGAGACAAATCTAACAAATCAAAACCGTGAAAATCTGTTCAGCCGTTCTCGAGTTATAAGTGTTCTAACACACCCGACTTTGTTTTATATATTAAGATTTACTTATTATGCAATCTAATATGTCAGAAACCTTCCCCGATGTTCACACAACATATTCCCAAAGTTTCATCCCGATCGGTCAAGTAGTTTTGCAATGCATAGGGAACACACACACAGACATTCACCTTTATATATTCGCATATAGGCCGCATTCCTCGTCACACTGCTTTGAACGACATTATTCGAAGGGCTTTTGTCACTGCTGGAGTACCCGCGATCCTAGAACCCTCTGGGATTGCGCGGAGCGATGGCAAAAGACCCGACGGCATGACCGTTGGGCCGTGGAAACTTGGCAGGTCCCTGGTGTGGGATGCAACATGTGTAGACACATTAGCCCCATCACACATCCAGTCGACCTCGTTAAGCGCGGGAAGTGCGGCGGTTTCTGCTGAGAACCTCAAGCTGCGCAAATACGCCAACCTCAGTACAGGTTACGAGTTTGCGCTGTTTGGGGTCGAGACGATGGGCCCATGGGGACACTCAGCCAAGCGTCTGGCCAAGGAGTTGTCCAAACGGATAACGGAAAAGTCTGGCGGCAGGAAAGCTGACAATTATTTCTGCCAACGTATTAAGCTTAGCTATACAGATGGGAAATGTTGCCAGTCTTCTTGGGACTATCACTGAAGGGTCGTCTCTGGAGGACATTTTTTACTTATAGTTTATTTTTTATTATGTTTAGTTTATATTTATTTTAATTTTTAATTTTAAGTAGTTTTAATTTATATTGTAATTATTTTATTAAATTTTTGACAGTGTAATTTTAAACAAAATAATGACAACGTAAAAAAAATAAAAATACCTTTATATATATATACATAGATAGATGTTTACATAATACGTAGTTTCGTTTAACATCTACTGTAACAATATATCGGCAGATAAGTTTTGATATTGGCTCGGAAAAGTTACCTGTTTAAGTAATAATTTTACCTTTACAAGTTTTGTGCCAGTCGGGTCATTGAACTTCCTAACTAATTTATAACTTCGTCCTATCTTTATGTACTCATAGTGTATTCCAGCAGATATTCAGATTCTATAACAGTTTCTGCAGCACGCCAATGGAACAAACTGTCCTTGTCACCTACTAGATACCTTTTTATTTAATATAAACTATTTATTACCACCATCACTCCGCCTACCACCTATTAAAACTTGAAAGTAACGTACCTACAAGGGGGACAGCTAACCGTTGGAAGTGTGGTAGAGGATTGCGGGTGAATTATTATAAATACAGAATTACATACAATACATAATACGCTAAAATAACCAAAGTGACAAGCTAATGTTATCTATATCAAAATAATGATCTAAATTATTTGTACATTGGCGGGCTTAGTGGCCAGGCATTTTCTAACAACCAACCTTTGGGAGTGTGAAAAAACTATGTATGGGTGCAAAAGAGATTGCCCAATACCAGGCCCCAACTTTTTTGTAGCATGCTAACACAATTCTATAATCATAACAATTAATTGTGTTTTTTTTTAAATTTCATTACAACATCTCTTTTACCCCAGCATTAAAATATAATTAAATTAAATAGTCAATTGGTTAAAATTTATGTATGAAATAGTTACAAAGCACTAATTATGCGATTAGGTTCTTTATTATGACCAGGTACTTTATTATAGATAAAACATTGGATTTCAAATCGGCGGGATCAAAACTATGTAATTATTAACCTAAAAAAAGTTTTTGTCAATTGTCGTTATTAGCATCAAAAATAAATCAAATTAATTACAGATTATGAAAACACAATATATTAACTATCAAATTAAAAAAAAAAACATTTTGTCACAAGAACATTTTATTGGGCCCATTTTTCTTAGAGAAATTCTTCATTCTCATTTATTATAATAAACAACATACTAATAATACATAAAGTAATAAATAAATACATACATAAAACTATAAAATACTAAAATAAGTCTACACACTAATAGACAGTAAATCATAAATAATAAAAATAAAATAATAAACACTTTAAAAAATGAAATATTTAAACGATAATAATTGCTTGTTTAGAAATTAATTTATTATATTTTAATCATCGTTTCTGCAACCGGCCATGAGTTTAATAAAAAAAGTTTTAAAGCGACTCATAATGCCAAACTCAATTAGAAAAATCTTCTCCAACATCGTAATAGGGATTGCTTTTACAAGAACAAAAAACATTTTAATCTAATTAATGCTTCTAGTTAACACCCTTTTATTTACGTTTACAAAATTCTCCGAAACACTGTCCCATTTTGAAAGATAATTTATATTCTTGTAAATTAAATAATATTCGCTAACGAAATTATTATTCTTACTCACAGAATGGTCGTGGTCGGAACATACCTCCTAGCTGACACGGCCATTTAACAGTCGTAAATATATTGCGGTGCTGGCGGTGATGGCTCGGTTGTAAGAAGGCGTACCTTAAATTCTACAAAGGTCGGTTCAAGGTACCAATGAGAAAAACACTTTTCTTACGTACATTTGTCATAGATTTACAACACCATCGTTCCCGTGCCTCGGAGAGCACGTTAAGCCGTCGGTCTCGGTTTATTTTATGGTATATTATGCACATCCTCTCATCGTCTATACCACAATGTTTAAAGACTAAGGTCTTTAACCAGTGCGTCCTCCCGGTAATGTCGTACGGAGCAGAGACGTGGACACTAACAGGGGTCTGGTCCATAAATTCAAGGTCGCTCAGCGAGCCATGGAGAGAGCTATGCTTGGTGTATCTCTGGTGGATAGAATTCGAAACGTTGATATTCGTCAGAGAACGAAAGTTACAGACATAACTTTTAAAATTAGCAAGCTGAAGTGGCAATGGGCCGGACACATCTGCCGCAGAACCGACGATCGATGGGGCAAACGGGTTCTAGAGTGGAGACCACGTACGGGAAGACGCAGAGTGGGACGACCCCCCGCCAGATGGACAGATGACCTAAAGAAGGTCGCTGGTGGGGGTTGGATGAGGGTAGCGAAAGATCGCGTTAAGTGGCGAGCCTTAGGGGAGGCCTACATCCAGCAGTGGAGAGATACAGGCTGATGATGATGATGATGATATTATTAGTCGTTAAATCGTTAATAAATTGTCATGATAAATCGACATCATATCCTCGCCAAGCCGTCTGGCCAGCGTGGCGAGTTTAGACCAAAATTTTCCAGATATTGTTCTGAAAGGCCCATCTCCAGCAGTGGAGGCCTAGGACGCTGTGTTCTAGACGCTGTAATAAAATGAATGAAAAATATGTATTAAGTTGATATATAATTTTATTTTTATGGCAATCGTTCAAGTGATATATTATATATAATAATAAGTATTAAGATCGTAAGCTATCACGGACCTCTTAAGCGGGCTCTACACGTCCAGTTTTATCTGACAGTTTTAAATGTACAATTGAACTGCCAGTTATAACTGACATTCCTTATGCCTACAGACGTTCAGTTACATCATCAAAGACACTTTTGTGCTTGTTGGCTCGATCTATTTAAGTTTCATTGACAACTTTCATTGCCGAATATTTTTTTACACGGTTGTGTAAAATTTTTTTTTTTTTTTACAAAATTATGGTATAGCAGATAGTAGTAGCTGCTGGTTATTTTTTAATTATGTTGTCTTAATAATTGTAGACTATAAAAAAACATGTATTGACAAGTGTTGTGTTAACTAAAGGAAATAAATGATTTGATTTGATTTAGACTGCAGCTTTCCTGTCTCTCTTATGTGAGAGATGGTCCATATTGATGGTAACCTCTTGGCATCGAGTTTCCCCTGCGAGACGCTCGATGGATGTGTTCGAAAAAAGTCAGAATGCATGTTGCTACAGATGACGAGACGAGTTCCCAGACCTTATAATATTAATTCTCATTGACAGTAAAAATTGTCATTTGACATCATTGCAAACGGCACATACTTTCAACGAAAACAACAAATTATCAATTTTGCTCAGTCTCTCGGGGCGGGGAAGTATTCACCGTTTGTGCCAATAAACCCAGTAAAGTGTATCCACACGTTTCAGTATCAGGCTCTGATTGCCGTCATGCCCAGTCAAGCCGGCATAGTGTTAAGGACTGATGTCAGTCATGAGTGACTGATTCCAGTCGCTAACATTAATGCATCTCGCGCGCCATTTACCATCAGCTGGGTGCAAGGTCACATGTCGTGCTAGTATATATAAATAATAATAAAGCCCACCAATGTCTTAATTTTCACAGCTTTTCTTTTCACGTAATAAAATGTAACGTGTACGCCAAGCCCAAAGGCATTGACAGCGACTGAATTATGGCATTGACATTAATTTTCCTAGTTCATTCTGCAGCGGTAATCTATTTCCTTAAGCAAAAATGTTATATAGTGGATGCTTTATTTTTAAACTTTCGCGCACATTCATAATAGTTTTTATAATTTTAACGGGTCTTTACGCGATTTACCTTAGAAACATATTTGTCCCGACGTTTCAGCCAAGTTGCATTGGCCGTGGTCACGGGTCGACTGGAGCTATGCAGTGTAGTCTCGTACATACTGGGCGGTAGATGTAAACCTACCCACTTATCACTTTAAAAGTTTTTAGAAATCACGATTTTTCCCGGCGTCGAAACCTATTGATTACTGGATTCCACGATGAAGATAGCTTATAACCCCCATCTCGATTGAAATTTTTGTGTTTCTTTATTTCGATCGCTTCACGTACTATTCTAGGGTAATAGTGACGATCGGTGGAAAGTATCTTTGGGTCATGCAGCTCAATCCAATGGTTTGTGCCACTATCCATTAGGTGTTCTGCTTTTTGTTTAATTACTGACAGTTTTTTTGTCAAAAATGCGCGAATTTAGCTGAACTTACTTCAAAATCAACATACGTATCTTCATGCCAGCTTCCTTACAAGCTAGGCTAAAACAATTGAGCGCTATTTGGCACGGTCAACATATACCTTTTTCAATTCGTCGACATTCATCAACGTTTGTTTCGTAGACACTTTACTGAACCTTCAGCTAGTAAAGTATCATGATGACCATATCTGTGGGCGATAATGGACTGTAAATGGGTAAATAATTAAAGTCTTATCAAATACCACGTTATTCACGCAATTTTATTCACCAACTTTTGTTTATTATAAAAAAGACAATCTATCTATTAAAAGTGTCATTATTATTTAATTATAAAAAGAGGTGTCCCTCACAATATCCCTTAAATCACGGATTCACATTTACTATACTTTACTTTACTATAGCCTATCATGACAAGTGGCAAGCTCGTTGATATCTCTATTTAATTTTATTTTTTTATTTCATGAATCTTGTATACTCGTATATTGAATTATATGTATAACATGTATTGTATATGTAGTATTAGTATGTATTGTTTATTTAATATTTACTTGACTCTGCCTGTCACATGTTTTAAAAACTCCCAAAGGTTAGCTGGTGGAAAATGCCTCACGGCATAAAGCTCGCCTGTGCACATTAATTTTAAGTTATTTTAGTTTTTGTGCAATAAAGCATTTTTATTATTATCTCTAGAAACAACACAATTTTAATAAATTATTGTGTCCGGGAATCGAACTCGGTACTTTAGTCTAAATCTACGGTCTTAACCGCAAGACGACCTGATGGTGAGTCTTGGGCTGTAAGGGCCTCTTTTACCCAGATCAAAATATTATACGACTATATTATGGTAGACATTAACGGCGTCCGTTAGCTAAAGGATTTATTTGCGCTGAAACAAACAGAATCCTTCTAACTACTGGCTGTATTATTTATATCTATCTATCTATCTTTATTATACACCCATTCGTAACATGTTACCCTAATACTATGCCGATTCCTTTTCTATAAACAATATTGAATACATTTTAGCGTATTTATCTTTCGTATACAAGTACAAGCCTTGTTTTTATTGTAATTTAAGATAATGTCAAATGGTTGCGGCTGTAAAAGGGCCTTGTCAGTCTTATCTTTTAGTCAATACTAATTAAATAGTATGCAAAAATAGAAATAAATAAATAAATGTGTTAAGCTATGTTATCTTGGAGTGCTTCATCAATAGTGTAGTACGCTTTATCTATACTATATACTAATTAGTAGGTATACATTAATGTTAATGGCTGATTTCCATATTAAATAAACAAATCAAATTTCGCATTAATATATTTATTTATTATGCTAAAAAATAAGAATGTAGTTTTATAAATATAAACAGAGAATTTTCACAATGTTCACAAGAACTCATTGCATTTTTCATCAATAAAATCCTCGTCTTCACGTAGTTCTAGAAATATGTATTACAATTTTAAAGAATACAAAAACATGATACATTTGTTACCCAGACAAAAACTAAACGCCAACCTCAAACAAGAAAGCTTTCTTTTACTTTGAATATTGTAAAGATCGTCTAGTTTAAAGTGTCTATATGATCAGTCAAGATATTTATTCATTAACTGCTTCTATGGTCTAGCGGTTAAGTCCGTGGATTTAGACTCGAAGGTACCAAGTTCGATTCCTGGTCGGGACACAAAAATATTTATTAATGTAAATAAATACATTTAATTATTATTTAATTTATTTGTGATATTTCTCGAGTTTGCTGGAGACATCGACGAGCTTGCCACTTGTCATGATTGGCCTGTAGTAAAGTTGGTTAAATGTGAAACCGCTTATTTATAAGCGTGGTTTCTGACCACCCCGAAATGGAAACGGTCGTGATGATACTTTACTTTTTATTTAAAAACCTACTGCAATCCCTTTAATTACTAGATTCATCACAACACAATTTCTCATTACAGTTAGCCACAATACTAAGCACATGCAGAATCCTGTATTCCAGTGGCCGTGATGATTACTATGAATAAATATTCAAATTATTCTATTAATATTCAGATGATGTTTGTTTCAGAAATTCATTGAAAATATCTGACAGATTTCATCAAAATCCATTATTAATAGGCGTGAAGGCAAAACATTTTTATTTCTTGTGTAATTTTAAAGTGGACAACTGATAGATTTACTTAACCGCAGTTACTGTCTAGACTAGACGATGAAACGACGATGTTACTGGCAGTTTGGTAACGCTGAGTTTAAAAAAGTTACTCCATCTCTGAACACCCGTTTTGGGAATATTTGTCAGAAAAAGTTCATTCTTTTTCATCGTATATTTTGTTTCTTTTATAAAAAATAAAATAAAAACATGTCATAAATAAAGAAAGCGTGTCTTTAAAATAACTTTCAATAAACATATTTTGTGGTTAAAAATATCTTTGAGCAACATATTTCTGGTTAAAATGACTTTCAATTCCATATTTTCTGGTTAAAATTAACTATGAGCAACATATTCTCTGGTGAAAATTACTTTTGATCTTCATATTTTCTGATTAAAATTATCTATAAGCAACATATTCTCTGGTTAAAATGACTTTTGATCTCCATATTTTCTGGTTAAAATTATCTATGAGCAACATATTCTATGGTTAAAATGACTTTTGATCTCCATATTTTCTGGTTAAAATTATCTTTAAGCAACATATTTTCTGATTAAAATTACCTTTGAGCAACATATCCACGGGTTAGAGCGAAAACATTATTATTATTAATTAACACATTTTCTGGTTTAAATTACTAATACTATAAAAGCTTTGATTTTTATTTAGCTACATAAATAATTATTTGTGAACTACAAGCACGGTTAAAATAAAATTCTATATAGTTCTTAGTTTTTAAAAAGTGGGTATAAAACCACTTTTTAACTGTAGTTAATTAAAAAACAGACAGACAAAGTAATTTATAATACTAATACTAGTAATTGAAATAGAAAATATGTTGTCCAAAAGTAATTTTAAACAAAAAATATATTGTCCAAATATAATTTTAACCAGTATATGGCTGATCTCCGTTCTTGGGGCACTGGATACGCCTGCATGTCAGCAGGTGACCTGGGCCCAGAAATGAAAAAAATAAAAATATTTTTGTATTATAATTTTGTATTTTTACTAACACTAGATATTATAAGATTAAAAAAAAATGTTACTAACACATATGGAATTTATTCTGAAATAAAGTTTTATTATTATTATATATCTCCTATAAACAGTCCATCGAGCGCATTCAACGTAAATTTATCAAATACCTTAACTTTCGTACCAAATATGACAGCAATGACTACAACGACGCAGTAAAACACCATAAACTTCTTACACTGGACGACCGAAGACTGGTGCTTGATTCCCTGTTCCTATTTGATATCTGCAATAACAAGATTGACTGTCCTGAACTGTTGTCAGCCACCTTGCAGCTCTGGGTTCCCGGTAGACGCAGTAGACACACCTCTCTGTTTCATGTTCCCCGTGTCAGTTCAAACTATGCATCTAACTCCATCTGCCTTCGTCTCCGTAAACAGTACAATAAAATATTTGCTGATTATGATTTATTTAACAATTCTAAACCTAAATTTAAAAAACTAATACAGCTTGGTCTACCTACAAAATAAATTTGTTTCAAATCACACAACATATACACACTACATTCTTAGGTACACTACTGACCCCAACACACATGACTATATATACTATTGCACATATACTATTTACATTATATATATATACATATATATCTATTATTATCTTTATGTATTACTAAACCTTTTATGTCGGTCGATTGGTCAAATATTACTACTAAAAATACTCGATTTGTACTTACTTGCATGCCTATTTGTATCCACAAACTCTCTTGCTGTCTATAACGTTATTAGTTAGATGATTATTTACTATTATTGCTATTATTTTTGCTTGTTTACCTACGATATAGATTTAGTTCCACTCGCTACTGACTTTTTGTTTTAGTTTTGATAATAATTTTGATTTAATTTAATATTACTGTATTATTAGTTTAGCTTTAATTTAATTTATGATTTGACTAAATTTTATTCAATTTAATTTAATTTTATGTTAGGTTCGGCTCAAATTTAATCTAAGTGCTGTCTATAAAATAAAAATCATTTTGGCTAATGTATAACAAAATCCTATCGTCAAATATGTATTAATTTAATGCTGTGATTTTGTAAAACCAATAAATAAATAAAATAAATAAATATATGTTGTTCAAAATATATGTTAATCCTTTGAAAGCTAGTGATGAACTTGTATTTATTTGTTGTGTAATAATTAATTATATTTACTCAACTCATAATAGATTGCCACGGAGGTCTAGTGGTTAAGTCCGTAGATTTAGACTCGGAGGTACCGGGTTCGTTTCCTGGTCGGGACACAATAATTTATTTAATTTATTTGTGATATTGTTTTGTTGTCATGATGGGCCTGTATAACTATTGTTAATGTGTAAAACATATTCTAAAACGACTTTTAAATAACCTTACTATAATAGCAAACAAGTAAATAAATTAAGTTTAAAATGAAATTCTGAAAATCTCTATTAATTAAGTTACGCCGTACTTACGGTGTAAACACAGAGCATAAGAGGACGCGATAGCGGATAATAAATTAAACCTAATTGCCCGCTATTTCGCGTTATCCAGACTTAAAAGCTGTCTAATTTAAAAATCTTGTATATGCGAATAAGGAAATTGCTTATCTGGAGAATTTGGCCTACACTTGCCACGCTGGCCAGACGGGTTGGCTAATCTAATGTCAATTTTGAATGACAATTTTGTATACGATTCCACAAGTTGGTATTAGTGGAACCGGGACCGACGGCTTAACGTGCTCTCCGAGGCACGGAAACGGTGATGAAGAGGAGACAAAATTCCAAGCATTCCATGGATTCACCGTGCGGGTGCCTGGTCCATCGTGTGTGGGTAAGAGATGAGAAGAATCATCATCCACCATTCTACTTCTCTACCTACCTAACCAAATACTGTATGATTCCGTTAACGCCGTCTTGAAAGCTCGTTGTAAATCTATGACAAATGTACGTAAGAAAAGTGTATTTCTCATTGGTACATGCCGGGTGGGTTTGAACTGACCTTTAGGATTTTAAGGAAAGCCTTCTTACAACCGAGCCAGTTGCTAGGTTTTAAAATTAGACAGTTTTGTTGTTGAATTAATAAAGATTATCATCACGAAGTGGTTTCAGCAGAAACTAACAATATTTCATGCCTCTCTTTTGTTCCGAGTTAAATTTATTCTTACACCCATATAATCTTATTCAAACTCGCACTTTAAATAATTTCCCTGAATGAAGACATTAAGGTTTATTTACATAGATTGAATAACTTAATGTTTAACAATAAACTTAATAATTAAATAAACTTATCATCATAATCATCCTTTCGATGTGGTTAAAAACCACGCTTTTTTGAAGAAACGGATTCACGTTTAGCCACAATTTACTATAAGCTCATTATGATAATTCGCAAGCTCGTCCATGTCTCAAACGTACCAAAGTCGAGAAATATCACAATTAAATTATTGCTTCCGACCAGGAATCGATCCCGGTACCTCCACGTCTAAATAAATCTAAAACTGCTAAACCATGGAGGCTCTTTTCATTAAATAAATTATTTAGCAATAACATTATAAAGCCATCACAACTTTTTGATTCAAGCAGTGCAACGATATATTAGTAAGAGAATACAAATACAATGACAGCTCCAAGTAATCTATTGCGCCTTGCATGTGGATTCAAGAAAAGAGCGATTGTTTTTTTTTTCTATTTATATTGAGCACGGCATGTGATATCGCGCCCACCCGATGCTGAGCAATATTACATTTTAATATATGAAATTAAATTCATAAAATACAAAATACCTAACCTAAAATCTAAATTACATAATAATAATGCGTTTATCGCAACCTAATATTTTTTTTATTAGATCTATGATTGAACCCTGATCCTGGCGGTAGTGTCTGTATAACCAGGATCAGTCCATCCGTACAAGCCAAACAAAGTAATAATTTAAGCGAATAGGAAAAAAAGCATAGTAAAACATTAAAAGTTATTTAGCAATAAAATATACACTAAAAATAATAATAAATATATATAAAAATCGTAATAATAACTAATACAATGACAAACGTTGGTCTTGAAAAATACAACCTATAGGCAAAAATTCTGACAACCACTATCCACCTATACTTACCACAAATAATGTAATTATGAACACATAAATTGTAGACAATAGTTTCGTAGATATACAAGTATGTGTGTAGACAGACTTAATAAAAAAACATAATAACTAAATAAATTTCTCTTCACTACACCAACGCTGGTCGGAGGATAATGTCGAATAAAATTAAATATTTATTATACAAGATGCAGCATAAAAAGCCAAACCATCTAAACTGTCCAAAGCTTTTAGCGTTAACGTAAACTTTGAGCGTATTTTAAAAATACTCTTCCGCTTGCTTCGTAGTCAGCACCGATAGCAGTAATGGTGCATCGTATGCACTTGATTACAGCGATTTAATAAACGGCGCACATCCGCCCGCTCCACGCTCAGCTTAGTGTCGTGTTACCTATATTTGTTTATAATTATTATGACGTCAGCGTTCACAGCTATTTTACTGTTACAACTCACATTAGGGTTGATTTGATCCCGCAGATCTGCACATCTTCTTACTTCTCTTTATGGCATTCTCCACAACCCTGAAACTCCCCTATACCTTAAGACTCGTTTCCAGTTCCTTGGAGACAGTCACAATCTTCCTCTTCGGTCTACTGAAAATAATCAACTCAAGATCCCTCCTCATACTTCCAGCAGATATTCAGATTCTTTTACAGTCTCCGCTGCTCGTGAGTGGAACAAACTTCCTCTGGTCATCAGACGGGCGCCGTCAATAAATATTAAAAATCTCCTCATTGCCCATTTCTTAAATAAACAAAATAATCCGACTCCCTGATATCTATTTCTGTCTCTTTTTATTTGTTGTGTAAATTATACGTATTTTTTCCTTTATTTTGTTATGTATTTCTTACATTAATTTTAGTTAAATGTATATATTATTATTATATATTTTTATTTGTGTATTAGTATGTAAATTATTGTTATGTATGTTTAAGTATTTGTTTTTTATTTCTAATGCACCCGCAATCGTCTACCAGACTCCCAAAGGTTAGCTAGTATAAAATGCCGAGGGGCATTAAGTTTGCCCTTGTACTCAACTGTTAAGTTTTTAAGTGCAATAAAGAATTTATAAATAAATAAATTAAAATATCAAATAATGTGTAATACTGTCGGCCTCTACGAGTATGTTTTGAGTCTCCAATAACCTGCAGCCGAATGACATTTTTCAAATTATAAAATTGCATCCGTTATGACCCTGTTGGTCATAATTTATTCAAATAATGTTTAAAAAATACACAAATATCTATAAATTATACCTAAAAAAAACATCTCGTAATATACCATCAGAGATAGTTCCAGTAAGACTGGCAACATTAGCTTAGCAAGGCTTATATGTTGGCAGAAATAATTGCTAGCCTAACTCCTGGGTCAGAAACTTTTCTGAGGATTCCCATAGTCTCGATTTTTTTACTAGGCCTTAATTGATATGTAAACTACATATTTTATTTTCTAAATAACTTAATTGTAATAATAATAGTGTTTTAAATAAAAGTATCTTAACTTTACAATTTTTTTATCATTGTACAAGGCACAAGTAGTGTAAATTGGATGATGTCAAATTCAAATTCAAATTAATTTATTCAGTAAGTAGGCCTACTTTAGGCACTTTTACACGTCAAATACATCAATACAATAACAATTATTTATTTTAACAATAGAAATTAAGATAAAACAGACACATTAATCCACCAAACAACTTTATATACATTCTGAATGTATATATAATGTCATAAATGTATTTTGCAGCTGTATATGGGCGTTGTCATACTACATACTACTCTAAAAAAAAAAAAATTGTCATTTACTTTTTATATAAAAATACACTAACTAAAGTAACGATGATGAGTTATCTAACGAAATATGTTCGTGGCCTTCTTAAATTAAATTTTAATCAAATTATACATCTTGTATTATAACACTAGCTAATAAATAAATAAATATTTCCAGACAGGTCACACAGCGCCATCTAGTTTCCGTGGTAAGCTACGAGGCTTGTGTTACGGAAACTAGATGGTTGATAAACTTCATATTATACTTTTTGTTTGTAAATATATACATATTATTCATATAAACACCCAGACCGAGACAAATTATACAATGTACTACTTGCCCCCGGTGGGAATCGAACCCACGACCTCCCGAGTTCACGGCAACGTTTGTTACCACTAGACCACGGAGGCGGTCAAATAATAGTGTCGCTTATAAAGAGCAAATACTAGAAAGTATTGTCAAACGTCAAACTTAAGGAAACTGAATATTCAATGTAGTTTTTCTTCAGCAAAATCGGTAAAAGGTTATGGAGCTCTTCAGAACACTTGTCATCTGAACACTGTTTGTTGAAAACGCAGGGAGTCCACATCTTGACGAAGCTGCAGCGATTCGTTTATAATATTTTTCAAAATCATTGACATATATTTACGAGAGTTAAAATAAACCCACTGCGACTATATTATGAAAGAAAAAGTGTCGTTATCAACCCAAAAATAGGGTAATGATTCTCATAAAGGGGTTTAGTGACAAGAACATAAATAATCCCGTATAAGGGTGACCAGCGTTTTTCTATAATTTACCAAGATATGTGGTATTATTATTTTAGTCAAAAAAGAAATTCTAAGCGCGCTTTCGAAATGTCATATTTGGTCAGGAATCTCTCTAAAATTTCCAATAAAAAAAAAACGGACTTATTGTATTTTGAGAACGCAAACTAAACTTTATGAGAATGAATACCATTTGAGTTTTAGCATCAGAAGAGCTGGTCTTCTTCTGGAACCCTGGAGTCGACTCCACTAAGACGTTGTCAGCTGCTGCTGGAAAAGATAAGTGCTTCTGCCCTTACTTCACGGAGCTGGCTCGTCATTAAACCCTTCACACCATATACAGTCCACTCATCTCCACTAGTGAGGGAGTTGGAAATCTCCCCCACATAGCTTTTATAATGTAAAAAAATATGAGATTAATTTAATTTTAAGTCCATTTTCTACTGCCTCCATGTTGTACCAGTCAAGTCCGTGGATTTAGACACGGAGGTACCGGATACGATTCGTTGGACAGACGATATTTCTCGAAATGCGAAGAGAGATATAGACGGGCACTTGTCATGACAACGCCTATAGTAAAGTTGGCTAAATGTGAAATCGTGGTTTCTGACCACTCCAGTGAAACGGTGGTGATGACACTTTACTTTTACTTTTAAAGTATTTAAAACATTATATTAACAAAAGCATTAATTAATTACGATAAATTATTTGTGTATTGTAAAACATTACCTGTTGAAGAAAAAGTTAAATTATTAATAACGTTAGAAGAACAGAATAATTACACACACAAAAAACAAATTATTTCTCAACATATAATTACTAGGAGACATACAAATAGGGAACTGGTGGAAGGGAACATCCGTGGCAACTACTACGGCAGGAGGACGCGAGAGTATCTACTTCCCAGAATACTAAATAGTCTATCTCAAGAAATAAGAATAGAAAAACTTTCCAAATTGACATATAAAAACAAAATTAAGAAAGAACTACTCGAACAACTGAGTAGCAAAATCGATAGATTATTTGTGTAAAAAAAACCGAATCTATTATAGTTGTGTTTTATTTTATTTAATCTTTTATAAACTAAAGTGTGCTAGTATATCATTGTAATGAGAGCTATCTGCCGATAAACTATTTTATAGTTTGGCAGAATAATGTTATATTTAAATGTTATGATATAAGAAAAAAAAAAAATTAAAAATAATAAAAATTAAAAAAAGAAACTTTTAATTAAATAATGCTCTTAATGCATTTTTTACCAACTAACATTTATAAATGGGGGAGCCATTATAAGCGGGTTAAACTAAATGAAACCTAAAAAAAATAGGGAAAAAATATTAAATCATACAAAAAAAAAATGCTTCTCCAAATCGCTGTCCTATAATACACTGGCAACATTTTCCATCTGAATTAAGATAGTTAATTTTGCTGCCAGCCAAATAGAAGCCTGTTTTAAAAAAAAAACAACCTTAGATATGGAAGTTGAACTATTTTCCGTAACACATGGTTACCTTCGCAGAGCCAGACAGGTCTGCGTAAAGAATGACCCGCTGTCCGCGATAACAAATGAAAACCCAGCCGTTCTACAAATCGTTGTAGAATAACCCTTCTAAGTGAAAAAGTCGAGGGCTCGGCGAAGGGCGTAAGTCAAAACGTTTCAGGGGTTTCGTTCAGTAGATTAATACATTTTTTTATATTGGGCTTAAAGCCTCTATATTTTTGTCATGGTTACCCGTTTATCTGGATAAATTGACTCAATTCGGGACTGTGTTTTATACTTTTTTTTTTCAAGAAACTACTTTAAAAAATATTGTAGTAAAATATTTAATGTAATGTAAGGTAATGTAGTCGCTAATGACCGTGTAGTTTAAATAAATAATGATAAAAATGGTAATATAGTACATAAATAAATAAAAATAAAAATAGTAATAAAATACATAAATAAATAAAAATAAAAATAGTAATTTTTTGACCGCCTCCGTGGCCTAGTGGTAACAAACGTTGCCGTGAACTCGGGGGGTCGTGGGTTCGATTCCCACCGGGGGTAAGTTGTACATTGTATAATTTGTCTCGGTCTGGGTGTTTATATGTATAATATGTATATATTTACAAAAAAAAAGTATAATATGTAGTTTATCAACCATCTAGTTTCCGTAACACAAGCCTCGTAGCTTACCACGGAAATTAGATGGCGCTGTGTGACCTGTCTGGAAATATTTATTATTTATATTTATTTATTAGTAATATAATACATAAAATAAATAAAAATAAAAGTAGTAATATAATACATAGAGAAGACAAATTTCTAAGCATTCCATGGATTCACCGTGCGGTTGCCGGGTCCATCGTGTGTGGGTAGGAGATGAGAAGAATGGTGTCTCGGGCTTGCAACCGACAATAGGCTGGTTTAAGAAAAGAAGGCCTCCTTTTACACTTTCTAAATACCAACGTAAATATATTGTGTAAAAGAAAAAAAAAATCCAACTATAAAGCTAATTTAATTAATATGCCTTTTAGAGGACATTAATTAATTTTGGACAGATGACCTGAGGAAGGTTGCTGGTGGGGGATGGATGAAGGTGGCAGAAGATCGTGTAAAGTGGCAAGCCTTGGGGGAGGCCTACATCCAGCAGTGGAGAGACACAGGCTGATGATGATGATGATGATGATGAAGTATTCGAAACAAAAAAACTTTGGTAACAGTGTTATTACAAAATTATTCCACACCACTAATGTACTTCTTCCACCCAACTAGGTATACAGATTTAATCAAAAACAGACAAAAATACTCCTATTTAAAACTTAATTTAGTATGAACAGAGAGCGAGGCGAACTAATCAGAAACTTAACCAGTAACCGCTTCATATTTTTAATCTAAAATTTTCTGAAAATTGAACTCTACAATGCTAGTGTTATCGATTTAGTTTGTAAAACTAGTACAGTTTTGTGAAATTAATACTTGGTTCGGATACGGGCATATATTTAATTTTATTTAAAACTTAAAAAAAAAATAGTTTTTTTTTTTTTGGTTCTCTTTTCCCGATGGATGATGAATGAGATGATAGGGAAGGCAAAGGGTCTAGCCCATACAGCCAAGTCTGACATAATATATCTTTATTTTTAATGAGTTAATGAAGTCATCATCAAATTTCAGATGCTGCAAAATAAATAACCATAGCTTAAACACGTCGGGTAAAATATGGGAGTTGACAGCGCGGGAAAACCGCAAAAAATAAACCGCAACTTGTGCCCCATATTTAAAGTCCAATTTATCATTTTCCATAATTATTCACATTGTACCACATTATTAAACCAAACAACACCACTTTTGACTAATAATATCCACAGTAAATTAATTTACAAAACAAAAACTTGCACTTAACATGTCCACGCAAAATGGCGCGATAAACTCTCCTTTTTGTTTTTATCAAAATCGGCACTGAAATTCCTTTAAGCATTTGTCGCTATTCATCGTAGTTGAGGATACTAGAAAACCCACTAAAAAAAAATTACTTGGTATATACAATTTTAGGCACTTTTTTGAAATGTTTCAGCTCTACAACACACAGGATTTTCCCCCGGAGCCTTGAATATAAGCCTATACACAATAAGACAGGCTTCATAAAGTCGTTACCTAAAATTAAACCCCGCAATCAAAAGTAAAATATTCATTTGGAATTCCTTTCTCTGTAAATTAGATTTGTCAAAGAAAACGCTAAAATAAATGTAACGTTTCGGATGTAAAAGGGGCCTTTAGTCTAAACTCAATAATTATTTTGTTTTTCTTAAAATAAAAGTTTTTTTTATTGCCGAATTGAGTCAATCACTCAAAAGTCAAGTCAAAATATCTTTATTCACGTAAACCTATTACAGGCATTTATGAAACGTCATTAATTTAATTATTTTGAATGATTCTAGCTCCTGCTAGTAGAAGACTAAGCAGCAAAGTGGTCCAATAAGTAAGCTGTTAGCAGAAGACCAGCAGCTTAGCAAATTCCAGTGACCTGTTAATGTTTAATCTGACTGAGAAAGGAATCTGCAAGGAAACCTCAGCTATATCAGATTTACAAAATAAAACATATACAGAACTGCACTACAACGATCAATTATTAACCTTTTAAATTTAGTTATCAGTACCTATGAAAATACAATACCTGGTACAGCATAACCCACCTGGCAAGTCAGAATTTAGGTAGACTACATGTCTATGTGCAACCCGAAAGTCGACAAAACGCAAAAACCTCACAACTCTCAAACAATACATTTAAATAATAAATAAAACAATATATATCTTGGATATATTTATAGTTAGTTTAAGTAGTCTGTAGTTCTATGATAACCTTAACTTATAAAAATATAAATATTACGACAGACATGGCTGTATAGGCTAGATCCCTTTGCCCACCCTATCACTTCTTTCATCATCTATCGGGAGAATAGAAACAAAAAAAAAAAACAAGCGAAGAGTCTTCGCGCCATTTTGCGCCAACTTGTCAAGTGCAAGTTTTTGTGTTGCAAATTATTTTACTGTGGATATTATTGGTCAAAAGTGGTGTTGTTTTGTTTAATAAAGTGCTACAATGTGAATAACTATGGACAACTGAAAATTTGACTTTAAATATGGGTCACAAGAGTTGTATTTAATTTTTTGAGGTTTCCCGCGCTGTTGTTATACCCGACGTGTTTGGGCTATAATACCGCGAGAATCTGGAATTTGATGATTACATCATTAACTCACAAAAGAGAAAGATTATATATTATTATATTACGTCAGACTTGGCTGTATGGGCTAGACTCTTTGCCTTCCCTATCACCTCATTCATCATCCATCGGGAGAAGAGAACAAACAACAACAACAAAAATATAAAAAGAGTAAAAGAATTCTTCGCGCCATTTTGCGTGAACATGTCAAATGCAAGTTTTTGTTTTGTAAATTAATTTACTGTGGATATTATTGGTCAAAAGTGGTGTTGTTTTGTTTAATAATGTGCTACAATGTGAATAATTATGGAAAACGATAAATTGGACTTTAAATATGGGGCACAAGTTGCAGTTTATTTTTTGCGGTTTTCCCGCGCTGTCAACTCCCATATTTTACCCGACGTGTTTGAGCTATGGTGACGCGAGTGACTCCATGAAAAATATCAAATTTGCAGCATCTGGAATTTGATGATGACTCATTAACTCATAAAAAAGAAAGATATATTACGTCAGACTTGGCTGTATGGGCTAGACCCTTTGCCTTCCCTATCATCTCATACATCATCCATCGGGAGAAGAGAACAAAAAAAAAAAACAAAAAGAGTAATAGGTACCTTTTCACTTGAAACGTAATAATTTAGGTAGGTACTGTCTTTTGAAGGAAAATTTTACAAATATTTTGAACTTTGCTTCGGAATGTTTGAAGAAACTGCGTGACCATTCCGACATGAAATTATTCATCAAATTATTGTAAAAGAATTCCAAAATTACGCGATTTTAACTTAAGTTTAAATGCCTTAATAATTATTTTAATTATATTCTACAAACTAGGTATTACAGGTATTGTATGTTTTGTTTATCCTAGAATATTCTAGAACATGTGGCGAGACCTTTTGGTAAGCGGTACACGATATAATGATAGGAAAGGCAAAGGGCATAGTCCATTAGCCAAGTCTGATGTTATACGGAAATAAAAAAAAAATCTTGATGATGATAGTTCAAAAACTTTCGCGGCATTCAACATTGATATATAAACACATATTTATTTAGTTGTATTGTATTACATTCCTTTCCGCTTCCTAAATTATTTTGCGGGTACCATTGGGTGACCAACAAAAAATGGTCACGTACGCACGGGGTGCGCACCGGCAGAAGCGATCGAGGTCTCGCCGCGTGTGCGCGCAATTTTGTGGTGAAAAAAATTTCTCGTACGACAAACTGTGACAAAGTGTGTGTGATCCTAATTTATGGACTGGCATGAGCTTTCCCTACATTTATCCTATTTTATATTTTCATGTACGTTTATTACTTGTCGGTTTACACGCAGCATTTTGCGTGGGACAGCTGGGCGTGGGTCTGAGTCAGCCGGTGCAGGCATCTTCATTTAAATAGTTATTTCCATCAATAGAAATACATATTATTTTATTAGGCCATACGAAGTCACCTCGTATATATTTCTTTAAATGAGGTTATCACCAAATGGGACTATCTGACTAATATGGGACGTCTCTTGAGTACATTTTTTTATTATGTTTAGTTAGTATATAGTTTTTTTTAACTAGTTTCTTAACAAACTTATATATATATTTTCTCTTGTGTAGGCCAAATTCTCAAGATATATGTTCTGGAAGGCCCAACTCCAGCAGTGGAGGCCTAGGACGCTGTGTTCTAGGGGCTGTAATGATGAAGTTATATTTTGTAAATTTTTTCCGTATTAATCTATTAGATATCGCAATCTTTGCATCACTTACTGAAAGAATTGGGCCTAAGCAGGTCTGCCGTCAATACATTTATGGAACGTGCTTCCAAGACGGCATTAACGGAATCATACAGTATTTGGTTGGGTAGGGAGAGAAGTAGAATGGTGGATGGTGAGCATCGCGCAATAAAAAAAAGGAGGCCTCTTTTTCTTAAACCAGCCTATTGTCGGTCGCAAGCCCGAGACACCATTCTTCTCATCTCCTACCCACACACGATGGACCCGGCACCCGCACGATGAATCCATGCAATGCTTAGAAAATTGTCTTCCTCTATAAAAAAAAGAGTTTTGTTTTAAAATACATTATATACCTCATAACTAATGTTATGCTGTGCTTTTGTTAAATTAATTATTTTAAATTTGAACTCTATTTTTAGCTCTCGTTTCAATAACCTGGATGATGTAGGTTTCTATATAGGCTGAATTAGTTATGTACATAAAGATAGATCACCTCTGCCTAGAGTAACGATATACTTTGAAGTACGAATACTTTGCGGCATAGTATAGTTTGGTACAGTAGAGCAACATATGTTTAAATCATTGCATAACTTTTCATAATAATATAATATTAAAATTGTACTGTTTAACAATATGACAATATTTTGAAAAATATGTGGAATATCTTTATCTGATCTTTAACATATTGTAAAATCAACCCTTAATAAAAAAACTACGACAAAGTGGTATTGCCAAGCAACTTCACCTTTTATGAATGATAAACATTTTAAACCATTTTGAGTATTAGAATAGACTGGACATTTTAGGGTATTAAAATTTACTTCGCCCTCTCTAGTTTTGGTTGTAAGTCATTTACCTACAATTGTAATTAAAACTAACTGTTGTTGTTCAGTTTATATCATGTTTAATTTTTGTATAGCTTCATATAATTGTATAAACTTCTAAATGTATCTGACGTGTAAAAGTGCTTGTAATATTGCCAATTTGCTGAATAAATGAATTTGAATTTGAATTTGAACTAAACAAACTTACATTATGCTCTGTCAGTAGCTACTTTTCTACGTCCTGACGATTTGATTTTCATTAGTTTAAGCAGAATATTTAATTTCTTTTACAGAATAGTATGCACTGACAAATTTATAAATATTCTTTCTGACAGAATATCCATCCTATAGAGACGGACTTATGGCTATTAAAAGTGCTAGAGCGATTAGTAATTCCGATAAAGTGAATATTTGATACTGGAACACAATTGTAATAAATCTAGTAACACGCACAGTTAGTTGCTCTACCGTGTGTCTCTATACTGTGACGTGGTAATATCCGGTCTTGAACGTATGCGATGTGGAACTAATGAACCGATTAACTCAGAGCTATAGTCGAATATAGTGGTTATCTTTGGACGCGGGGCCTATTAATATTGGCCAAGGTTCATTGATCAGCAGTCAAAGTCTCCTAAAGAGAATCCTTTAACGAACGGACATTGTGAATTATAGCGATTAACATCGTTGCCAAGGATGGACGCTTTCGGCTGCAATCGACATTCTTTGCCTCACACCATTTTTAAGAAAACAACTTTTGAGCTTGGGTGAGTATTGAATAGAAAATAGTACACGGTTACTTCATGACCACGTGCAGTTACTTTATTTTATTTGCAGTCTCACCATCTATCTGGTATCTTGTTTTGATGTAGACTGAAGTGGTGGAGGATTTGGAGATGAAACGTAACACATATCCCTGTGCGTTCCAGGGTTGTATGTCTGGACTCCGCTGCCCAGGATCGCCTTGGCGCCTCATTGTCCGCTTGGGGTCGGCAGCGCTCTCCAGGTCCCCGTCTTCAGGGAAAGTACTCCTACGTTCGGTCAACGGATGCATAAAGAGTGATAGGGCTAAGTTTTGGCTCCACTATTTAATAGTAGAATCTCTTGCTTACTGTATTAACTTTATTTTCTTAATATACTTAATATAACTTTGTTAAATTCTTGTTGTCTTGGAATCTCTTTCTATAAATCTTTTGACGGCGACCTGCTTAGGCTCAATTCTTTGAGTAAGTGGTGCAAAGATTTTGGTAGAACTTTTCTCGCACCAACTTCCACTGCGTTAACCTGAGTCTTTAACCCGTTCCTGATCATTTCTTCTGTGAGATCATAATATTTGTTCGACTTCATGTTGTGGTTTTTTGGAATATTTGATTTTCACGGAACGGTCAGTTAAATAAATTAAACATGCATATGTCGTTCTGAGTATAAAAGATATATATACATTAATTTGAAAGCTGCAATAATAGCAATTGCGTGTTCTATAAAGAGCCGTGAAAGAGTGCGCTAACTTTTAACAATGATCAATTCTACTTCACTGCTCTAACCGAAAAAGTTAGGCAATAGTCATAGACATAGACTACTAGAAAAACCATAACTTACAACTGTCAAACAATCTATCCTCTCCTACATCTGGAATTTGATGATAGCCACATTAACTCATAAAGAAAGATATATTACGTCAGACTTGGCTGTATGGGCTAGACCTTTTGCCTTCCCTATCACCTCATTCATTATCCATCGGGAGAAGAGAACAAACAACAACAATCATCCTCTCCTAACCGAGATTCCTGGAATTTTGGCATTCCTTGTTGCAATTGGTACTTGACAAATAATTACGCGCGAGCGCGAAGACTGCTGGCCCCTGCCGTCTCCCACAAAATGACGCACCATTATTCTCCATTGCCCCAAGTGTTGTATGCATTTCAGAATCGGCAACACTACAAAGTGACATTTTCGCAGACTATCTCTGCAAGATCACAAAAGTATATGCTTTCAATAATCAATAAAGTATATATTTTTTTGTTAATATAAAATTTAATTGTATATGTACTACATTTCTTTAGCAACAAATATAGGACTTAATTAAGGCTGACATCATTAAAATGTATTTATTTATTTACAATAATTATTGTATTTCTTTTGTAAATAATATTTGTATAAGAAAAGAAGAAAACTTCGGACATGTTGAAAGAATGAGTGAAGAGAGATTGACGAACCAGATATATAATGCGAAAGTTGTGGGTAAAAGAGGCCCTGGCAGACCAAGACTTACCTATCACGATCAAATAAATAAACCAATAGCTGAAGGTGCATTAAAAAGCCATCAAAATAAAAGGGCATGTATGAAGAGGTTGATGAATGTCGAAGAAGCGAAAGAGGTATGTCGTGATCGTGTCAAGTGGCGCTCAATTGTCTCTGCCTACCCCGCAAGGGATTTGGCGTGAAGATATGTATGTATGTATGTAAAAGAAGAAAACAAAGCTCCTCCATGTATTCCTCTATGCATGCAGCTCTCTAAGCATTTCATGGATTCACCGTGCGAGTGCCAGGTCTGTCGTGTGTGGGTAAGAGATGAGAAGAATGGTGTCTCGGGTTTGAAACCGACAATAGGCATGGTTTACAAAGTAGGCCTCCTTTATATATTTTATTGCGTAACAAGACGCTCACTATTCACCATTCTACTCCTCTCCCTACCCAACCAAACACTGTATGTTTGCGTTAATGCCGTCTTGTAAGCTCTTTCCATAAATGTATTGACGGTAGACCTGCTTAGGCCCAATTCTTTCAGTAAATAGTGCAAAGATTATGCTGGAACTCCTCTCACACCAACTACCACTGCGTAAAGCTGAGTCTTAAACCCGTTCCTGATCATTTCTTCTGAGAGATCATAATATTTATTCGACTTCATGTTGTGGTCTTTTTGAATATTTGAATCCCACGGAACGACAAGTTTATTAAGGATAACTTTTTTCAAGTTCCGAGGAAGCACTAAGATGTCTGCCTATAGGATGATACAGCTAGTTCATCTGGGATCCTATAATGATGTTCAAATGTCCATGAGAATTTTTCAGTTCGATGCGGCGTCAAGAATCGGAATGGGCTTGCATCTAGTTTTCGTACCCCTTCCTTTACAAATGTGGTGATATTTATTTCCAATAATTATTGTATTTTTTTATAAAAAATATTAGGTCTAAAATATCCGTGACTACATTTCTTCAAAGTTACTCAGCCTTTCAGCAAAAGAATCCTCTGAATTAGTGGGGTGATTGCCGATCATATATGTACAACGATTTAATATTTACATCTAATAGTATATACGTCTGGGAGTAAAATAGTTCAGGTTTGTTTCTTAGTTAGGAGCGAAGTTCCCCATCTGCTGGAGCCGGTCGTAACGAAGTCACGTCCGCGAAGATTACTTCGTAATTTATTAACAAATTACACCGCCTTTTATACGTTTTTTTTTAGTAAAACTCAACGTCAACCTATAATATACCTATTAGCATAGGAAATTAGGCACGATGTTTACATTAGTATCGAGTAATTTAGTAGCTTTTGGTGGCTGAACACCAAACATTTAGTCAAGTTTGTAAGTAAAACTTTTTTATTTTTAAATTTATTTATTTATAGGACAAGCTTTTATTAATATTGCTTCTTTTTTAATTTTGATACAATAATCATTATTATATTCCTTGTAGAATATTCTTGGTAGTTTTATATTTATTTATTATGTTATTTATATTTAGGTATATCATTGTTGTACAGCTGAAAATCAGCGCTGTGACCGAGTGTTGCAGCTTATTGCTGAGCTGATTCCCTATTTGTCACCACACTATCTTGTTTGTTGTATTATTGTTATTTTACTGCTTGTGTTTTTTTGTGACAAATAAACTTTTTTCTTTCTTTCTTTAATACGAAAATTCGCAACAACTTCAATGGTACGACCCCAGCCTGAAGGGCCACCGCAGGAGGTCGCATGCCCGACTCACCGTGAGGCCTCATAAGGGGCGCCTACGGGCTAAAACCCTATAAACCGTCTCTCTTTCACTGTTGGCCCTGTGTGCCTTTACTGCTAAGTCTGAGTCGTGGCTACGGAGTGAAGGCACTCGTTCGCCGCGCGTGTTGATCCATTTTGTACTATTGAGCTTCACTGCTCACTTGTTCGCCGGCTAAATCATATTTCTTTTATTGCACACATAATAAAGTGTTGTAAGCATAATACCATGAAGGTATTTTCCACCAGCTAACCTGAAAATTAACCGGAAAATTAATATTACAGAAGTGTATTCTATCAAATAAATTATCAAAAGAAGTACTTACTAAAAATTAATTAGTAAAAATGCTTAGATGGCCTTTTTGGCCGGCACTTTCATATTTGGACCAAAATGGACGATTTAATCGATATAGGTCCAGTAATGTGAAAGACAGACAAACAAAACTTCACATTTACAATATTAGTATAGACAATACTACAATAGAAATGTCCGTAGCTAGAGTCTGGCTAATGAAAGTAGACAACGAAAAAGCGCGGCAAATTCATAAAACATACGAGTATGTATTGTATCCCTCATAGGTTGATAAAATATGTAGATAAATTTATTTGATACTTGGGTTTATTTTAAATAGAAACGAAATGATTTCACTAAAAAGATTATTTGTTGCAAGTATCAAAATAATAAGAAGAAAATAATAGGAAGAAATTCTCCACCACACGTAAATAATCTTGTTTTTCGTTGAATTTATCTTCTTATTATTGTTGTATTTTCTTGAAATTTGGACATATTGTAAAACAATATCTTTCGCACTCCACTTTTAATAGTATTATTCATATTTTACAACGCAAATGAGGTATTAACAACAAAACAATTCAAAGCAAATGTTTATTATTATTATTAAATTCTTTATTGCACAAAATAAGTGTACAAAGGCGAAGAATAATGCCTACAAGGCATTTTCTAACATCTAACCTTTGGGAGAGTGTGAGGTTAAGGGCAGTGCCGATATTAAGTTTAACAATATAGAATATACTACACACACTACATACTAATAGATACTAACACTGTTACATAAATTACACATATACTTATAAATAAACGCATATACACATATATATTATGCCAAATATATATTTTTAGCCTGATGACGACTCCTGTTTGTCTAGAAATAAAGCAGTGACCAAGCGCATAAAAACGTGGACAGAAACGTGTCTAATAGCGAGTGGTAGCTTGTTCCACTGGCTTGTTTGACAACAGCCGTATTGGAAAAAAAAACACTGTCACAATAGTGTTGCCATTTAAAAGTTTCCAAATAATTCGATTATCTACTTTCATTAGCCAGACTCTAGTTGTATATTATCTAATGAATTCGAGCTAATATTCAAATGAAATCCCGAAGGTTTAACCGAGCATAAACCTGAGGGTTGTATTTTGGTTAATGCCTGAATAATTCCAGGTCTATTGAAACTTAATAGTTTATTTCTGTCATTTACATAAGCGCCCATTTAGAGCTCACGTTTGTCACATATATTATTTAAATACAACATACTGCCCCTGTGGTCTAGCGGTTAGGTCCGTGGATTTAGACTCGAAGGTACCGGATTCGATTCCTGGTCGGGACACAATAATATTTATTTGTTTCAGAAAAATCACAGCTTATAACTAGAACATAAAAATTACAATAAGATTTTGTATTATTTGTACAGTTCATTCCTCAAAAACAGTGGGTTAAATACAAAAAAAATAATATTACAAATTAAAAATATTAAACATTAGTAAAATAAAAATTATAATAAAATTAAAATATTTACAAATAGCTATATTCAAGTAGCATAGGATTATTATGATATTAGTGAGTGAAAATCAGTTGTTAATCATTACATTATATAGAAATAATTATTTAATTTAAATAAATAATTAAATAAGATAAATTATTAATTTAACTGTAATATTTCCAGAGTTTGGTACGCTAGAGATATAGACAAGCTTGCCAGTTGTCATGATTGGCCTATAGTAAAGTGGTAGTGATGATACTTTACTATAAAAAACACCTGATGAAGCTGAACGGAACTGCTTGTACACTGATTCTATAATAATATTGATTAAATTATAAGAAGTATAACATTTGACAATAACTCATCTTCCGCAAATACTAGTTCGTGAAACACACACACAGAATTATCTGTGTAAAACGCTTTGAAATATTACCCAGTATGCCGCGTTTTCCCGCCTTTCTGAAGGGAGACCACACGTTTTATTCAAAAGAGTTTTAAAAAAATATGTATACACTACAAACACTAAGAAGGAAGAAAGGAACTACAACAAAAAAAGAAGCCTATGTATGTATGTTTCTTTATTCCTTTGCGGTACACTGGAGACCAAACGCCTTGGCCGATTTTGATAATTCTCACGTCAATCGAATCTTCATCACGTAAAGATATGACATTAATCAAATTTCATTAAGGCGATAACCAGACGTCATATTGTGGAAAACAAAAAAAGGCGTATTTCTCATTGGCGGCCAAGGTTTGAACCGCAACCATTTTGGGTTACCATCGATTTTAAGGACAAGCAACAAGCCTTATAGATAACCTATATTTTATTTAAATTAAACAAAAGTCAGACAGAGAACTCTTAGATTTCTGCGACAACGAATTGGCAGCCACTTCAAGTTAGCACAATATTCAGAGATGTGATCGTATGTACGTAAACAGAAGATGAACCGGATGATTGAATAAATAAATAAAACAATGGTTGAAGGTGCATTAAAAGCATTCCAAACAAAAGGGCATGTATAAGGAAAGTCGAATATGCCAAAGAGCTATCGTGCCTAATTGTCTCTGCCTACCCCACAAGGTATCTGTCATGAAGATATTTATTTATTCAATAATTTCTACAACACATACAACACAAAGAATCGGATTCACATTTAGCCAACTTTACTATAGGCCCATCATGACAAGTGGCAAGCACGTCGATGTCTCTAGCGTACCAAACTCGAGAAATATCACAAATAAATTAAATAATAATCAAATGTATTTATTTAAATTAATAAATATCATTGTGTCCCGACCAGGAATCGAACCTCCGAGTCTAAATCCACGGACTTAACCGCTACACCACGGAGCTAAATTATTAAAATTATTTTATCATTTAAATTTTATTTCTGTTAATACATTTTTATATAATATCTTAGTGTTAAGTCCCTTTAAATATTAAAATAAAATTGATTAAAAAACTAATTATAAATAAAACTAAAACTAAAATACCTATGAAATTAAAACTATTCTACGAAATAAACTAAGGGCTTACCACCAGGGAGGGTATCTAAAACGCTCGCCGCATTTCCTTGTTGAATTATAATCGACATATTCTGTTTTAGGTAGTTATGGCATTTGGGATCGCCAGTTAAATTGTAGTTTTAATTATTGCATGCACTAAAATAATTATAAATTAATTATATGATGGAAATGCCATATGCCATAATATGTATTATATTATTCTTAGGATCAGTTTGTCGCCTGAGATATCATTTATAAAAAAAATAAAACTGGAATGGGAAAGTCTTATGTTTATTTAGTCAGAAAGTGTTTGTACACCAGATTAACTAAGTATTGCACGGTTCTTTGATATCAAATGGTAACATGTTCCAAAGATTTGCATCAGCAACAGCAAATGTGTTGGACACGAGAAGGGATAGAAAATGTGAAGTAGAAGGATTTATCCCTGAATTATTAACTTTACGCACACCATAGTGATGCTCGATTTCGTAGGATTTCACAACCGGGTGAAGATGAGGCGGATATCCGTTATCATTGTGTTATAGATCTGCGAACCACTTCTAACCCCAACACAAACCTTCAACTCCTCATATTGACAAAAGGTTTTACATAGGTTTAATAAAAGCCAAAATATCGTATTTGCAAATCTAATATATAATAATAAATAATAAATATTTCCAGACAGGTCACACAGCGCCATCTAGTTTCCGTGGTAAGCTACGAGGCTTGTATTACGGAAACTAGATGGTTGATAAACTACATATTATACTTTTTTTTGTTCTAAATATATACATATTATACATATAAACACCCAGACCGAGACAAATTATACAATGTACAACTTGCCCCCGGTGGGAATCGAACCCACGACCTCCCGAGTTCACGGCAACTTTTGTTACCACTAGACCACGGAGGCGGAGTATACTTTATCGATGCTTCATTCTAAAGGGTATTTTTTTTTATACTAGCACGACACATGTAAGGTAAGTGGCGCGCAAGGTCCATGAATGATAGGAACTGAAATCAGACACTCATGACGGACATCACTTCCTAACACTATGCTGGCTTGACTGCGTATGACGACAATTCAAGCCTGATCCTGAAACGAATGAATACACTTTACTGAGGTTATCGGCACGAACGGTGGATACTTCCCCGCCCCAGCAAAATGAGCAAATTACCACCATCAGTCTGCCTAGCACTTAGAGGTAAGAAAATTTCAACTCTACAATAAAAAATACCCAAAAGGAAACGAAAGATGCAAAGATTATTTGAATTGAATCGCGCAATAGGTAAGATGTATTTTGATATAAAATCTCCGACAATTGATTTCTTTTCATCTGCCAATGTAAGATCGAATTTTAATGTCTCTTTGTAGGCCATTGTTAGACGTAAACATGTTTAAGGATTCTTATTTAGCAGAGCGGCGCGAGAAGATATACAATACTTGTACATGGACTTTAATTTAATGGCGCTAAGGTAGAACCGGGTAATTTACACGTATACACAAAAACAGACACACTCAGATACTCACAAACCTTCTTATAATAACCTGAAACACGAAACACGGACCAGGACACATCAAGCAGCATGTTTAGTTACCTACAAGGTGAAACTTAGTGTATTCAAAAACCCGCGAGGTCTCAAACTTGGTGAGTCCTTCCTTTTCTACCTGTTTTAGGCTAAAACATCAACTACCAGAGAATCAGCGGGCTCTTGCATTCCAGAACTATTCTGATCCTCAGACCCGGCCCGAGGACGGAGTAGATAATAATAATAATAATAAAAGTTTATTTCAGAATAAATTCCATATGTGTTAGTAACAATTTTTAAAGCAATCTTATAATATCTAGTGTTAGTAAAAAAAAAAAAAAAAAAATTATAATACAATATTTTTTTTTTCTTCCTTTCTGGGGCCCAGGTCACCTGCTGACATGCAGGCGTATCCAGTGCCCCAAGAACGGAGAGTCCCACCTATCAGCCCATACGGCCAGGATGCTGCTGGGGCTGCCCCTCACGCGGGCGAGGATTGAGGCACAGCGCTTCCTCATAATAGCATGGAATCCATCCATCGCGCCTCTGCTAGCATCCCAGAGGCACTGCAACGACGGGGCAGCCCCATCAGCACCCTGAACGCGTTATTGTACTGGACACGATTCATAATAAAAATCGTTTAAATACTTACAAAAACTAGTACATTTTTAGGAATTGTCCACTGGTGCCCAAACAAAGTTAATCTGAATCTCAGGCACCAGTTCCATTACACAAATAAGTATAATATATAATATAACACATATAGAATATTAGATTTTTTTCCACTTAGTTTCCACTTTTTCTTACAAATTGAATTATGTACCTACTATTTTAATATTTGTAACAATTCTTCTGTTTCATCGTAGTTTAATTTATTAAACCAAGGACTTATTTTTTTTTACATTTATTATAGTTCAGAGAATTTACATTAATAGCTTTATTAATTTTGTTATAGACATAAACTGCAATACAGAATGGATTTAGAATCAACTAATTGCTCATAAAAATCTAACATTTAATCTTTCAATTTTCGTTTGAGTTTCTCTGCTTGTAATGCAGCAGGCCCCTGGGTCCTTAGACGTTAAGGGAAGGCGCCAAGGTGTTCACTAAGGTGGCATCCTATACTAAAGGCAGACCTATCGTCCGTGATACCAGCGTCATTACATCGGGTCGTTTGTTATTGTCGCAGGCCATGCTACTGGGTTCTAAGTTGGCTGACGAACCCTCAGAGACTAGGACCCGTTTAATGACATCATCTGGCATTCCTTGGGATGCGACTTGTGCTCTTGCTGGAGGAGAGGCTGTGGTGCCCTAGTGCTCCGATCATAATAGATGTGTGTGTGATTGTGATTTCGGTGGCTTTTCCGCACTTAGTCTCCATTGGACCACTGTGCGTGACCTTTACTCCTTCAGAAGGCCAGGAGACCCGTTACGTTCCTGCAGACCTCCGGAAGAGTCCTCGCAGTCTGGAGGAACCTCAGTCTAGGCGCAGCCATACTGTCGCACTCCATGAGCACATGCGCGGCCGTCTCCTCCTCCGCCATGCATCCTCTACACAGTGGGCTATCTGTAATGTTCAGAGTATGGAGATGTTTGTTAAAGGCACAGTGTCCCGTCAAGACCCCCACCACTATTCGAAGCCTGGCTCTGTCAAGGCCCAGGAGATGTCGTGTGAGGCGCCTGTCTGGTTTGGGAAGGGCCTCCCTGGACTGTCTGCAGTCTGTGGTCGATGCCCACATCTGCTTGTGCAGTTTATCAGTTCTTTGGCGAAGCCAGCTTCGCATGAATTGGAATGGTAGGAGGATTGTCGGTCCTGGGCCTATCGGTATTGTCTTGATCATAATAGGTGGTAGGCGAACTGATGGTGGTAATTTGCCCAGTCTGCCGAGGCGGGGAAGTATTTAGCCTAATAAATGAGACCGGTTTAGCCTAAGTTCACAGAACTAAACATCAATCTTTAGTCTAAATCAGTTTATTTATTTATTTAGTAGACACAGCAGTACATATATTATCACACACATAACATAGTATAATTATAACTTATCTAATATATGTACCAATTAGGTGTCACAGCATTCACCAATATAAAAAGAAGAAGAAATTAAAAACTTATTACTGTTAAAACAAAAAAAAAAAAATAACAGAAACTATCAAATTTACAAAATAAAAATATGACTTCTAAAATAAAATTTATGAAAGGATAATTAAATTAAGGCATTTTTAACATTTGCCTAAAGTGATTATCTTATAATTATAAGACAACGATCACGTGGCTTCCTTTCCAACCATTCTTTTGTAAGTCAAAATAATGGTGTCTGAGTGAAGCGGACAGACTATACATTAAAGGTGAATTAGGGGCATGCTCCATGTTGATGACGTCATATTTGAGCTATTTAGGCGATGAAGCTGTTACCTAATAGCTTGACATCATATCCTCACAAAGTTACTGATATATAGTAGCTAGCTACTCAGTGAGCTAGTACTGGTAAGGGACCAGTCTAATCCCTTGTCAACAAGATGATTCTGCTCTGAGACTTCGAACTACGGTTGTTAGCGATCTGAATAATACAGGAAGCTTTGCGTAATACGTTAAACATATGTCAAAGTGGTATATATTACAATGAAGACAAAAAAATGCCTTCAAAATTAGTAAGCTAAAGTGGCAATGGGCTGGACACGTCTGTCGCAGAACCAATGAACGATGGAGTAGACAGGTTGGGACGACAATGATAATAATAGTTATATTTTTGATGTATTAGTCCAATAGTTTTATAATAATACAGTTTGTATTAAAAACTGCATAGCCATTGTAGATTATTCACTGCATTAAATAATAAAGAATATCAGTGATACTTTTCTAGCTTTGTTATATGTTGACATATTAGACATCTCTGACAGAACATTGACTTTTTATTACAAAACATAATGCTAGATAGATTAAGTTTTAACAGATTGTTAGTACAGTACTTAAACTTATTTGTTAGTCGTCAAAGGGTGTATTACAGTAGACTTGCTAACTCCACACCAAGCTACTTGTGTTATGGCAGTTAGCCTATTTATTTATTTAATACTTTATTGCACAAAGACAAAGGCAGGCTTTAATGCCGCAAGACATTTTATCATAGCCAACCATTGGGATAACTTTAAACACTTTACTGAAAAGTAGGTGCAAAAATAAAGGATAATAAAAAAAATATATTTAATAACTAATTAGATGTATAAATATATAATATACTACGTACTAATACATACTTATATACCCGTATAAACCTACATACATACATAATCATATACTAGCTTCATTGCGATAGGAAATGCGAATAGACTATTTTTTTAAATAGCGATCTGATGGTTACCTGCCTGATGCTAAGAGGCAAATTGTTCCACAAATTAGTAGCGAAAACGACAAACGAGTTTGAAATGAAACTAGAATTATGCGAAGGGATAGAAAGAAGAGAGTTATGAGAGGAGCGTAAAGATCTATCGTGGAACGAAGAAAGATATGGGAAGGCAAAATATGGTAGGCTTATTATGAACGAATGACCTGAAGAAGATCGCTGGGGCTGGATGAGTGTGGCAGGCAGCAGTTGAGAGACACAGACTGATGATGAATGCAATGTAACTGCTGAAAAGTACATAAATGTATATAAATCATCATGTGAGCACGACATGTGACCCCACGACCATTTATGTAGTACTTTATAAAATTCAAATGTTAAATAACATACATACGTTCCTATGAATCAGCACAACCAATAATACAGAAGGAAAGCGCATCACACGCAATTCTTCCGAAGCGCTGTTTTGGGTATCTTTTACGAGTATAGCCACCCTTCTTGTCCCGGCCCTTAAACCCTTTTTATGCGGGCCCTTAACCCTGGCGTTTTGAAAAAGGAATTCTCAATTCTAGAGGCCTATTCTACGTTGTTAGTTCAGTTTTCAAATCCACAAATAAAAAATAAAAAAACTCGAAAATAAAAACTAAAAAGAAAAAAAACAAGCGCAAGGGGTATTTTTAAATTAACTTTTTTATTCGATTCCTGTCATGATTGGCCTATAAGTTGGCTAAATGTGAATCCGCTTATTCATAAGCGTGGTTTCTGACCACCACGAAAGGGAAACGGTCGTGATGATACTTTTTTATTATATGAACTTTATTACATCTGTATTATAGATAGCTATAGGTAGGAACTACATATATATTTTTTAATGTTAATTGTTGCTAACCAACTTTAAAAAGTTATAGATTTAACATTCTGCTAAAAGCTAAGAGAATGTGAGCAAGCAAAGCAAGAATAGTATTCTGCATAAATATATAATGGAGCATCTAGATTGAAGTGTCGGGTGCCGCGGCTGACCAGGTATATTATTTCGTGACATAATCAGCAAGTAGCTCGGACTCCTACAATCTACATGTAATCCATTCATAATTTACGCGCGTGGACGGCCAAGAAGTCCCCCTTCTCTCCTCCCCCTACTCTTCAGAGCACCACGCTGGACCTACAAGCCACCGGAACTACATTGAGAGCATCACCAAAACAGCGTCAAAAAAGCTCGGAATACTGAACAAGGTGAAGCGGTTTTTTCCGCCTTCAATTAGACTGTTGCTGTACAAAGCACAGATCAGATCATGTATATAATACTGTTCTCACCTTTGGGATGGTTCCACCAAGTACCTCACAGATGCTCTCAATGTCCTACAGAGGCGAGCTGTTCAAATTGTGGACGATGCCACTACATCTGGAACTCTCGAATCCCTGCAGCTTCGCCGAGATGTGGCTTCTCTGAGCGTGTTCTACCGGCTTTACTATGATGAGTACTCGGAAGAACTCTATAACCTAATCCCTCCCTCTCCATTTCGCAACCGAACCACACGCACAGGTCAGAATATGCACCCACATACCGTAGTCACCAACCCCACCATCCCTTCGCGTACGTATAAATTTGGGGACTCATACATCTGTCGTACGATAAAGATATGGAATGCTCTTCCAGCCTCTGTGTTTCCACTTTCCTATAACTTGGAGTCCTTCAAGCGAAGTGTGAAAAAGCATCTAGTCAAGCCGGCATAGTGTTAGGGACTGATAGCAGTTACGAGTATCTGACTTCAGTTGCTAACATTCATGGACCTTGCGCGCCACTTACCATCAGGTGGGCCCAAGGTCACATGTCGTGCTAGTATAAAAATAAAATAAAAACTATTTTAATTGATGTTTGTCAAACACTCAATAGTAATCATGTCCTTGTTTGAGTTTTTATACGGCCGTTTTTAGAATACTGTTCTCACCTCTGGGATTGATAGTGGACGACATCTCAGTGTCTTGAAACTCTCGAATCGCTGCAGCTTCGCCAAGACGTGGCCTTCCTGAGCGTATTTTAAAAGCTATACCCAACAACAACAATGAGTGTTCTAAAGTGCTCCATAACTTATTCATTTATTTAAAACACATTCTCTGACAGCCAACCTTTGGGACAATAATAAGTATAACTTTGATCGTGGAGTAGATGCGAAGACGTATTTAAGACTGATCATTATTAAATAATAACTATATTTATTAATAATATATATACTACATACTAATAGTACTTAGATACATACATATATACATAATTATACTACATAAAATATCTACTTATACACGCTGTAGAGAGCTGTTTAAGTAATGTGAGTGATCTTTAAAATATTATTCTGTTGGATGCTTGCCGAATATTGACCGGCAAAGTGGCAACTTATCCCTTCCTCTTTATTCTCTAACCCAGCTATACTCTAAGTGTGTTCCGCGGAACCCTAGGGTTTAGGGGTTCCGAAAGAATTTAGAAAAAAAAATCAAAACACCTCTCTCTGGTCGAACGTTTTGACTCCGCCCGCCGCGCGTATACTTGTGAGCGCGCAGACCCTTTTATAAAAGCCGCCTCTGAATTAGACGCTATAGTTGTAAACAAGCGACTTTCGACTTTAACTTTAAAACATAAAGTCGAGATTGTTTACAACGCATTTTTTGTACTTCTATCTAATATCGCAATAGACTGGACGCCGAACCTGATATGAGACTTCAACTGTCTTCTATCAACCTTAATATCAACCAATTGATAAAAAATAAAAAACAGTTTCATACCTCCCATTACTTAGATTTTTTCTTTTTTAATATCTTTTATTATTGTACTTGCCATGTGGTAAAGTAATTAATAATTAGTAACTGTTACATTGAACTTTTATTATGCTTATTTATAAAGAATACACTTTTAAAAACTATTGTTTTATTGTAGGGTTCCATCAAGTATTTTGCTTTCCAAAAGGGTTCCGTCACCAAAAAAGTTTGAGAACCGCTGCTCTAACCGAACCAAACGCACAGGCCAAAATATTTACCCCCCATACCGAAGCCACTATCCCTACCCGTACATACGACGTTGAGTCGGACGCTGAAGATGTGGAATGCTCTCACATCCAGTTTCCTTATTCCGATAATTTGGAGTCCTTTTTGCAAAGTGTGATATGCCGGCATAATGATAGGGACTAATGTACCGTTTGTGGCTGAAGTCAGTAGCTCACATTCTTGGGCCTAGAGTACCGCTAATGATCAGGTGGGGACGATGTCACATGTCGTGCTAAGTATAAAAAAATCTAGTGAGTAGATTATTATATATCTGAAAAATAAAATTTTTTGAAAATGTTAGATTGTGCTAGTTGAGTGTGCGTAGGGTTAATGCCTCCTAGGACAAGACAAAACATAATACAGACAATCTTTTCGGGAAATTTTGATACAATTAGTATAGGTATTTTTAAAAACTAGATAGGTATAGTTGAAAAATGATGAAACATTATAAATATGATTTTGAATTATTACTAAACTGAATTCCGAGGTTATCCCGTTATTACTGCTCCAGAGATTCGACTAAGGCCGTTTGTCCAAAGCCGCCGTCACCTGGCCGTGACGTCCCCACTGATTTTTTCGGTCCAAGTTTGATGGCGCTCAGCGATCAGGCGGAGTGCACACTCGTCCGAATATATTATGTTTTCTTTGCCTTCCCTATCATCTCATTCATCATCCCTCAGGAGAAGAAAAGAATGTTTAAACAAGGTACTTTATTTAAATACATTAATAGTCAACGTAAACATTTTGCTTAAAGCTTACTTAATGTATTAAAATAAAGTATTCAGAAAACAGAGTTTATCTGTTAAAAGTTAATTTCGTTCTATTTTTTCCGACTAATTTACATTTTTATCGATGTCTGAGATCGTAATTTGGATTCTGTACTGGATTTCGTATTTGATTTTCCTCCTTTACTATTGAAAAAGGAAACATTTAATTGAGAGGTTTTTCCCTGAAACGCTCAATAAACTCCTTCATATATACCTACATGTACAAAATATAAATGAATTAAATATTATTGCAAGACAAAGTACTGTTTTTATAATTTTGCGTTTATGGCTGTAGATTTGCTGCTATAATTATATTTGACATTAAAATTATTGAATAATTATTATACATCATTATTATTATTTGACATAAGACAATGTTTTTGATAAGTACAATGCTCCTTTACAGCTGCATCCAACCTTAGTTTATATAGCCAATATACGACTATATAAATATTTCCAGACAGGTCACACAGCGCCATCTAGTTTCCGTGGTAAGCTACGAGGCTTGTGTTACGGAAACTAGATGGTTGATAAACTACATATTATACTTTTATTTTTTTTGGAAATATATACATAATATACATATAAACACCCAGACCGAGACAAATTATACAATGTACAACTTGCCTCCCCCCCTATACGACTATATAGTCCCTCTCATCACACTAGTTTTATGTCCGACTCCTTCGCAGTTGTTGCCGCAAATCTGTGGAACAACCTACCCTTAGATATCCGACAGGCGCCAAACAGAACATTGTTTAAAAGGATGGTTTTCACACACTTCTTAAATAGATCCCAACAAGTGTAAGTATGTATATATTGTATTTATGTATATATTATGTATTATAAGTATATTAGTGTTTAGTATATTAATATTATTTACTAGTAAGTAGTTTAGTTTTAGTAGTATTTTAATTTCTCCCTTATATTATGTTCTATATTTGCGCGAACCTTCCACATACAATGTTCGTAATGTCCCTAAGGTTGACCGAGTAAGAATGTCTAGCGGCATTAGGTCCGCCTTTGTACATAGTGCAAAAAGTTTTAAATAAATTAATAAATAAAAATAGTATAAGACTGTTCCTTGTTTCCTCGTATCCGGCTATTTTTCTGTGTATTAATTACATTGCATATACCTACAAAAGTGTAAACTTTGACAAATCCAAGTGTTCCCAGAAACAAGGTTCCTACGGATAATTAATAAACAATAAACAATTTACCCTATGCTCTGTATATAAAAAATACTAGCTGCGCTTGTAACAAATGCATGAATCTAATAGTTAACAAAGACAAATTAAAAACAAATTGTAAATATCAATAACACTGGTACGGAGGTACCGGGTTCGATTTGTGGTCGTTACTCAATTAATTATTTAATTTATTTCTTGAGTTGGTACGCTAGAGACATCGACGAGTTTGCTACTTGTCATGATAGGCCTATAGTTTTTTTATTTCATACAAAACTTTAAATTAAATAAACTATATTACAACAAAATCTAAATTTAACCTAAAAAAATAATAATATTAATACATAGAAAATAAAAATTAAATACTTACAAAAAAAATAGCTCCTCCAAATCGCTGTCTTGTGGCATGGTGCCCAATACACTAGCAGCATTTCCCCTTTGAATTATGATACTTAATTTTTGGGAATTTATTAGGTTAATATTAGGCCTATAGTAAATGTGAATCCGCTTCTTTGAAGCGTGGTTTCTAACTACCCTTCAAGGGATTCGGTCGTAATGATACTCTATAATTTTCACTATTTTATTTATTTATCTTCTGTCGAATATTTGTTTATGTGAGTTACGTCTACGCCCGTCTAGTTTATTGTGCGTTTCATTGCCGCCAGTGACGACGTCAGCTTGATAATCTTGTCGAAACTGCCACCGCTAACTGTGGATGCAATAATCGTTCATCAGTTTGCTAAATATAGACCAGTTCGTCGAAAACTGGAAAAACATCACAGGTAAATATTGTGTCACGACTAGTAATCGAACCCGGTATCTTCTCGAACCAGGTAATTTTTGGATTTTAAGGAAAGCATAAGGGGCAATTTTTAAATGATTTTATTCTCAGCTCTTTTTATTTTTTTCCTCTCGACAATATGAATTTTGTGTTTTATTACGGCGTGAAACATTGACGATGTGGTACTTTTAAAAATGTTTGGCAAAAAAACTGTAATCCAATATTCATTGGCAAGGTCACGTTTTTGTAATTTAGCGTTCACATCACAGCGGGACTCGTGGTGGAGAGTGGAGACATAAAATTGACGTGAATCATATTCGACCGACAGATTTGACCTTTATTATTTTAAAAGAAAATATTACAGTTAATTTTACATTCTCAAATCTTTATTCGAAGTAATATACAAACAGTATAAAATAATTACAGTACATTACGTAAATTAAGCAGATAAAATGAACTAAACAGATATTCTAATAAGAGTTAATAAATTAGTACAATAAACGCAATACAACAAAATTAAAAATAATATAATTTGACCAGAGTAATAATCTATAAACACATCTCAACGTGGACACTGAGATGGGTTTGGTCCGTAAATTCAAAGTCGCTCAGTGAGCTATGGAGAGAGCTATGCTTGGTAGTTCTCTGATGGATAGAATTTGAAGCGTTAATATCCGTCAGAGAACCAAAGTTACTGACATGGCTTTTAAAATTAGCAAGCTGAAGTAGTAGTTGGCCGGAAACATCTGTCACAGAAACGACCGATGGAGAAAACGGGTTAAAGAGTCGAGACCACATACGGGACGATGTAGAGTGGGATGACCCCCTGCCCAATCGACAGATGACCTGAAGAAGGTTGATGGCGGAGGTTGGATGAGAGTTGTGGGGAGACTTAGGCCCACCTCGATCCTTGGCGCCACATCAGACTGGATTTAAAAAAAAAAGTTATTCTTATTGAACTTAGCGTTCCGTCCGAACCGTAGCATTCCCGATACCGGAAATCTAATATTCCAAAAGACCACGATATAAAGTCGAACAAATATTATGATCTCACAAAAGAAATTATCAGTGGAAGTTGGTGCAAGAGGAGTTCCAGCAAAGTCTTTGCACTACTTACTGAAAGAATTAGGCCTAAGCAGGTCTGCAGGAGATACATTTATGGAAAGAGCTTCCAAGACGG
Source organism: Tinea semifulvella (assembly GCA_910589645.1). Classification (NCBI taxonomy): domain Eukaryota; kingdom Metazoa; phylum Arthropoda; class Insecta; order Lepidoptera; family Tineidae; genus Tinea; species Tinea semifulvella. Next base: position 1,642,676 of record OU342605.1, read on the forward strand.
CATTAACGGAATGATACACTGTTTGGTTGGGTAGGGAGAGGAGTAAAATAGTGGATAGTGACGTCTTTTTGCGCGTTAAAATAAAAAAGAAGGTTGGTTGGCCTATTGTCGCAAGTCCAAGATACCATTCTCCTCATCTATTACCCACACACGATGGACCCGGCACCAGCACAGTTAATCCATGGAATGCTTAGCAATTTGTCTTTATATTTCGTAAGAAAAAAATACATATATTGGGTTAATAGCAGTTTAGTGGTAGTCAGACCCGTTTACCAGAAATCAGAGAAAACAAATTTTAGGGTCGAAAGTGAAATATTTCTATAAAAAAGGGGTTTACAGTTTCCGAGGGACGAAAGACGGAAATTCTCTCGACGCAATAAAACTGATAAAAGGAAATGTAATGTTATCTTTTGCAGTGTTTGTGAATAAGAGCTGTGGTGGCTCGGTTGTAAGAACGCTTTTCATAAAATCCTAAATAACTGGATTCGAACCCCGGTATGTACCAATGAGAAATACACTTAATATAAAAACGTTTATTCGAGAAAAAATAATAATAATATACACTAAATTATAAATAAAATAAACTACACTACAATATTTATATATATATATATATTATATAACCGTCTGATGGACGTAGTTTACCGAGGACACTCGCTGCGTTCCTCCGTTGAACGGCGCGGCTGACCCTTTAGGCTAAATAATCTCTAGTCAAAGGGTCACCCTTCGCCAAGCAGAGGTTTTCCCTAAGCTTAGCTCGGACCATGGTCATTTCTTTTCGACTGCAAATGGAATGAAGTGGTGATCCCAAACGGCGCAAATTCGTAACCTTTAGCGAGGTTGGCATATTTGCAGGTTCTCAGCAGAAACGCCGCAAGTTTCCACGGCCAAACGGTCATACCGTCGGGTCTCTTGCCATCGCTCCGCGCAATCCCAAAGGGTTCTAATATAATTCATTATAAACTAAACCTAATAAAAAAATATTTTATCTATAAATAAAATAAAATATTATATAAGTTTATTTTTATTATTACAAAATATCATCAGATTAAAAAAAAATACTATCATTTATTTGAGAAAAGTATTTACTAAATATAGAATTTTTTTTTTTTTTTTTTTATATTACGGTTACGGATATAAGTCCCGTCCGCGTGAAATGGTGGCAAGAACTGGCTGCATTTCCCCACTGATTAGCAATACCGATTCTTTGGGAAAAGAAGGAGCCAGCCCCTCCTGTTGAGACGACAAGACGTGATGTCTTTAAAACACTTTTTGACGCTTGGACTCCATGAACCCAGAGTGCCTACAGATTTTTTTAAAAATATTTTATTAATAATTAATTTAACAAGGTTTTTATTGTAAACTTTACGTTCCAGCTGCCCGAACCAGAATCTTCGAAACATTTCATATGATAAAATTAATTTAACAACTTTTTAATTAGTTATCAAAAATAATTCCAGAAGTATTAAGATTTCGCTTTAGGCTAATGGTGAATTATGAATTTTGCAGACTATTCAGCTGGCGATAAATATGATGCAATCAACGTGAATTCAACAACATCCATACAAAATATATTGTATTCATCGATACCTTGCTCGTTTCTCTTTTTTTTCTCTTTTCGTTTCGTTTCTGTTTTTTTTTGTTTTTTTTTTTTATACTAGCACGACATGTGACATGGGAATGTTAGCAACTGAAGTCAGAAACTCATAACTGCCATCAGTCCCTAACACTATGCCAGCTTGACTAGATGCTTTTTCACACTTCGCTTGAAGGTTGGACTATTGGACTGTGCCTCTCCTATGGCTTATCATTACCCTACGACAGCTGTTTTTAAACTTTATTGGCAATGGAACCCTTTAGAACGCGAAACATTTGACGGAATCCTAAAATAATTAAAAGCTGGTTTAAGTTTAGATAAGAGAAGCACTCTCGCGAAAAAGTGAGCTATATCCTTGTGTCATCCGAACACTAGCGCCCCACTAGGAAGTTGGTAGAATCCTAAAAAATCCAATCATACCTAATATACAAATTTTCAAGGCGTTGTCAAAACTCCTTGTCAACACCTCAAGAGACAAAAGGGCTGGGCAATATTTGGGCCAAAGGATCAGCATTGCCATTCAACGTGGCAATGCTGCCAGTATTCTTGGCACTTTGCCCATTGGCAGCGATTTGGAGCAAATTGTTTATTTATAATCAAAAATATATTGTTTTTTCTTCATTTTAGTTTTTACTTATATTTTTATTTATTAATTAGGTTTATTTTTATTAATAGTCATTTATGTTTTAAAATGTAAGTTTTTAGTTTATTAATATATTATTATACAAATAGTATTATATTAGAATTTCGACATCTGAACCAGCAACCAATTATCTGAGCGCCTAAATTTATAATTTTTTTTTCTTACTCTTATTTTTATTTTTAGGGTCGCCTGTTTTAACAACAATGACCGATCTGTTGAATTAATTTAAAAATATACGTATAGGAATTAAATGTATGACAACTTTATTATGTTCAACCACAGACAAGAAGTCAGTTTTCCCTACTAACCACTAGGCGACGCCATTTTCTATATACATCAAAATTTTACAATTGCTTGTTCTAAGTTTCCACCCCCTGCTAGTGACTATGAGTTTATATATACCGCGGCATCAAAGCGTGGCACAAACATCTTGTTCACAGTGTCAATTCTAATAAAACAATTCACTGGTTTCCAATTTTAATTTTAATTTAAGAGGGTGTCTGGGCGTTGACTGCCGACGGACAGACCTATACATATAGGCTTAGTTCGGCTGCAAATGTCTGTTTTTGTGTGCATGCATAATAAAATATGTTATTGTTTTTATATCTTGTAACTTTTTACTGAATAAAGATATTATTATTATTATTTAATTGTATTCAGCACAACTTTAGGTAGGTAGTATTAATATAACCCAAAATGTGTATGATAAATATCTTTCCTGATTATACGGAAATGGAGATGGAAGATAAACAATGAAATAATCATAAAACGGGAGACATTTTTCTCACGACTTTATCGCACTTTCACATGAACGACTGCGAGTTTTAAATTCACATTGTTAGCTCATTTCGGGACCATCAGCAGAGATTGTAAAGGGCCGTTTTCCCCAAAGCAAAATGGGAAAATTATAAGAAAAACATTACGTTTTAAGATTTGATTCAGTACTTAAGTTTGTAAGAATTTCACTAAATACGATTAAGTACTCGAATGTTATCGGTTTGGAACATATATTCCAATTAGGCAATGTTAAAAACTGATTGATTTACGCAAGCAGAAGTAGCGACTTTACACTAGTTGGAGCTTGGCGAAACTTAAATAAACCAAAGCATAACATAGAAATACGCAAAAGGGTAGGTATGAAAAAAGTATAGGGACAAAAATTAAGAAAGGCATGCTCCGATGGTTCGTGCATGTCGAAAAGATGAGTCAAGAGAGATTGACGAACCAGATATATGTATAATGCGAAAGTTGTGAGTAAAAGATGCCCTGGCAGACCAAAACAAAATAAATAAAATGTAATAACTGTTATGACGTGTAAAAGTGCTAAAAATGTTGCTTATTTACTGAATAAATTATTTGATTTTGATTGACACACCTACCATGATCAAATAAATAAAACAATAGTCGAAGGTGCAATAAAAAGCCATCGAAACAAAAGGGCATGTATGAAGAGGTTGATGAATGTTGAAGAAGCGAAAGAGGTATTTCGAGATTGTGACAAGTGGCGCTTAATTGTCTCTGGGACAACAAGGGATTTGGCGTGAAGATATGTATGTATGTACAACATAGAAAAAAAGTTAAGTATCTTCTGGAACGTATCTCTTTTGGGGTGGTCAGAAATCACGCTTTTTAAAGAAGCGGATCCACTTTTTGTCTCTAACGTACTAAACTCCAGAAATTCATTTATCATTTAATTACAGCCTAGAACACATCGTCCTAGACCTCCACTGTTGAAGATGGGCCTTCCAGAACATATATCTGGGGAATTTGGCCTACACTCGCCACGTTGGCGAGGATCTGATGTAAATTTTTAATGACAACGATTTCACAAGCTGGTATTAGTGGAACCGGAATTGACGGCTTAACGTGCTTTCTTCAGAACACGTGTTGTTTATCTATGACAAATGTATGTAAAAAAATATTGGTTCATACCAGAGTTCTCATCGACCTTTTTAAGATTAAGTAAATTCCCCCAAAAATGCTATCAGAATAATTGTTCACATGATAATTTTATCCATAATAATTACCAGATTAATCACACTTGCCAGCAATATGGTAATTTACATTAATTTTGTCCGAGTATGTAAACATTCATTTGTGGGAACACAACACCACATATTCAGTCCCACTAGTTACATATCTTGCCACAGGAATTTCAGCTTTAAGGATAAGTATTTCGGTGCAAAATAGTAAAGAGTTGAACGTGTCATGGAAAATACATTATGTCCCGATTCCCAATTGATTTAAATCCAGATTAGGATACACAATTATACCTTATTCAATATAGCAAAAAATATTATGTAAACAATAAAACAAGTCCTCAACCGTAAGGACTATACCTAGAAACAGTAGTATCATCACGACCGTTTCCCTTTCGGGGTGGTCAGAAACCACGCTTATAAATAAGCGAATTCACATTTAGCCAACTTTACTATAAGCCAATCATGACAAGTGTCAAGCTCGTCGATGTCTCCAGCGTACAAAAAAAAAAAAAAATATTAATTAAATATATTTATTCACATTAATAAATATTTTTGTATCCTGAACAGGAATCGAACCCGGTACCTCCAAGTCTAAATCCACGGACTTAACAGCTAGACCACGGAGGCAGCAAATACTTAAAAATAAAATTGCTGGTTGCAGAAAGGGTGATAATTATTTGACATGATTAACGTACCTATGAAGCATGTTTCACAAAAAAAAAGTAATTTGAATTAAAATTTGTACCTAATGTAACATGTAAATATATACGTGAGCACAAAATATCCGTAATAATTCGGGGCACGTAACATTGGTGATATTAATTTTAGCACTATTCGTGTACCTGCGTGGAATATATTAATTATGTTTCGCATATATGCCCTACTGCCCTAAAAGAAAATTATGATCACGACCGTCATATAGTCTTCCACACTAAACTGAGCTTTTTTTATACTAGCACTACACCGCCGACCTTGCTCCCACCTGATGGTAAGTGGCGCGCGAGGACCATGAATATTATCAACTGGAAACAGACACTGATGACTGACATCAGTCCCTAACACTATGCCGGCATGACTGGGTTTATCGGCACGAACGGTGGATACTTTTCCGCCCCAGCAGACTGGACAAATTACCACCATCGTCTACCAAGTCCTGTGAAAATAGACGAAAAAAATAATTAGGTTTACAATAATTAGCACATTTTAAAGTTGGTACACACTTTGTAATAGCAATATTTTAGAAATGGTGATTGTTAAAAAGCGACATAAACTGTTTTTGTAAATAATTTATAAACTTTCACTATTCTACATAATAATAATTATAAAATAATACCATAAATGTATTCTCTACCAGCTAACCTTTGGGAGAGTGATAGAATGAATATTATGGGCTAAGAGTCAGAAAAATAAAATAAATTATTTTTAAATAAAAATAAGAGAAAATAAATAACTTCAGGATTAAATAAATAAATAAAATGTAAATAGGTTTATAAAATATTAATTTATTCGAAAAAAATATTTACAAAATATAATATAAAATTAATAATAATACTAAGGATAGGGATATAAGTCCCGTCCGCGTGGAATGGTGGCAAGAACGCTGACTGTATTTCCCCGCTGAATTGCAATACTGATTCTTTGTGCGAAGAAGCTCTTTCTTATCTCTTTTGTCGGAGACGACAAGACGCGGTGTTATGTCTTTCAAAAACTTTTTTGCGCTTGGACTCCATGGACCCTGAGTTTCTACATCAAACGGCACAAATATGTTTCGTATATATATACATATCGTAATTGCAGATCCCTTGCGGGGTAGGCAGAGACAATTGAGCGCTTTATTTCGTTTTGTCGACATTCATCAACCTTTTTATACATGCCCTTTTGTTTTTAATTTTTAGAATTTTAAGAATTTTTAATATATCTTCAGCCATTGTTTTATTTATTTGGTCTGCCAGGGCCTCTTTTACCTGCAACTTTCGCCTTATATTATTTCACTAATATATTTTTATGATAAAACATGGAACTTAAATATTTTATCTTTTCCCTTGAATAACTTTATTTGCAGATGTAGGATCGGTGAGTATTTTTAGTATTTTATTAGTAAGAATGTTCCCAAGGTCTGTACCACCTTTCAGCTCTATGTGAATTGCAATGTAATAGACATTAACCGGAGTACAATGAGATTTTTTTTCTACGTACATTTGTCATACAGCAAATTTTTTGCACCAGTTACTGAACGAATTGGGCTTAAGTTGGTCTGCCGTGGATACATTTATGGAACTAGATTTCAGTGAGGGTCTTGTTACACAATAAAAATAGAGGCCCCTTTTGTAAACTAGCCTATAGTCGGTCGCAAGCCTGAGACAACATTGTTTTCTTCTCCACGGTGAATCCATGGAATGCTTAGAAATTAATCTAATTTCAATACTGCTAATACCAACTTGTAGAAATGTTAAGACAACTTATCGTCATATCAAAATGACACCAGACCCTCGCTAACCCGTATAGCCAGAGTTGTGAGAATACCAAATTTTCCAGAAATATGATTCGGTACATTTAGAAAATATTAAATATGGATCTTTCAAATACATTGTAAGTAGATTTGAAAGGAAACCACAAACAAAATCAAAATGACTTATATCGAATAAATTTCCTTTGAAAATTGAACTTTACGATAAATTTTACAAAATTTATCTAACTTGGAAATGTTTTTGTAAAAATCACAATATTTGTACAGAAAATCTCAAAAATTTTAACTTTAGGCACTTATCGAGATAAGCAATTTAAGAAGGAGCTGGATATGTGACTATATGTCCATAACTATTTTTGAATTCATTTCAACCATATACATTTTTTTTTTCGAAGTAAAATTTTATTTATTTAATTATATTGAAGTAATGTACAAACAGTATAAAAGAATTACAATATAAATTAAAACTACTTAAAAGTAAATATTAAAATAAATATAAACTAAACCTAATAAAAAATAAACTATAAGTAAAAAATGTCCTCCAGAGACGACCCTTCAGTGATAGTCCCAAGAAGACTGGCAACATTTCCCCTCTGTATAGCTAAGCTAATACGTTGGCAGAAATAATTACCAGCTTTCCTGTCTCGATACTTTTCCGTTAGCCGTTTGGACAACTCCTTGGCCAGACGCAGACCTTGCTGAGTGTCCCCATGGGCCCATCGTCTCAACCCGAAACAGCGCAGATTCGTAACCTGTACTAGGTTGGCGTATTTGCATAGCTTGAGGTTCTCAGCAGAAACCGCCTCAATTCCCGCGCTTGACTTCCATATAAATTTAATTTAACCAGATACCTACTACTCCTTTGATTCCATTAATGCCGTCTTGAGAGTTTAAAGGTCATATATTTTTAGTTAGATTTATAGATATATGCGTGGAATTTATGAAAGAGCAAATATTTTAATATTATAATCTCGAATAAAAATAAAGAACTATGTATTTTTTATTTTGTTTATTCAGAAATAAAATCTTAAGTTACAGTGCAGAGAAGTTTTCCTAAAATTATCGCCACTCACACTGAGCCTAATCAAGTAGGTAGCGAGAGGTCAACGATCGCGCGAACGTTGACTTACATAATTCTTTCTCTCTTTATTTTGTCTCTCGGCTGTGAGCGAGATCAATTAATAATAACAGTCCTCAGCCTTTAGGTATTTATTACGATGGGCATCAGGATTTTCAGACGCGGTCTTATTTACCATGCAGTAGTGTTTTCTTTTACGGATAAAGGTTTATATCTTTAAAAATAAAAAACCTTTTTTATTCCAAATAGAGGTTCTACTAATAACACCTGAAGCCTGAAAATAATATTGTTCTTTTGATAATTACACGCGGTATATAAGATATATTTATGAAAGCCATCCTGCACCCGATAACATCGCCTCGCCTCTTGCAGTTAGTTCTTTATATGCGCTCAACTCCATAGCGTCTTCTGATAGCCTTGCTCGTAAGCTGTCAACGCGCGGTTGGCAAGTGGACCACTTGGTGATAACTTCTTATCGCACGATTGCCTTGCGTTGACTGTGCAGTGATAATTCGAGGACGATGCGTAAGGCGGCAATTGCAGAGACACTAATCGGAAATTCGTGGACCACTTGTTAACCACGCGAGGTTCACTAGTTGACCACGCGAGGTTTACTGGAGGACAACGCAGTGTTAACAACGTGTAGACCGCGAACAAAAAAGGCTGTGTTTGGGGGGTGCCGGCTGGTTCTCATGATTCTTTTCAACATTTAATTTATATAGATAGATATAAAAAAAAGAAAAAAAAAAGGAAAAAATGTTCATATAAAAGTTGTCAATTCCAGAGAATTTATGAGTTTCACCACTCAGGTTATCTTTCGCTATAGAACCAAAAGCTACAGAGATTCCCAATGATCAATCGACTACGTATTTTGCTACGACGCTACGAGCCCCCCGAGCCGCACTACGGCGTAGCACATACTAGAGAAGTTTGTAAATACCGGAAATTGTTTTCTCTTAGCTCGTCGAGGAAAAATCCTTATTTATTTTTCCGCAATATATTTTAATAACAATATAAAACAAAAGACTTTACAGTTTCTGATAAAAAAAAACTGCCCTGGTTAAATTCTAGCGTCTAGTTTCAACTTCCCATGCAAAGGGCCATAATGTTTCTAACTTTGTAAATTTTGATAATATTATGGGTGGTTTAAAATATCACTGATATCTAAGTTTGTACCTACATTATAATTTTTTTGGACCTTTTATTAGTACAGAAAATATATTCACCTTTTTTTTTTTTATAGACGGTGTATCGTAAAATCATTAATGATACGCCCCCTGCCTGAAGGGCCAACGCGGGTGGGGGTCGCATGCCCGACTCATCCGTGAAGCTCCGCGAAGCCCCAGGGCGCCTACGGACTAAAACCCTATAAACCGTCTCTATTTCACTGTTGGTCCTGCGTGCCTTTACAGCTTAGTCTGAGTCGTGGCTACGGAGTAAAGGCACTCGTTCGCCTAAAATCATCACCTAAAATTCACAATTTTTTATAATAAAAATGTCATATCTTAAAATAATTACTTACACTTTTCTTACGTTAACATGTCATAGATTTACAACACCACCGTTCCTTTGCACGTTAAGCCGTGGGTCCCCGGTTCCAATTTTACCAACTTTTGGAATCGTATTGTCATAAAAAAATGACATTAAATTCTGGCCAGCGTGGCGAGTGTAGACCAAATTCTCCAGATATATCTATGTTCTGTAAGCCCTATTTCCAACAATGGAGGTTTAGAACGCTGTGTTATGGGGACTGTAATGAGTGACAAAAAAAAATTGACACTAAATTAAACAAAAGGATAAAGTTTGGATATAAATATTTTTCTCCTCAAATCAATTGAGGCGCCAACCATCAAAATTGATTATAGTTTAGGCGTAGAGAACCGTTTTACCCGAAAAGGTGATTTTGCGGTAAATTATTTTGCTGCTGTTAATGGTATAACAGCGCTCGTGTTTCTTACAAACCCAAAGGATCTAGGTTTGATACTAGAAAGTGGTCTCACGTAGAGGGGCCCAAGTACTTTTGAATTTCGTGTTCATTTTTTTAGGCTAGTAAACCCGATAATCATCGACGAGCTTGCCACTTGTCATGATTGGCCTATAGTAAAGTTGGCTAAATGTGAATCCGCTTATTTATAAGCGTGGTTTCTGACTACCCCGAAAGGGAAAACGGTCGTGATGATGATGATACTAAACCCGATAAGATTCTAGTTTTTTTTTTCTATAATTGTTTTCCTTGTTGAGTGCTATTTGAACTTTACTAAGATACTCGTATAAGATAAAAATTATTTATTTGCATAAATGTTAGTCTAATTTACAGGTCTTATAGTAAACTAACTTAACGTAACAACATTTGCCATGGAAATTGGCGAGCAAATATATTAAACAATAATATAAATTTTAAAATTTTAAATAAAATATATCCAAAATCTTACATGTCCAAACCAATCATACAATATTGTCAGCTTAAACTTTAGGTATTACAATTGTCAATATATTATTTTAAATTGTAAAAGTTTTATTATTTTATTTTATTTTATTTTATTATTCAAGTTTTATTTTAAAGAAGCGAGTTTACATTAAGCTAACTTTACTATAGGCCCATCAATCCATGTGGCAAGCTCGTCGATGTCTCTACCAGACTCAATAAATGTCACAAATAATATAATATAACTATACTAGTATATTATTTAAAAATAAAAATTACATCTGAGATTAGGGTTGTTTCAATCTTGTATATTACGGCAGCTTTCCGGTAAATTGGCCCTTACTTACCGGCGTGTACACCCCTACGCAATGCCGCATCTTGCCGCAGCCCGAATTAAATTCTCTAGGTGTTCCCAGTTAAGCCTGCTTTACATTTCAAGTGTCAAGTCACTGGAATTGGGTAAACAGGTTTTAATTTACATCTGTCGCGTGTTTATTTTAAAACTTTTTTACTGCCTCCATGGTCTAGCGGTTAAGTCCGTAGGTTTATTTAATTTGTTTGTGATATTTCTCGAGTTTGGTATGCTGGAGACATCGACGAGCTTACTACTTACTACACTTGTCATGATGGGCCTATAGTAAAGTTGGCTAAATGTAAATCCGTTACATTAAAAAAAAAACCGTGGCTTCTGACTACCCCGGAAAGGGATACGGTCAAATTTACTTACAATATGAGTAGATCAGTTTTTAAATGCCACTTTATCATTTAAATAACTACTAGATTCTCGGTATTGAGGTTTAAAATCACAGCAATTTATATAGAGCATGACACGACCAAGTTGTATTATGATTAATTATACAAATAATTTTTATTTTTTTTATTTTTACATTATTACTTGAAGTAGGTAATATTTTAGTTATTTTCGTTACTTTTTTTATTTATAAAAGGAATTGTATGTTTTTTTTTTTTTTTTTTTTTTAAATTGGTTGAGCTTTAGTTTTTCGAATAATATTAAGTTTTTGTATACTTATTGAAAATTTTATAATTATGTTATTATTTATAGGTAATAAAGGCTACTTTGGTAATGTGGTGGTCGCCTATAATAGGTGCAACATCTAACTTCTGATTTAGTGTTAAGTACAAATAAGTTATATAGTTAGCACTGTTCGCTACCCTATTATAAATAAATTAACAGCTGATTATCTTTTGACATGTTTAACGTATGGCTATGAGGCACGCCATTGGGTGAAATAATTACTTTAAATTATGGCGAAACTATAATAAATTATAAAATTGGAATGGGAAGTAAATTGCTTTTCAGTAGAGCCAATATAGAACGTGTAAAGGCAGCATCGTATCACAACAGCTAAGCTCCATTTTACTAAAGATAATATTGGAACAAGTCGGCAGTAGATAGAGACAACGGATTATACTAAGACGGTGCTTTCTTAAACCGCTTGCCTGACATATCTTTTATCAACTTATATACCCTTAGAATTTAATTTAAACTGCCTCTATGGTCTAGCGGTTAAGACATGTAAAGGTGGGTTTAGACTAAACACAAATATACTCATTTTATGCGAACAGTTGGCTAGAGTATTTTTTTAAATAACTGCCTCCGTGGTCTAGCGGGTTCGATTCTTGGTCGGGACACAAAAATATTTATTAATGTAAATAAATACATTTAATTAATATTTAATTTATTTGTGATATTTCTCGAGTCTGGTACGCTGGAGACATCGACGAGCTTGCCACTTGTCATGATTGGCCTATAGTAAAGTTGGTTAAATGTAAATCAGCTTATTTATAAACGTGTATTCTGACCACCCCAAAAGGGAAACGGTTGTGATGATACTTTTTAAATAACTTTATTGCACTATATACAAGAGGCAGGCTTAATGTCGCTAGGTATTCTCTAGCAACCAACCTTTGGGACAATAAAATCATTTGTGTTGTGAGATAGGTGCAAACATTAAATAGATTAATAGGTAATTGAAATTAAATCTAAGTAAATTAATATACAATAAATATAAATTAAAAGGTACTCAAATAATAAAATTAAAAATAAACTAAACTATAAATAAAAAATAAACAGTAGAGACGTCCCATCCCATCCGAGATAGTCCCAAGGAGACTCGCAACGTTTCCACTCTCTATAGCGAGGCTACTACGTTGGCAGAAATAATTGCCAGCCTTCCTGTCTCCAGATCATTCTGTCAGCCACTTTGACATCTCCTTGGCCAAGCGCCTCGCTGACGGTCCCCATGGGCCCATCGTCTCGACCCCAAACGGCGCAAATTCGTAACCGGTACCAAAGTTAGCTATCTAAATATTATATCTATATAGACAAATACATACTAATATGTACACAATATTACATACTATAAATACACTACATATAATACGTACTTACTCTGTAAAAATAGTAGGTTATACCATCTTTTTGAAAAGTGATCTGTTGGGCACTTGACGAGTATTGAAATTGTCCGGTGAATTGTTCCTCAGATTTGCGGCCACTACTGCAAAAGAGGTTAAATAGAACGGAATTATGGGACGAACGGAAAAATCTGTTATGAAATTAGAAAATATAGATAAATTTGTCCTTGTGGTATTTCATGCTTGCTCCTGGAATTGGTAAAGCGTTCTAGTGTGCGCGCATGAACTAAACATCAATCGAGAATATGCAAGAATTCTAGTTCTCATTGGTACGGTGTTGTATGATCTGTTTGATTTTGATTCCATGCTGTCGTATATTATAGTATTCCAGCAGATATTCAGATTCATTTACCGTATCGTCTGCTCGCCAGTGGAACAAACTTCCACTGACCATCAGATAAGCTCCTTTCTTTCACATCTCTAAAAAACTATTTAATACTTTCTTTTTAAACAAGCAGAACAATATAATTTAACTCCACAAATTTCTACTTCCTAATAATATATTATCCTCATATATGTACATCTTCTATAATACTTATATATTGATGAGTATTTATGTTGTCTATGTATACATACTATTTATGTAGTTTATTGGTTAGAATTGCACCCCACATATTTATACTGTCTCACTCTTTCAAAGGTTAGCTGGTAGAAAAAGCCGAAATGGCTTTAAGTTCGCCTTTGTACATACTTTTAAGTAAAGTGCAATAAAGTATTTAATAAATAAATAAATGACAATTATGACATACTATATAAAAGTTTTAGTTGAATAAAGCCAATTATTTTCTAATATGGTTTTGTCTTATTTAATCGCTCGCTCATTATTAAAAAATCCAGTATTTTGACATTTAACCGGTTTCTGTTAAAGAAACAGAATTAGAACAGAAAAAGAATTAGTGTCGGGAACATAAAAAAATATACATATGTATCCTCTGGTAAGCCAAAGACATCGGTTACTCTTTTAAGATCCATACAAGACATCAAACGGAGAATAGTAGATACTTGTAGGTATATAGTATCGTAGCTTAAAAAAATGTATGTCATATTTAAAAAAAATACTGCCCCCGTGATCCAGCGGTTTAGCCCGTAGATATAAAACGCGGATGCTATATATAAGACGCGGACATCGACGAGCTTATGTGTAATAATGGGGTTTACTAAAGTTAGCTAAAAGTGAAATTGTAAACATCTTGTTGGTGTGGACATGCCTTTAACATTAACTCTCGGACTCTACAAAATATTACAAAAGGAAATCCGATCCTTGAACTTGACGGTTGAGGAATTGTCAAAATGGCGTGGCAAGATGGCGGCTTTCTTCACTACACATAGAACTAACAATATACTAGAAATGACATCTCAATAAATACCTGTAGCTGCATCAAATATTTAGTAAATATATATACACGGATAGACAGTAATGATGCATACCATGTCTCAAATTTAATTTTAATGAATACATATACTACATTCTTATACTTAAATTAAAATAATAAAGATTATAAATTAAAAACATTAATAATGCTTATCTGTCGATCATCGCTCGATGTCTAACTTATACTATAGTAGTATATATCAGTTTTTTTAAACATTAAACGTTATTCGAAAAAAATATTTACAAAATAAAAAATAAATATTAATATTTTTTTTTTTTTTTATACGGAGCACGACATGTGACACCGCGCCCACCTGATGGTAAGCGGTACGCGAGGTCCAAGAATGGGAGCAACTGACGCCAGCCTCGGACGACCGACATCAGTCCCTACCACTATGCCGGCCTATAAAGATGCTTTTTCACACTTCGTTTGAAGGACTCCAGGTTATAGGAGTGGGGAAATACACTGGCTGGGAGAGCATTCCACATCTTCAGCGTGCGACAGATGTAAGAGTCTCCAAATTTGTATGTACGCGTAGGGATAGTGGCTACGGTATGTGGATGCATGTTTTGGCCTGTGCGAGTGGTCCGGTTGCGGAATAGAGAAGAAGGGATAAGGTCGTGGAGCTCTTCAGAACATTCACCGTAGTATAGCTTGTAGAATACGCTCAGGGAGGCCACATCTCGGCGAAGCTGCAGCGATTCGAGAGTTTTGGACACTGTAGTATCGTCCACTATTCGAATAGCCCGCCTCTGTAGGACATTGAGAGCATCTGTAAGGTACTTAGCGGATCCATCCCAGAGGTGAGAACAATATTCCACGCATGACCTTATTTGCGCTACTACGAATACGGAAGTCGCGTCTGTGTAGAATGTTGGAACGGAGAAGAACGCTGGCTGCATTTCCCCGCTGACTATACTGATTCTTTGGGCGAAGAAAGAGCCAGCCCTCTTGTCACCGGTGGAGACGTGGTGTTTTTTTTGAAAAACAATATGACGCTTGGACTCAATGGCACAGTTTTTAAAAATGTTTTTATTGTTTTATTTATATATTATTCTGCATTAATATATTAATATTTTTATATCAAAATAACGCAAATGATTTCTTTTACTACAAATTTCTAGCTACATATACCAATTCTAGACTTTATAAGTTCTACGTTTGACTACGTTAATATGGTGTCATTTATCAAGGGCCGGAAGTGTTGATCGTCCAGTGTCAGGTTGGGTCTATTAATTCTTTCTTCAGCCTGTCTCTGGGTACCGCCGCAGACACTTTAATCTCCACGTGATCATTTCTCTTCATTTTTTAAGTTATCGTTTGAATTCATACAACACAATCATAACGTCTACTACATTTTATTCTCAATACACAGGAGTTAACCTTATCAAGATGATAATATACTCGTAGATATTTAGCATATTATATATTTGTGTATGTACGAGTAGTATATAATAAGTTATACAAGTATATTTATAGTGTATAGTATATGTAGTTGGCTCATTTGCAGTATATGCTGTCAGTTAGCAAATATCTTGTAGTATATTTATTTGCACCCTGACCATGATTTTTTACATTCCCAAAGGTCAGTTGTTAGAAAATGCCTTACCAGTATTAAACTCGCCTATGTACACTAATTAAAGTTTTTGTGCAATAAAGTATTTAAACAGAATAAATATCTTTCAAATTCACCTATGAGATTACAATACCTGGTACAGTGGCACCACACCAGGTATGTCAAAAATAAGATAGGCTAATTATAAAAAATCCTACTAAACTAACTCGTAAAATTATATCGATCGGCGGGCTGTTTAAATATAGTTTCAGGCGCTCACAACGGAAATTGATTATTTAAAATTGTAGCATTAATGTATTAAACAATATTTAATACCCCAACGCCTTAAGTTAACATAACTTATTCTATAAATCATCATCTTTCCAGAACACAATCAAAATACAATGCTCATTGCTCATGCTGCGTTTTCAGATATCTTCAGAGACTCCCAAAGAGTATTTAAACATAAACTGCTAAAACATATTGCTCACATTTTTTTTTATTTTTTTTTTGATAAAAATAATTTAATTTTTATTTATTTTACTTTATTACTTAAAGTAGGTAACATTTTAGTTATTTTCTTTGTTTTTTTTATTTCTAAAAGGAATTGTATAAAGAAAATATAGGTAGGTATTGATTACCTCAGTTAAATATGAAAGGTGTATAAATTCGTTGATATTTTGGCGCTAAACCTGTCAGAAAAACGAAGCTTTGCCTCTGATTTACTATTTGGCCTCGAACAATTTTATCGAGTAACAGTTTTTTTCCCTTTGGCAATTTATAGTTTTGTATGTAAAAAAATAGTAAGAACATTTATTTTCTGTATCATTGGATACCTACTAGACTTATCCTTACTAATATTATAAATGCGATAGTAACTGGAAGGGGTTGAAATAGGGGATGAAAGTTTGTATGGAAATTACGTCATATCTAAAGATAGAAACTTGAAATTTATTTTTTAGGCTTTCTATTAGATTAATTAAATACGACATTAAAATTTTGTAAAAAAAAATTACAATTATTCGAACAATAATATATAATATATCATCAACACAGATGACCTAAAAAATAATGTCTATCCTGATGTTCAAATAAATATGGGCAATCGGGAATAGCTGCGTGATAGCGCAATTTTGGCGCAGACTAATGAGATAGTTAACCATATAAACAAAGAAATCATGTAGACAATGTTAGATACAAAAATATTAAAATAAAATAAATTAAAAAAACTAATTATAAATAAAACTAAACTAAAAATACCTATGAAATTTAAACTATTCTACAAAATAAACTAAGGAATTACCACCAGAGAGGGTACCTAAAACGCTCGCCGCATTTCCTCGTTGAATTATAATCGACATGTTATGGACACTGAACAAGTCTAATACCCTATAGAGTTCTTTTTTTCTCAACTGTTTAGAATTATTTATTTAATTAATACTATATTGCACAATGAGAAAGGCGGGTTTTAATGCTGCAAAACATTTTATCATAGCCAAGGATAACTTTAAACACTTTACAGAAAAGTAGGTGCAAAATATAAAATAACAAATACTGTTTAATAACTAAATATATAAATATATAATATATTACGTACTTATATACTCGTATAAACCTACATACATCCATAATAATATACTTACTAGCTTTATTGGGATAAGAAATGCGAATAGACCTTTTTTTTAAATAGCGATCTGGTGGTTACCTGCCTGTTGCAGTACAATAGTGATAATGAGTGACTTCCCATAATAAAAAATAAAATATTGAGTATAATGTATGTATTAAGTATTATGTATGTTTATTTGTATATATATATATATATATATATGTATTATATGTTCATAATACTTGCATGTAGTTTATGTAATTGCTTGGTATGTAGTGTATTTATAAATTAGACTAATATTATTAGATTATTGCACCCTGCCCATAATCTCTCACCATCCCAAAGGTTAGTTGTCAGAGAATGCCTAACAGGCATTAAACTCGCCTATGTACCTAATTTTAAGTTTTGGTGCAATAAAGAATTTAAAATAAAATAAATAAAATATAACATAAGGCGTTACATAGTGTCTACTAGCTGTCCCCTATAAGACCAGGGCAACCTTAGTATAGGGGACAGAAGACTTCTACTAAATTAAGCATGTACAAACTGTATTTTTTTTGTTCAATATGTATATTTTCGTTTGTGTCAATAAACTATTATTATTATTATTAATGAGGCTGAAACTTGGTGCTTAAGTTCTATTAAAGAGAAATCTAGACGCGCCAAAGCTATGAAATGGTACACGGCTACAAATTACACATCTGGGACACAACATTATAAAAGGTATAATCATGACTGGAAAATGTTTTGATTTCCCGTATTCCAATAATTCCGACTGATTTGTCATTTCGGTTTAAAAGAGTGCAGTTTCCCCTGAAAGTAAGATTTGCAAATACAATAAATAAAGCCCAAGGACAGACGCTTAGAGTAAAAGGTGTTCTTTAAAAAAAAAAGTTTTTCCCATGTGCAACTCTATGTGACATGATCACGCGTATCAAACCCGCAAAATCTTATTGTTTTGGCAAAAGATATGAAACTAAAAACGTCGTCGACAAAAATGTACTGAAATTTCAAATAATGTTTATTTTAAACAAAACCTTAAATTAAATAAACTATATTATATATTATAAAAAATAGTAAAGTAAAGTATCATCACGACCGTTTCCCTTTCGGGTGGTCAAAAACCATGCTTATAAATAAGCGGATTCACATTTAGCCAACTTTACTATAGGCCAATTATGACAAGTGGCAAGCTCGTCGATGTCTCCAGCGCGGCAGCGTACCAACTCGTGAAATATCACAAATAAATTAAATATTAATTAGATGTATTTATTTACATTAATAAATATTATTGTGTTTGGACCAGGAATCGAACCCGGTACCTCTGAGTCTAAATCCACAGACTTAACCGCTAGACCACGGAGGCAGTTTATATAAATATAAAATAAAAATTAGATACAAAAAAATAGATCCTCCAAATCGCTGTCTTGTGGCATGGTGCCCAATACACTAGCAGCATTTCCCCTTTGAATTAAGATACTTAATTTTTGTACTTAAATAAAAACTTTTTTGTACTGAACTATAATACTGTAAATAACTTATTTTATGTATTTGTGCTTTATAAAGCGCAAATAAGATCATGCGTAGAAAATGGTAGTTTATACCTCTAGGATGGTTCCGCTAGGCATTGTACAGATGCTCTCAATGTCCTGCAGAGGCGGGCGGGTGTCCAAAACTCTCAAGTCACTGCAACTTCGCCGAGACGTTGCCTCTGATCGTGTTGTACAAGCTATAGTCAAAGGTACTTGTTAGGTACAGAATCAACACGACCGTATGCCTTTCGGGGTGGTCAGAAACCACGCTTTTTCATCATCATAATCATCAGCCTGTGTCTCTCCACTGCTCGATATAGGCCTCCCCCAAGGGTCGCTATTTTACACAATCTTCTGCCACCCTCATCCATCCCCCACCAGCGACCTTCCGTCTTCCAGTACGTGGTCTCCACTGCAGGACTCGCTTGCTAATTTTGAAAGCTATGTCGGTAACTTTGCTTCTTTGACGGATGACAACAGAAACCATGCTTTTTAGAGAAGCGGATTCACATTTAGCCAACTTTACTATAGGCCATTATGACAAGTGGCAAGCTCGTCGATGTCTCTAGCGTACAAAAAATCACAAATAAATTAAAAAATAATTTTATTTATTAATTTAAATTAATCTGAAATCGAATCCGGTACCTCCGAGTCTAAATCCGCGGACTTAACCGCTAGACTACGGAGGCAGTTTTACTTAACCGCTAGACTACGGAGGCAGTTTTACTTAACCGCTAGACTACGGAGGCAGTTTTACTTTTTGTAATTATAATACAAGTCCACCATTTTTTTTCAATTTAACGTTTTAAAGAAATATATAGTATACTAGGCTACGGTCACTGGTTTGCAAGATTTTCATTTAAGTCTACTTAGTGTATTGAAATCTACTATGTTATTAGTGGATCGTGGAAGTGGTTAGTAAATCTCTGCTTCGGAAGATAAACTACGTACGTGTGTCGCAGACTAATGCTATAAGATACTAACTAGATCGGTCACTAGAAGTCTCGACTTGAAGCCAAAGTCAAAGTAAAGTATTATCACGACCGTTTCCCTTTCGGGGTGGTCAGAAACCACGCTTATAAATAAGCGGATTCACATTTAGTCAACTTTACTATAGGTCAAACATGACAAGTGGCAAGCTTTTCGATGTCTCCAGCGTATCAAACTCGAGAAATATCACAAATAAATCCAATGTATAAATATTTTTGTGTCCCGGTACCTCCGAGTCTGATTCCACGGACTTAACCGCTAGACCACGGAGGCAGTTAATCAAATCAAAATGAAAGTAAAAAAGTGTTATAATATTAAATTAAACAGAAATTTACAAATGTTTAAGAGTTTAACGCATTCGCATCTCTCTCGCTCGCACAATCTAATATTTTCAAAGATTCTCAGTTTTCGTTTGAGTAATGTGGTCTATCAACTTTTTTGGACATTAAATTACGTATATTTTGGAGATGTATTGGGACATATAAAGTAATATTTATTGAACTCACCGTTCTTTGGGAATCGAGTATTCCCAAAGACCATAAGATAAAGTCGAACAAATATTATTATCTTACAGAAGAAATGATCAGGGACGAGTTTAACACTCAGCTTTACGCAGTGGAAGTTGGTGCGATATGGATAAAATTTGCACCACTTACAGAAATAATTGGGCCCGTTGGGTCTCCCGTCTTGGAACTAGCTTTTCAGATGGCATTAACGGAATCATACAGTATTTGGTTGAATAAACTAGAACCGTTTGTTACCACTAGACCGCCCCCGTGGTCTAGTGGTGACAAACGTTGCCGTGAACTCGGGAGGTGGTGGGTTCGATTTCCACCGGGGGCAAGTTGTACATTGTATAATTTGTCTCGGTCTGGGTGTTTATATGTATAATATGTATATATTTACAAAAAAAAAAGTATAATATGTAGTTTTTTTATATATATATATACATAATATTTATTCAAAGTAATATACAAACAATATAAAAGAATTAAATTATGAAACAAAAATTAAAACTAAATTAGAAAACTAATTATAAATAAAAATACTCACCCATGATTTGCTCCTGTGGCAGTGTGCCAAGAACACTTGCAGCGTCCCCCACTGCACAGCAATGCTGATTTGCTGCGCGAGAAAACTGCCAGCCCTCTTTGTCACGTACAGCATTAACCAGTCGCTATATGTAGTTTATCAACCATCTAGTTTCCGTAACACAAGCCTCGTAGCTTACCACGGAAACTAGATGGCGCTGTGTGACCTGTCTCGAAATATTTATTATTATTATAAGAAGAGATTCTGATTTTACGGCACATGTAGATACGAGTATATTAGGTCCTTATATATGAAATTGACTTTTTGTCGAACTTGCCAATTTTATCTCAAATATGTGGCGTTTAGATAGAATTTCCAAATTAAAATTTATTTCAAATTTAAGCTTGTGTGTTTTTACGCAATTAGATTTTTCTTTGACGTCGGTCTGTTCACAATATGTAAAATTTTTAATATCGCGTTATTTACGAATACAAATTCCAGTGGGGACCATCGCTGCAAAAACAGTTCGAAGGATAAATTGTGTTAATGGAAAAGCTACAGTAAAAGAAAACACGGTACGGTTTTGGTTCCAAGGTTTTTGTTCTGGTAATTTTGACCTACAAAAAAAAAATGAACTAAAAAAATAAATTAATATAAGATTATCTAAATGAATCATAATTGGAATGCTTGGAAATTTATTTCTTTTTGATTACTATTTTTTTTTTCATTTTCCATTATTTTACTATATATATATATATGTAAATTATTTAGTTGTATTTGTTATATAGGTATTGTTTTTAAGCTTATCCCTATTATTATTTTTTTTTTTTTGCAAAATCTATGTTTAATATTTAACTGGATTGTGTAATTTTAGAATTGTTGTAATTATGATTTAAGATCTGTATGTATCCTGAATAAATAAAAATAAAATAAAAGAACAAACCTCGTGGTCGAACGGAGACCCTAGTTGACAATGAAGAATTAAAAGTGATCGTAGAAGCAAATCCATCGCAAACCACGTCAGAGTTAGTGGCAGGCTCCGGTTAAAGTAACAAGACAATTTTGATGCACTTGAAACAAATTGGAAAAGTGAAAAAGCTCGAGAAATGGGTACTGCATGAATTGAGTGAAGCACACCATCAAATACGCATTGAATGCTGCGTATTACTCAAAACTTTAAATAACAAGGGAATTTTTAAACAAATTGTTACTTGAGATGAAAAATGGATCCTGTACGATAATTGGAAACGCTCATCACAGTGGTTGAACCCAGGAAAACCGGCTAAATCCAGTCCCAAGCTATAGTTGACTCAGAAAAAGGTACTGGTAAGTGTTTGGTGGACTATTCATTACAGCCCCTAGAACACAGCGTCCCAGACCTCCACTGCTGGAGATGGGCCTTCCAAAACATATATCTGGAGAATTTGGCCTACACTCGCCACGCTGGCCAGACGGTTTGGCGAGGATATTATGTCAATCTCGAATGACAATTTATGAACGATTCCACAAGATGGTATTAGTGGAACCGGGACCGATGGCTTAATCATGCTCTCCGAGGCACGGGAACGGTGGTGTTGTAAATCTATGACAAATGTACGTAAGAAAAGTGTATTTCTCATTGGTACATGCCGGGTGGGTTTGAACCGACCTTTGTAGGATTTAAGGAACGCGTTCTTACAACCGAGCCACTACCGCGCCATGGTGGACTAGTGCTGGTGTCATTTACTACATTGCGATTTCACCCGGGTGTCTAGTTGGCTTGGTGGAATAATAGTGACATTCATACATTTGCACGCATCTGGTATGCCAGGTCTGGTAGAGCTATTCGGCAAACAAACACAAAGGCATACTTTGCAAAAATAACTTTAATTCGTGTACGTAATTTGTTTAAAATATGCCATACGATTCCCAACCTTAAGTTTAGCAGAAAACGGTACATATTACTTAGATAAAATATATATCTATTCAACCATTTCCATATAGGTAGGATTAACCTTCGTAGTTGCAGTTAAAAAGAACACAAATCATTTTATGTATTATCTGTGTTTTTTTTTTAATATTGTAGGTTTCTTTCACTTTCACAACGCGCGACGTCTATTTTTTGTGCCATGAGCAGTTGTATTATTGTATAAACATATATGTATAATTTGTAACCTATTTACGTATTTACATATGTAATAGTAGGTTTTTTTTTTTATGTATTTGTTTTATCATTTGGCATTTTATATCCATTATTGCTATGAAAACTGTCCTAATGTCCCAAAGGTTTGGCTGTCAGAGAATATATTTAGTCTGCCTTTGTACATAGTGCAATTAACTTTTTTAGATAGTGTACATTAGAGTATACTTTAGAATTCCCAGAGAGATGCGAGAGTTGCCTATAAAACATTTTAATCTCAAATTAAACAACTCCCTTTGTCAACTTTATTATTATTATTACTTAATAAATTATTTTTTAGCGTACAAATTTTAACATTAAAATGTATTGTATTATAATAATATAATAATACTTCAATAACTTGTAAAAAAATGTTAAATGTCAGGCTTATACTTATAGTAAAATTCATGACTAATTTTGTCAAAGTGACAGTGTTTACTATCCCCTCGTTCCGAGACACGATAATAGTAACCTAAGAACGCTTAAAGGTGTTCCGAGACGCGCTTAAACTGTTTTGCCAAACCAATGTGACGTCACAAATGACATTTCTCCTCGCGCTTAGACTGCTCACGATATCGAGGCAGATCGCTCTGAGCGCTGTCAGTTTTTTGTTTATTTAAATTAGGCTTTCTATTAAATTAATAAATATTGTAATTCGTTTATACTGTTTCTATATTACTTCCTAAACAGATCTATAATTTCCGCAATTTATCTTCCATACATTAAAAAAAAACTAACATTTTATGAATGAAAATGTGATTTAGACCGTTCCGAATTGATATCACGCTCTGAGCTTCCAAATCGATTTTTTTTTGATTCGGAACGACGGTCAGTGTCATATTCGTTCTAAGCGCTCTGAGCACGATTTGGAATGAGGGGTATAATAGTCCGTTCTATGCCTGTCGACTTGTGCTTAGCTTAAGCACGAGCTTCACTTAGGTCCGGATTAATAGCCGTTTCTCCGCTATTAACTTTCTAGGGAATAAAATTACGGACATTTTAAAGATATATTAATCATTGATTTGTTTAAGTAAAATAGAGTAAAAACTATTACCCTAGAATAGTACGTGAAGCGATCGAAATAAAGAAATACAAATTTCAAACGAGAGGAGGGTTATAAGCTATCTTCATCGTGGAATCCAGTAATCAATAGGTTTCGACGCCGGGAAAAATCGCCCGTGTGTCGTGATTTCTAAAAACTTTTAAAAGTGATAAGTGGGTAGGTTTACATCTACCGCCCAGTATGTAGTCTACATTGCATAGCTTCAGTCGACCCGTGACCACGGCCAATGCAACTTGGCTGAAACGTCGGGAGAAATATGTCTCTAAGGTAAATCGCGTGAAGACCCGTTAAAATTATAAAAACTATCATGAATGTGCGCGAAAGTTTAGAGTAAAAACGTTTAAAATGTTATTGCTATTTTTATCTGTCTCAAATTAGGTATATAAACGTAAGAATATCTAAAATGACCGTTAAATTCTTTTCTAGAATTAAATTATTATTACATTTTTCATAAGTACAGACTTGAATAATCTTTAAAAATGTTGCATTGTGCTTTCGAAAAGAATGTAAAACGTTAAATCCTCTTAAGCCTAATTACTTTTAACAAATAATTTTATTTATATATTTTATTTTATTATGGCACAGACAGTCACATTACAAATGAAGTTTTGAAAGAAATTTAAAAAGAAAACATAAAAGAAGACCATTAGGGCCAATACTTAAACAAATTGTAAGCAGTTAATTATAGAAGGAAGACATAATATTTAAAAGAAATGTATGATATAGTAATAACAATAGGTTCTAAGTTAAACAGTTACAATTTTTATTTTATTTTGGATAAGTCTCTTAAAGGTGACTGGTAATGTAAAATATATTATTCTTTACTTATGCCGTTTTCAGTGTGGTCTCTCTACATATGATGAAATCTCACAGAACCTAGATCCGCTAACAGGATCATATGAAGCGAACGAAAAATAAATCTTTTTGCTTGTCGCATGAATTGTGTCCTTTTAGTAAATGTTAATATGGTGTCACGATTCGTGTTAATCAAGACTAAGGCTTACTAAGATTGGCTTGAAAAATGTTTAAGTTGATGTTTACCTTTCTTTACAGCACTAGGTCATAATTTTGCATACATGTGAAGACAAATTTCTAAGCATTCCATGGATTCACCGTGCGGGTGCCGGGTCCATCGTGTGTGGGTAAGAGATGAGAAGAATGGTGTCTCGAGCTTGCGACCGACAATTGGCTGGTTTAAGAAAAGGAGGCCTCCTTTTTTTTCTATTGCGCGATAATACGCTCACCATCCACCATTCTACTTCTCTCCCTACCCAACCAAATACTGTATGATTCCGTTAATGCCGTCTTGGAAGCTTGTTCCATAAATGTATTGACGGCAGACCTGCTTAGGCCCAATTCTTTCAGTAAGTGATGCAAAGATTTTGCTGGAACTCCTCTTGCACCAACTTCCACTGCGTAAAGCTGAGTCTTGAACCCGTTCCTGATCATTTCTTCTGTGAGATCATAATATTTATTCGACTTCATGTTGTGGTCTTTTGGAATATTTGATTCCCACGGAACGGTAAGTTCAATAAGGATAACTTTTTTCAAGTTCCGAGAAAACACTAAGATGTCTGGCCTATAGGCTGATACAGCTAGTTCATCTGGGATCCTATAATGGTGTTCAAATGTATCCATGAGAATTTTCCAGTCTGATGCGGCGCCAAGGATCGAGGTGGGCTTGCATTTAGTTTTCGTGCTTTGCCCTTCCTTTACAAATGTGGTCAAAGTTTTATTTGTAGTCAGTCCCTTTCTGGCTCTTGCAATAGAAAGACTTACTGCTTCACGGATAACACCTAGGACTTTGTCATGTCGGCGTGAGTAATAGCCCTTTCCTAGGAGAGTAACGCACCCTACAAGTGTGTGTCTAGCAGTTCCTATGGCAGCACCACACAATGTACAGTTCTTTTCCGTAGCTTTTCCCCACCTTACCAGATTACTCTGGTCCGGGAGGGACATTTGAAAAGCGTTTAGGTAGAACTTTAGCAACGCCGGAGACCAATCGTACATTAGTGTGCGCCACTTTAGGGCTGGAGGGATGCAAAAATCGCCCAAAGTTAGCCAGTCATTTTGAACTTCTAGAGTCATCGCGTGCACTCTGTATTCATGCTCTTCATCTTTCCTGAGGAAGGATTTTATAACCTCTTTGTCACTTTCTTTTTTCTTCCAGCCAATGCCTCTTTTGTCAGTCTGGGCACCTGTCATGAATTTCTTGAAGAATAGTAGTCTCGGTTCCATATCTGAGACCAGAGGGTCTCTTGGAAGGGATGAAATTGTATTATCCTGGGAGCTGGTTAGAATTTGATATTTGCTTATACGTAGATGTTTGTATAATTCAGATGGTCTTTTCAGATCCATTCCGAAGTTTCTCCGTCCTCTAAAGAATGTTGAGGAGTCAGCACCCTGGGCTAATCCAAGCCAAGACTTCAATTAAATTATATCCTAATTATCGTAAAAAAACAGTGAATTGAACTTGCGATTTGCCCGGTGAAGCATAGTAGTCAACATTTCATTTTTTTTTTGTTTTTCAGCTTAACGTCTCTTGGACTAGACGTTTTAAGACCATATATCTTTAAATTGACATAAGCACATAAAATTTATACATACATACATAATTAATAATTATTTATACGAATATCAACTATAATAACATTTGACACTGAAATTTTCCTTTCGAATATGAACTCTAATATCTTTTGGCATTGAAAGTTTCATTTTTATTGCTGATTCCTTTATGGCTTCTCAACAGTAAAAACGCTTATCACTCATAGGTTACAACTTAATGGAACTCCGTACATCACGTCAACACGTTTACATGCTATATCCGTTGTGAGCAGGCCTTAACTAGTGATCGCCAGTCCGGATTTAGCGCGGGAAGGCGTGCATGACCTCACTTAAAAATGTTTTATTTCCTCGCTAAGTCCCAAATCTATAGAGCTTACGCACTATATCTTTAATCACTATACTAACCCTGTAATCCTATAATCCCTTATTCGGTAATCGCCTTATATCCTTTATCACTATACTAACCCTGTAAGCCTATAATCGATATAAATAGAATAAGTGCAAAATAATTGAATCGAATAGCCCCCCTATGGCAGTTAAAAAAAACGGATGGAACTTAAAACGTTGACATTCATTAGATAACCAAAGTTCTCCTGACATAGCATTCAAAATTAGCAAACCTAATTGGAAACGAGTTTTAGAGTTGAGAGACGACGCAAAGTGGGACGACGACGACACAGGCTGTGAAGCAAAGATGATGACTTGATTAATTAATAAAAATAGCAAAACGAATGGAATACGCAGCGTTATTGCGCAATAAAAAGAGGCTCCTAAATCTAGCTGATCGGCCAGAAGCTTGAGATACTTTTCGTCTTCTCTCTCCTGCACAATCGATGAACGTTTAATCCATGGATAGCTATCTTCAACTTTCACTCTATAGATGTGGCTCCGAGACATGTCTCTCCTATTTCCCGGAGAAATACTGGACGTAGCGAAAGTGAATAAAAGTGGGGTCACGACCATTCCAACTCTTAATGTCTGTGTTAAGATTCTCAAGAGATTTTAGCTTTTTTCAAAGAACTTATCCACAGATACTTTGCACCTACTTTACTTATCTTTTGAGTACATATTTTATATTTTTTAAGAGAAAAAATGATATTTAATGTTAGATAATCACAGATATTCTCTGTTTACTGTAGGTAACTAATATTAGTTAGAGAGTATTATACTCTTAAATTGACTAAACCAAGTGTTCCAGACGGTCCCTACGGTGATAAATAAATGAAATGAAAAGCCGTGAGTGTTTTAAGGAGCTCCATAACCTCATCCATTCTTCTCTAATCCACAATCCAACCACACGCACATGCCACCACAGTTACTCATAAATTTAGAGACTCTCACATCTCTCGCACGCTGAAGATGTGGAATGCTCTCCCATTTCGTGTATTTCTCACATTCCTATAACCTGGACTCATTCAAGAGAAGTGTACAAAAGAATATTGTTGGGCCGGCATAGTCAGATTTCGGTCGGCAAGTCATAAAAAAAAAGTTGCCATCTACAAAATCAAAAAGCTGATATTGTCAATATTTAAGTTCCAAATAAATTAGTTCCAAAGGACGGTAATATTATAATATGAGAACTTATGTCAATATTAACTCATTTTATATCATAATATATTTATTATATTATATTTTCAAGGCATTGTCAAAACAGCTCGTCAACACCTCGGGAGACAAAAGGGCTGGGCAATATTAGGAGCAATTTTTTTATTTATAAAAATATTTTGTTTTTTCTTCATTTTAGTTGTATTTTTATTTATTAATTAGGTTTATTTTTATTAATAGTCATTTATGTTTTAAAATGGAAATTTTTAGTTTAATAAAAGTATCATCACGACCGTTTCCCTTTCGGGGTGGTCAGAAACCACGCTTATAAAGAAGCGGATTCACATTTAGCCAACTTTACTATAGGCCAATCATGACGAGTGGCAAGCTCGTCGATCTCTCTAGCGGACCGAATTGAAATATCACAAATAAATTAAATATTTATTTTAATTAATACATATTATTGTGTACAGACCAGAAATCGAACCCGGTACCTCCGAGTCTAAATCCACGGACTTAACCGCTAGACCATGGAGGCAGGCACTTTATATCTATCTGTTTCATCCCAGTGTATTGTATTTATGTTGTTCAATAAAGTTATTTTTTATATCACATACCTTCATTAAGACAGGGATTAATAGCAAAAACATTTACAACGATTTTCCTCCACTGCTGGAGGTGGTCCTTCCAGAACTCTGGAGAAAATGGCCTACACTCGCCACGCTAGTGAGGATCTGATGTTAATTTTTAATGACAATTTATTAACGATTCCATAAGTTGGTATCAGTGGAACCGGATCCGACGGCCTAACGTGCTCTGCGTAAAAAAATGTATTTCTTATTAGTGCCGGGGCACCTTATTAAGATTTTAAGACTTATATATATTTTTTTGAGAAGTTTTCCTAAAAATATCGCCACTCATATCGAGTCTAATCAAGTAGGTATCACTATCACTAGGTCGACGATCGCGTGAACTTTGACTTAAGTAATTCTCGTCTCTCGTGGGCGAGATCAATTAATAATTATAATCCCCAGCCTTTAGATATTTGTCACGATGGATTGGATATTGCGATTTTCAGACGCGGCTTTTTTCATCATGCAGTAGTGTTTTGTTTTGCTGATATTAAAAAAAAGTGACCTAGTGTAGTGTTACTAACCCCTATGGATACTTACTATTCCGAAATAAACGTTTTTTTTTTTTTTTTAAATTGGTTCTACTAATGACATCTAAACCCTAAAAAAATATTTGCTCTTTTGACAATTCCACGCGGTATATAGGTGTTTTTTTACTACTTTAATAAACTTGTTAACAAGTTTGTTTCGCTAGATAGCATCTAAAAAGGTTCAAGAATCAGGCCTCTGGGCTGTAAAATTCTTCTTCCGTAATTGGCTGCTCTTATCAAGCAAAGGCAGATTTTCTAAACATTCGTTAAAAATACCTCGTTAAGTTTAATTTACGTAGTCATAATGTGGATAATCTTGTCATTTAATTGAATCTTCAATACGAGCATTAAGGCCGGATTTAAACAAAACTTTTGCATTTCGGTTTCAAATTTAACAAAATTTCAACGACTGTGGGACGAGCTGCTCTGCAAACTGGTACTGGAAGATATTTTATTTAGCATGAGAGCAGGCAGTCGGGTCTCTGGTTCAGGCTTTACCCCTTAGCATCGGTTGGTACAATCCTTGATCGAAATACAATTGAACATCTCGGACCCCACGGGCTTTTTACGCGATAAGTGCTGGCCGCATTTCTCGTTACGCTGAACGAACGACATCATCCGAAGGGCTTTTGTCACTGCTGGAGTATCAGCAATCCTATAACCCTCTTGGATTGCGTGGAGCGATGGCAAGAGACCTGACGGCATGACCGTTGGGCCGTGGAAACTTGGCAGGTCCCCGGTGCGGAATGCGACATTAGCTCCTCACACATCCAGGCGACCTCGTCAAGCGCGGGAGTGCGGCGGTTTCCGCTGAGAACCTCAAGCTGCGCAAATACTGGTCTGCCAAGGAGTTGTATAAACAGCTAACGGAAAAGTCTGGAGACAGGAAAGCTGGCAATTATTTCTGCCAACATATTAGCCTCGCTATACAAAGGGGAAATGTTGCCAGTCTCCTTGGACTATCCCTGAAGGGTCGTCTCTAGAGGACATTTTTTACTTATAGTTTATTCCGTATTACGTTTAGTTTATATTTATTTTGTTTTTAGTTTTAATTATATTTTAAATAAATTATTATTTTAGGTAAAAAAAAAAAACTTTTGCTATAGATAAACCGTTACTTTTGATATTTGAAAGCACGAGCTCATGCTTAGATCCGATCTGATACTGAACTGTATTAGGATGGCTGGCTGGCCACCAGAATTGAATTATTAATGTATTCAATAGCTTACTCTTAAAACTAAAATTAACAAAAAATAACAAAACTTACATAACATAACAAAAATATGACAAAATTTTTATGTATCGTAGAACTAAAAAAATCTCAAAAAATACATACATTTGGTATCTTAGAAACAAAAATAAAACACTATAAATAAATAATAATAATAATATGTTTATTTGGGAAGTACACTGGAATTACAATTAAAAAAAATAAAAAAACTTGGCACAAAATGGGTTAGTCTATAAAGGAATAAAGTTATTTGCATCATTCATTTAGCAATAAGACCCAGCTTATTATATGGGTTTTGATCGTCTCTGTTGATTTCAAACTAAGGATTGGCCTTTAGTTAGCGTCACAGCCACTGCACCAAAGTGATGTGTCGCAGCGGTCAGAGTGTGTATATCGTCACCATATAGTATATACTCGTAGTACACCAGTATATAGGTTCCGCCAAGTACCTCACAGATGCTCTCAATGTGCTACAGAGGCGAGCTGTTCGAATTGTATATCTATATCTGGAACTCTCGAATCCCTGCAACTTCGCCGAGATTTAGCTTATCTATGCTATTATTATTATTATCCTTAAACATTTGCATGCCATATTCTGATGGATCATGAGAAACTATTTTGATTTTATTTATATAACATACTATGTACCATGTATCCTAGCAAATAAACGATTTCATTTCATTTCATTTCAACGTGTTCTACCGGCTTATTCTCCATTCCGCAACTGAACCACACGCACAGACCAGAATATGCACCTACACACCGTAGTCACCATCCCTTCGCGTACCTATAAATTTGGGGACTCATTCATCTGTCGCACAATAAAGATGTGGAATATCATCTATATATCTATCTTCTCCTTCCTCTCCTCGACTATGGTGATGTGTGTAGCATCGATCTTTCAGAGATGTTGCTCAACAAGATGGACCGGTTACTTAACGCATGTATCCGGTTCATCTACTGTTTACGTAAATACGATCACATCTCTGAATATCGTGCTAAGTTGAAGTGGCTACCTATTCGATGTCGCAGAAATCTCAGAGTTCTTTGTATGCTTTTTTCAGTTTTAAACGAGCCTGCGACACCGCGATACCTCAAGGACGGTTTTGCCTATCTCTCATCTTTCCATGATAAAATTCTTCGCTCCTCTCACAACTCACTTCTTTCAGTCCCCTCTCATCATTCCGGATTTGTTTCAAATTCTTTTGTCGTTGTCGCCACAAATTTATGGAATGATCTTCCTGTAAACATAAGACAAGCAACTACCAGATCTTCGTTTAAAAAACTCGTATATCTACACTACCTGGAAAGCTCCTCACAATATTAGTAGGTGTATATATGTATGTTTATGTATAGTATTATGTATGTATTAGTATTTAGTATATTAATATCATAGTATATATAACAATATAATATGTAAGTGTATAATTAAGCTGTTAATTTTTCTTCCTAATTTTTTAATATTTCTTTCATTGCACCTATAATAGTTCAAATTTGTCCCCAAGGTTTGGCTGTCAGAAAATGTCTACGGGCATTAAGTCCGCCTTTGTACTTCGTGCAATAAAGTTTTAAATAAATAAATAAATATGTCGTGCTAGTGTAAAAAAAATATAGTTTCTGTACCACGACATGTGACCCATATAACTGTCTATTTACTTTGCCTTCACGCCTATATTTTGATAAAATGTGGCAAAGATGTGCCACATAAAAAGATGAAATGAAAAAGTTCTACCAGGGTTAAACTTGATAAATATAACATGTGACCCTATAGCCACCTGAAGGTCCTTTTCACTTTTTACACGGGCAATGCAGTTAGTATAATAAAAAATCAAATTTATTTATATAAAGAAATAGATAAAATATTTATGATATAAAAAATAAACTAAAACAAAAAAAAACCTACTTATAAAACCTAATTTAGATATAAATCGTATCTGCGCGGCATGGTGGCAAGAACGCTGGCCGGATTTCCTCGCTGATTCTCTGGGCGAGGAAAGAACCAGCCCTCTTGTCACCAGAGCAGACAATTAGAAGAGGGGTAATGTTTTTTAATAATGTTTTAGCGCTTGGACCCCACGGGCCTAAAGTCTGTAGCAAACGGCACAATCACGTAGTCTTTGATTATAGATACGTATTTGCGCCACTTGCTTAAATAAAATGTTTATGAATCTGAAAAATTATACTTTAAAGTTAAAATTTACGCGACAGTCAATATAATTTGCAATGCAAATTACAGCTGAAAACATGTGCCGGCGTCATTGACCTAATAAAAAGACAGGTCTTTGATGTGCAATTTTTTCGCCTTGTAGCGGAGTAAACCGCGGTTGCATTTTACGTTGACTGAGCATGAATTAAGTGTTGAATCGAGTGAATGGTCCTTGTTGGCAATTGAGTTGTTGTTTCATTACATTCTGTCATCAAATAATACTATAAATTTAACCTAATAGTATACCTAATTATCTCATCGATATAAAGCTATGCATATCTTCCCTTTGTTTCCTATTATTTCTATATAATATAATGATTAACTAATTTTCAATAGCTATTAGTATTATTTTTTTTTAGTATTTAACCCACTGTTGGAGGAATGAACTGTACAAATAATATAAAATCTTTCTGTTTTAAGATCTAATAATTTATAATATTGTAATCTTTATGTCCTAGTTATAAGCTGTGATTTTTCTGAAAAAAAAAAAAAAACATTACAGCCCCTAGAACACAGCGTCCTAGACCTCCACTGCTGAAGATTGGCCTTCCAAACTGGAGAAGAGACTCTGTGTTCTATGGCCTGTGATGATGATGTTAAAATAAATCTGGTTTTTAAAATTGTGCGTCTCTCAGACACCTGTTTATCTTTTCAGTACTATATTTTTTTTAAATAGAAGAGAAGGCGAAGATGGTGGTAAATTGTCCAGTTTGCCGGGGTGGGGAAGTATCCATCGTTTGTGCCGATAAACCTATAAAATAAAGTGTATCCACAGGATCAGGCCCGAATTGCCCAATCAAGCCGGAATAGTGTTAGAGTCATTCTGATGTCAGTTATTATTGATTGATTTTACGCACTAGCACCACCGTTCAACTGTTGAAGTCCCTGACCATACTAGGTTAATGTCATGAGCAAGTCTGTCAGTAGCAAAATTAATTACTTTATTCACAATAAGCGAGTATATTTTTCGACTGACTACGTGCTCCAGCGGTTCTGATGTAGGTAGCGAGTAATGGGTTCCATTTTTGCGGGTTAACTTAAATACTATATGAAATCGACAATAGGCAATGGATTAGTTTAAACTTTATTTATTTAAAACTTTATTGCACTATGTACAAAGGGCGGGATTAATGCCGCTAGGCATTCTCTAGCAGCCAACCTTTGGAACAATACAGAACATTACAGTCATGAGGCTAGGTGCAAACGATTGTTAGAAACGTTGCCAAATAAATTAATTTAATCTTACATACAATAGATATTAAAATAAATACACATACATACAAATAGGCAAACAATAATACATATATGATGATGTATATAGATGGGCCTATTCAATACAAAACTCACTCTAAATACGTGCCGCTTGCTACGTGTACCTACCAACTTTGGGGGGCAATTCTCAAGCAATGATAATGTCACATGAGATATTTATCGGAAATTCTGTTACAATGCATACAAAAAGACTAGTTTCACTCGATATAAATATTATTATTAGGCGCTCTTGACGCTTGCTGGCTCGTGGCTGTTGGTGCAGCTACATGACTTCGATTGGTTTTGCGGAGACGTTTTTATCTTAGTGAGGGCCTATCTATATACATCGATGGTAAATACTCGTACATTTGTCGGCAATGCTAGGCTACGCCTGGCTACAAGGCGCGCACCATCCGTCAATGTATTTAAAGACCTTCAAACCACATTATTTCTTGAGAAACATAATATATATTTATTTATTTATTTAAAACTTTATTGCACGTTATGCAAGGGGCGGACTTAATGCCGCTAGACATTATCTGACAGCCAACCTTAGGGACAATGTGGACCATTTCAAATGTAAGGTAGGTGCAAATATTTATATATGTCTCTCGACGTAACAAAGTTATTTGGTATTTTGAATATCTATTTATTTATAGTGTATGTTTATGTATGTATGTATTATATGGTATGTACGAGTATTATTGAGTACTATAAATGCGTAATTACGGTTATTTTTAGTAATTTAAGTTATTTTCTTAATCCTGCCCATCACCTTTCATGATCCTGTGGTGACTGACGTTCCGAGATGCACTAGTCGACGGGCACGACAGTCGGTTCCGCGCACACCTCGCGAACAGTCGCAACACCTAAGTCAGTACAATATTCCAGTCCAGAAATATTCCGCAATAAACAACATGTCATGTTATTTGTATCACATTGAGATCACCCCAAACAGTTATTACATTGGTGACCCCGACGTGATTAGTGATGCAATCGTGTGTGCCGCTTTATCTGGAACCTCGAATACCTGCCAAATTAAAATTGATAAATACGTATATAATCATATAGATTAAGGTCGTAATGATACATTTTACTATTTATATTACTGGACATCTCAATTGAATGTTTTATTGGTACTCGTGTCTTTCGTTTTTGGCCAATTGAGGGTAATTTCAGCAAATTAAATGTTAATTTGGATAAGTGCTTCTGATTGTGGGAGGTTTTGGAAAAGCTATTTTTAATATATTTTTTCTTTATATTGGAAAGACATGTGACTTTGCCGCTCCCGGTCGTAATAGATACGCAACGAGCAACTGACAGCAGCCCCTATTACTATTTCGGTTTGTAATAAAGAACATATTTTCTCTTAAAATAAAATCTTATGTAATGATGAGAAATCGCAGTAAGCACTTCGCAAAAGATATGTTTTGGCGGCATAACCTTTTTTATAGGCTAGTATCGACTCGGACGTTCGAACTCACCCGAATAGTGCGAAATTTTGTATAAAAATATAAAATAAATTATTCCATAAATTACATACATACATATCTTCACGCCAGATCCCTTGCGGTGTAGGCGAGACAATTGAGGGCCATTTGACACGATCACGACATACCTCTTTCGCTTCGTCGACATTAATTAACCTCTTCAACATGGCATTGTGTATAGCGAGCCGAGCTTTATCACTGACATTTCGACTGCCGATTAGTGACCACACACTATTTCCCGCGTTCACTCTTCTTTTAACATCCCTATTATACTTCCCATCCGCAGTGAAAACACTGCCCAGATATATAATTTCATTTATTTGTTCTAGAGTTTCATCATCAATCTTTATCGTCACGGTTGTCATCATTTGTCTTTCAAACACTAGTACCTTGGTTTTTCTTGCATACACTGGAAAGAATAAGAATAAGTGTGAGAAGGAGAGGAGGAAAGAAAAAGAGAGAAAGAAAGCGACAGGCTTTAATATATTGTCTGTATGTGTGAGTGTGTGTCTGTATGTGTATTAGTGCGTGTAAGCATGTTATAGCTAACTTTGTAATAATTCTATCAAGTCATTTTGTTTTCGCATTATTATATGTATATTGTTGTATATATACCAAATAAAAAATGTTTTAAGATACGCTTTATCGCACTTACATAGATTTACGTTATTGAGTGCCGATTTATGCCTGTCAACCATTCTGTGCCTGTGCCTATGTAAGTAACGACTCACATTTTTGTCCCGTTAAACTCGCACGTTCGAGTTCCATTAGTCCAAATTGGCTCACACCTGTTTTTATGGCTTAAAATGCCTACGTTATAGGACACTGGGGAACACTAACACACGTACTTTTAACAAAGAAATGGCATAGCTTATGACAATTTTTCGGCATTATATTTCATGGATTAACAATTTCAAAGTTCTTATTTAAGGCACGATTTATTTAATAAAGGTATTTAAATTTATTCAGGCAATATCATTACAGCCCCACTGCTTGAGTCAGAGTTGTTCCGTATTTGCTCCACAAATACTCGCCCCAAAAATATATTGAATTGAATTTAGTCCTTACTTGTCCTACTTATTGTTTATTCTAAAGAAATAAAATAAATACTTTACCAAAATTAAGTACCTACTCGATAACTTTATATGGAAATATTTTTTTATAGCGATTAATAAAAATAATTTAATTATAATGTTATTATTTGCTACGGGGTGTTATATATGTAATTGTACTATTTTGTGACATGCGATAAAATGTTTAACAATTTATTAACGATTTTTTTTTTTTTTTTTTTTTATACTGGACACGACATGTGACATCGCGCCCACCTGATGGTAAGCAGTACGCGAGGTCCAAGAATGGGAGCAACTGACGCCGGTCACCACGACCGACATCAGTCTCTACCACTATGCCGGCCTAACAAGATGCTTTTTCACACTTCGCTTGAAGGACTCCAGGTTATAAGAGTGGGGAAACACACTGGCTGGGAGAGCATTCCACATCTTCAGCGTGCGACAGATGTAAGAGTCTTCAAATTTATGAGTACGCGTAGGGATAGTGGGTAAGGTATGTGGATGCATATTTTGGCCTGTGCGTGTAGTTCGGTTGCGGAATAGAGAAGAAGGGATAAGGTTATGGAGCTCCTCAGAACACTCGCCGTGGTATAGCTTGTAGAACACGCTAAGAGAGGCAACGTCACGGCGAAGCTGCAGTGATTCGAGAGTTTTAGAGACTGTGGTGTCGTCCACTATCCGAATTGCCCGCCTCTGCAGGACATTGAGAGCATCTGTAAGATACTTAGCGGAGCCA
The DNA here is from genome assembly GCA_910589645.1 of Tinea semifulvella. Lineage (NCBI taxonomy): Eukaryota > Metazoa > Arthropoda > Insecta > Lepidoptera > Tineidae > Tinea > Tinea semifulvella. The sequence goes on from OU342605.1 coordinate 1,679,872, forward strand.
TCCCAGAGGTGAGAACAGTATTCCACGCATGACCTTATCTGAGCTTTATACAGCATAAGTCTTAGAGCAGGCGGGAAAAACCGCTTCACCTTGTTCAGTATCCCAAGTTTTTTCGACGCTGTTTTGGTAATGCTCTCAATGTAGTTTCTGTGGTTTAGATCTGAGCGTATTTCGACTCCGAGTATGTTAAAGCTGGGTTGAAGTTCCAGCACGGTGTTCAGAAGAGTAGGAATAGGAGAGTAGGGAGACTTCTTGACCGTCAACGCGCATGCCTGAGTCTTACTGGCATTAAACTGGACTAGGTTTTGGGCACCCCACGCAGAAATTTTGCGAAGGGTGCCGTCCAGTTCCATCGTCAGGGAACGGCGCAACTCCTCTACTTTGGCGGCTCCCACAGCTTCGCCATACTTATCCATTGCCTCACCCCAGACGTGGTAGACGAATGCTAGAAGATCACCCGTTGACCGCTTAGGACGGAAGCCATATTGGCGGTCATGAAGTATAGAGTGATCCTCTAGATATCGAACAAGTTGGAATTTTGGTATGGAAGACGATTCCATAGCACGAGGCACGGGAACTGTGGTGTTTTAAATTTATGACATATGTAATATTAAATTATCAATATTGCGCAATATTTAAACGTATATGGGCTTTATAGGGATTATCTTTGCTTATTATTTTACGTAAGTACAAACAAGTTACCGATGTTGGCGTCAACAAAGAGAAGTTGTAATTTGACGCGCGGCCGACTTCAAAGGAACTCGTCTACGAGTACATGAACACTAGTATTTTCTTATGTCAGAAAATATTCTCTGATATTAATACAACATTATTATAGACTTATTTTTTTTCTTATTTGGTTCAAAAGCTTAAGAGCTTAAGCTTCTTGTTCGCATATTGCAACATTTTAAATCTTTTTCACGTTTGTAAGAATGCTTTACTTAAATCTTACAAAGGTCGGTTCAAACCCCCCCGGCATATACCATAGAGAAATACACTTTTCTTACACATTTGTCAAAGATTTACAACACCACCGTTCTCGTGCCTCGGAGAGCACGTTAAGCCATCGATCCTGGTTCCACTAATGTCAACTTATGGAATCGTTAATAAATTGTCATTAAAAATTGACATCAGAACCTCGCCAACCCATCTGGCCAGCTTGGCGAGTTCAAATTCAAATTCATACATTTTATTGTATGTCACAAAATAGTACAACTACATATATAACACCCCGTAGCAAATAATAACATTATAATTAAAACTATATAACAATTTTAAACCATCAAACCAAAGTCAAAAGTCAAAGTCAAAGTCAAAATATCTTTATTCACGTAAACCTATTACAGGCATTTATGAAACGTCATTAATTTAATTATTTTGAATGATTCTACTCCTGCTAGTAGAAGACTAAGCAGCAAAGTGGTCCAATAAGTAAGCTGTTAGCAGAAGACCAGCAGCTTAGCAAATTCCAGTGACCTGTTAATGTTTAATCTGACTGAGAAAGGAATCTGCAAGGAAAACTCAGCTATATCAGATTTACAAAATAAAAACATATACAGAACTGCACCACAACGATCAATTAATAACCTTTTAAATTTAGTTATCAGTACCTATGAAAATACAATACCTGGTACAGCAGTAACCCACCTGGCAAGTCAGAATTTAGGTAGACTACATGCCTATGTGCAACCCGAAAGTCGACAAAACGCAAAAACCTCTGTTAATTTAAGAACAATAAATTGAACGTGTTCGGCAGAGGTCCCAGGCCCCCACAGCAGCACCCGATCACACATTTATATTAAATAAAAGAAAAGAAAAAAACAACAGGACTTCGGAGAAGGATCGAAAATAATAACTAGTATAATATATATCCTGTAGATTATTTACAAAAGTTTTATGGTTAGCTTCTTGCTTAATAGATTCTGGCCAAATTTTCCAGATATATATATTCAGGAAGGCGCATCTCCAGCAGTGGAGGTCTAGGACGCTGTGTTCTAGGGGCTGTGGTGAAAATAAAATGTAATCATGATGAAAATCCATTTCGCTTTTTTAATTATTTATCGCTATAAAAAAATCTACAGTCTTAGTAGTAGACTAGGAGGCAGAAAGTACAAAATAAATTAAAATTTTATTACCCAAGTATATGTATAGTTTTTCTCGTGTGTCCATGAACATACATTACAATTATTTTTTCTCCTACACTTTACGTACTTGGAAATACCAAAGGAGTAGTGTTGGGAGTCTTTTCATCATTTTACATAATGACTAAAGATCCCGAGGGACGGAATGCTGAGGAACATAGTCAGGGAGTCGGTAGCTCGCACGAATTTTTAAACATACGTGTATCAATATCGAATACTCGTAGGTATCCTAATTGGCGATGATCGAGTAGTCGCGGTTAATTATACTTCAAACTTTGTGTTCTTTGAATAAATCTAGGTAGCCTCATTTGTGATCTTATCAAGCTCAGCCATTATTAGCTTGACCGCCTCCGTTGTCTAGTGATATGTGTTGCCGTGAACTCGGGAGGTCGGGGGTTCGATTCCCACCGGGGGCAAGTTGTACATTGTATAATTTGTCTCGGTCTTGGTGTTTATATGTATAAAAAAAAAAAGTATACTATGTAGTTTATCAACCATCTAGTTTCCGTAACACAAGCCTCGTAGCTTACCACGGAAATTAGATGGCGCTGTGTGACCTGTCTGGAAATATTTATTTATTTCCATTAGTCCAGCCACACACCTAAATCACGCACAAGAGAGGTGCGGTGCAGGATGAAAGTATTTACGCATTTGACGACTATTCATTTAAAGACTACAAGTACACATATAGGGGTTAAGAGATTTAAGTATTTACGATTAAGGATTAGATATAAAGACATTAATGATTTAGGAATTACGGCTTTGGGGATTAAATATTAAGGATAAGGGATGATTATGGACTAAAGTTTAAGAGATTAAGGATATAATAGGTATTATGCATTTAAGACATCAACAATTAAGTAATTATGAATTTAGGATTAACAAAATAAAATATTAAAGGATTAGAGGATGAAAAGATTATAGGATTTACGCATTTGGCGATTAAACATTTACAGACTAACAAATGATTAAAGAATTAAGGGTAGAAAGGATTAAAGGATTAAATTTATAGGGTTAGAAGATTAGAGGCTTTACGCTTTAAAAGGATGTACGCATTTAAGGATTATACATTTAGAGAAAAAAAAATAGTATCGAGTATTAAGAAAAATTGTGAATTTGTATATAATAAGTATATAAGTTTTTTATTTTTTTATTTATGTACGAGTATTTATTCGAAAGAATATTTACAAAATATAAAATAATAATTACAACCTAAATAAAAATAATCAAATTAATAATTATATAAATGTCTCTAGTGTACGTACCAGACTTGATAAATATTATATATATTTATATAGATATTTTTTTGTACTCGACTAGGAGTCGTACGTACCGGAAAACGTACCACAAATATGCTAATCTGAATATAAAGTGAATGCTGGTAAACGCGGGTCTTTTAAGTCGCCGTCACCCTGACTATATCCCTTTCTATCACGATTGTTTTGTTCCTGTCCCCTCTCAGACTCAGGTGCTTCCAAAGGAAAGTGGGGACGAGACCCTAAATGCTTTCAAATTGTCTATGCATTCCTGCAAACGAAATCGGAACTACTTTGACGCATAGTCAACAAAAACGCTAGTTAATTTTATAAATAATGCGCTGTTTAGGGTCGATACGGATGGGGACCCGCAGCCAAGCATTCCTCGTCTCGCGGCTTTCAATGACATAATCCGTAGGCCTCTTGTCACTGCTGGAGTACCCGCTATCCTAGAACCCTTAGTTTAGTTTAGTTTATTTATTTTGTAAGTAGGCATAGGACAATAAATATAATGTATTCTGCGCTTTTACATGTCAAATAATTAATTAATATAACGAAAAGCTTATTTTCTGCGAAATAGCTTGTATTTGGAGCAGCACATTACAACCCAAACATACATAATTATAATCTTAAAAATATAGCTGCTGTAAATAGACATTGTCATATTATAAACTAAGACATACACAATTATAAAATGAATACACCAAGGATTATAGCTGCTGTAATGAGGCATTGTCATACTACAAGCTAAGTCGAAAACAATTATGAGGATGTCACTAAGATTATAGCTGCTGTAAAGTGGCATTGTCACACTATAAGCTAAAACATTATTAAAATGTCACATAAATTATAACCCTCTGTCCGGAGCGATTGCAAGAGACCCGACGTCATGACCGTTGGGCCGTGGAAACTTAGCAGGTCACTGGTGTGGGATGCGATATGTGTAGACAGCCTTGTCCAGTGAGGGGAGTGTAGGCGCTTTTGCTGCCAACGCAAACGCCAACCTCGATACAGGTTACGAGTTTGCGCCGTTTGGGGTCAAGACGATGGGACCATGGGGACCCTCAGCCAAGTTTTTGGCAAATGAGTTGTCCAGCCTCGCTATTCAGAGGGGAAATATTGCCAGTCTTCTTAGGGCTATCTCTGATGAGACGTCTCTTGAGAACTTTTTTTATTTATAGTTTATTTTTTTATTATGTTTAGTGTATAAGTATTATCATTTTATTATCTAACAGCCAAGCTTTGGGATAATTCAGTCAACATGGTATATGTAAAAAAAATAATATATCTATAATCTGATTTTACAGAAATGATCAGGAACAGATTCAAGACTCAGTTTTACGTTGTGGAAGTTGGTGCGAGAGGAATTCCGGCAAAATCTTTGCACCACTTACTGAAATCATTGTATGTATGGTTTATGTATGTTTATGTGTTTAGGTATAATGTGTAGTATATTAGAATTAGTTAAGTAACTTATTAACTGTATCATTAATATTTTTTATTTTTTTCAAACTGCCTTTCACCTTACTCGATCCCCAAGGTTAGCTGGTAAAGAATGCCTATTGGCATTATAGCTCGCCTCTGTACTATTTTTAAGTGCATTAAAGAATTTAAATAAATAAATAAAATAAATCATTGGGCCAAAGCAGGTCTACCATCAATATATTTATGGAACGAGTTTCCTAGACGGCATTAGCAAAATCATACAGTATGTGGATGGTGAGTGTGAGGTGAATGAAACAATGTTAGTAATGCCAGTTTTTAGAAGTGAACTATTTAGAAGGAACTGTTACTATATGTCGATTAAAATATTTAACAATATCCCAACAGAAATAAAAGAAGAACGAGTTTTAAAAAGAGCCGTATAAATGGCTGACAAAGGTCTAACTAATAATATTAAAATATTAACCTAAATTTAATTATTTGAACATGACCATTTGCACAATAATGGCTAAATGTGCAGAGCCAACTTACTAACCAAATTACTGTATATGCCACATTTAAAGCAAATAAACGGATTTTGAATTATAATAAAAACAGGAGACCCCGCAAGGCCGATGCGTCATTCTTCTCCTCTCTCTTTCCTAAACACGTTGGACCCGGCACCCGCACGGGGAATCCATAGAATGCTAACAAATTTCGTCTAATTTATTATTATTTAATCACAATAGTAATAGTACATTTTTTAATTTGACCTTTAGTCGCGGGGATAAATAACAGAGGACGAAGACTTATGCGTTAGAGACCGACCCAACTATACCATACAAGTTATTTATTATTACTAATATAACGGGTTTATTCACAACCAACGTTAATTCACAACGAAATTATCCGCCTAAATTAAAAATACACGTCAAGTTGTGCATTGAAAACAGCATTACATTTCATTTGATATTGTGTTTAATAGCTGCAATATTTTCTATATAGCTATAGTTTATTTAATTTTAAGATATAAAATAGATAAATTAGCAACAGCCTATAAAAGTATCATCACGACCACATCCCTTTCGGGGTGGTCAGAAACCAAGTTTTTATTATTAAAAAAAGCTGATTCACATTTAGTCACCTTTACTATAGGTCTATTATGAAAATTGACAAGCTCATCTCTAGCGTACTTTATCGAGATATATCCCAAATAAATTATTGTGTCTCGACCGGGAATCGAACCCGGTACTAAATTCTTAGTTAACTGCGGAGGCAATTATTTTATGAAACTGTGCATAGCGCTTTTCGCATGACTAATAAATTTTAAAAAATATCTTCACAGCCCCTAGAACAGAGTCATAGACCTCCACCGTTGGAGATGGGACTTCCAGAATTTTCTGAACAATTTGGCCTAAACTCACCACGCAGACAGCTTGGCAAGGGTCTGTTATAAATTTTTATTAACGATTCCACAAGTTGCTATTGGTGGAAGCGGGTCCGACGACGGATTAACGTGCTCTCCGAGGCACAGGAACGGTGGTGTTGTAAATCCATGACAAATGTACGTAAAAAAATTTCTTATTGATACATGCCGGTGGATTGATCGAACCGACCCTTTTAGGATTTTAAGTAAAGATTTGAACTGAGCCAAAAAAGCTTTTAACAAAATAAATATATAAACTAAAATATAAATAATAACTAAATTATATATAAAAATATTCACCCATGACTTGATCAGTAGTGTGCCAAGAACACTTGCAGCATTCCCCCGCTGCACAGCGATGCTGATTTGCTGCGCGAATAAACTGCCAACCTCTTTTGTAACATACAGCATTAACCAGCTGCTTAAAGACATTAAATATCTCCTTAGTACTTGGCCCCCACGATACGGTCCCATTGCCTCAAGACTAAGCGGCACAAACATCGGTCATTACGAACATTAATAGGTTATAAATATTGCTGTAATAGATAATTATACTGCAAAGAAGATTGTATATTGCTTGTGACTTGTTCTTATAATCTACGTCTATGGCAGAGAGTATCTTGACCTCGCCTACTTGGCAAACCAGCTCGCCGGTCAAGGCGCGCGCCATCTGCGTGTGTCACTCGTTGACAACTGCACTCCAAATGCCATTCGACAAATGTCAATGGCTTAAACAGATCGCGTTTTTAGTGGACATTAATCTTCATCAGCTCTCTGCTGCTGGATATACCTCTTAAGGCTTGCAATTCTTTCATTAGTAAGATAAGGTATTCATTCTTCTTGGTTGTTATTTGGGAGATTCGACTCTCGGACTGCAGCTTTCTTGGCGTACTCATGGTCTATTGCAGCCTTGAACTGGTCAGTCAGGTGGTCAGTTCAACACTGTTTTTTAAATAGTTAGATAGAGATCCCGTAATTTCCATATATTTTATTGTTTCCCAATTATTATTCTTATAAAAAACTTAAATCCATCTACGAGTAATGCAACCGTACTCATGAAGACATATAATATTCTTTGACAGGTATGTTAAAAGATCAAAATATAAGGTTCGCAAAACAAATAATTTATCACTAATTTGGCGTATTTTGCTATTTTATCGCCCAAACCAAGTTAGACACTTTTAGACATACCTTTACTTTTTATATAATAATATATAGCTAGAATAAAAATAATTTTACATATCACTTAAATTTCAAGCGGTATTATTTATATATATATATATAGGATAGCAAAGATACACTCCCTAAATGTAGGTCCTGCTGTAAAAGAGCGTTGTCAGTTACTATACTACTTAAATCTACGTTATTAAATTAGATGTCAGTAAATGTCACAAAATATATTAATAAATATTACATTATGTAAGATAAGCAACTACAAAAGGGCGTTGTCACGTAAAAACTAAATAAAAAATATAAAAACATGTATGTTATCAAAGTAACCTAAATGTCATAATTAAAATAATAATAAATAAAATATATGAAAGAATGTCACCTAATATATTTTAAAGCACCATCTATAGTGTAATATGATTTGTTGATTAGAATAGTTTTAATTCTATCTTTGTACATATTATAATCTAAGTTTTTTGTGTCTACAGAGAGCTTATTATACAATTTGACACATTGACACAAGAAGCTTTTTGATATTTTATTTAATCTATGCTTTGGTACTTGGATAAGAGATGACATGTGATGATAATGTGAGTTTTCTCTAAATTCTATAAATAATAAATTATTTATAGAACTTTATGAATGATGTCATATCATTTGTAGGTAGTATCCTGGGTCCTTTGCTATTCCTCATCTATGTAAACGACTTGCCACAGTCTACAGTTCATGACAGCGTACTTTTTGCAGATGATACGACTATAATCGTTAAAAATAAAGACCATGATTCATTGGAAAGCCATATGAATGTAGCACTGGAAAACATTATAGAGTGGTTAACTAAAAATAATTTAAAAATAAACTTATCAAAAACTAAAATAATGCAATTTGTTACCTATGGTGCAAATAAAAGGAAATTTCAGATAAGACATTTAAATGAAGATATAGAACAAGTCAGTAAAATTAAATTCTTAGGATTAATTATAGATGAACATTGCAACTGGAAAGACCAAGTTGAGACGGTTCGGAAGAGAATAAATAGCTGTGTATATGCTCTTAAAACTATAAAATCGGTGACATCTACAGACACAGCCATCATGGTCTATCACAGCTATGTCTGCTCACTGTTACGTTACGGCATTATAATCTGGGGTAATTCAGTAGATATAATGAGCTTGTTCATAGCACAGAAAAAGTGTATTCGTGCTATTGGAGGTCTAAAGTGGACTGACTCTTGTCGTCCTTTATTTAAAAAATATATGATACTCACCTTACCATGTGTATACATCTTTGAGGTATGCAAATTTGTTAAGTCAAATTTTGAGCTGTATCAACAAAGTAATAATAATGGCAAACGTTCCATCACACACACATCCTTAGTAATGCCTATACCTAAATTAGAAATCTTTAGACGAAACGCCTCCTATATGAGCGCTAAAATATATAATTGTTTGCCAAAGGTATGGACAGAGATGCCTTATAAAAGATTCTGTACAGTACTGCATGCGTGGCTAGTTCAGGAATGTTTCTATACTTTGGAGGAATACTATGTGTATTTTAAGCAACACAAAGGTTTTTGTGAAGTAAAGTTACTAAAGAAGCAACGCTGAGTTTTTTAGTAACTTTACTTCTATAACAGTTGTTGTAAATTTTTGCATGCTTATGGCGAAATATGTGACCCATTTAATATTAATAAGACCTAATATTGTTTGTTACCATGTTTCCTGCAAATAAATATTTCATTTCATTTCATTTCATTTCATTTCATTTCATTTGCTTATCGTCATATCTGGTGGTAAGACTCAAAGAGTTGCATGTCATCGTCTTAAATCTTCAGTCGCAGTAAATTTTGGCTATTTTAAGGTCCAAATATGGCAAGGCAGTAAAGTTCGTGTGACTTTATGGCATGTAACATTTTACGACGTAATAAAATAAAGATAGTCGGTCGTGGTACACCGCCGTGATTCCGGATCGCTGATGGATCCTAATTGTAGTCGCTTTTATTGATCATAAATAGTTAAATTGTACGTTACTAAGAACCCAGGGCGGTTGTGGTCCGATTGTTGGAACACTTTTGAAGCGAAATTGCTGCAAAATCTTTGTATCACTTGCTGAAAAAAGAATTGGTCTGCAGGAGATACATTTATAGAACGAGCCTCGAAGACGTCATTCAGTATTTATATATATATATATATATAAAGAAGAAGACTATATTTTAGGCATTCCATTGATTTACCATTGTGTATCAGGTGGGGAGAAGAATGGTGGCTATGGGTTGGTTTAAATAGGAGTCCAACTCTTGTTCATTGCGCAACAAGACGCTCACGATCCACCATATGGTAAGATGGGTGGTGGATCGTGAGCGTCTTGTTGCGCAATGAACAAGAGTTGGACTCCTATTTAAACCAACCCATAGCCACCATTCTTCTCCCCACCTGATACACAATGGTAAATCAATGGAATGCCTAAAATATAGTCTTCTTCTTTCTAAAATTATTTTAAAAAATATATATAAGACATGTACTCGTAAAATCGCCTTACGATACGACCCCAGCCTGAAAGCCACCGCGGCATGTCGCATGCCCGAATCACCGTGAGATCTCCTAGAAGACCCCAAGGCGCTATGGACTAAAACCCTATAAATCGTCTCTCTTTCACTGTTGACCCTGCGTGCCTTATGAGTCTGAGTCTTGGCTACGGAGTGAAGGTTCGCCGCGTAAAAAAATAGTGGAGAGAACGTTAATACGCCTTGGTAAATTGTAAAAAAAAACATTATACCTTTGCTAACTCGTCTGGCCAGCGCGAGCATGGCGAGAGAGACATGTTGAATGTGAATGTAAGAGTTCTCTGTCTCCTTTATTTTGTTCTAAACGAACCTGCGACACCGAAACACCTTAAAGATAAATTTGCCTATCTTTCTTCGTTTCACGACAAATCCCTACGTTCTTCTCACAACTCACTTCTTTCTGTCCCCTTGCATCATTCTGGATTTGTTTTAAATTCTAAACATAAGGCAAGCGTCTACCAGATCTTCGTTCAAAAAACTCGTCTATCTATACTTTCTAAATAGCTCCCAACAATGTTAATATATGCATATTTGTGTGTATGTATTAGTATTTAGTATATTGATATAAAAGTATATTATGTAAGTATAATTATGCTGAATTTATCCTACTATTAATATTTATTTCATTGCACCTATAAATGTTATAATATGTCCCCAAGGTTTGGCTGTCGGAAAATGTCTACGGGCATTAAGTCCGCCTTTGTACGTTGTGCAATGAAGTTTTTAAATAATTAAATAAATGTCTTTAATACCACATGAAAAATTAACTCTGTATATGATTATTTCATTCACACTTTTGCGGTTATAATATTAGTAGAGTTGAAATTATACAGTTCCCGCCACTTACGTACGATAAAGTTTTAACAATAATAGCAGTTGATCGAAATGATTTTGTCGCACAAAGGGAAAATGTTACTCTTTTAACTCGCTCGCTCGATTTAATTTCTGGAAAACTCGCACGTTGTAGGGTGAAAACTTTGCAAACAACACGAATTTCGTTTACAAACTTTGGATCGAAATTTTAATGTGAAATTGAGAATTTTCCTTCGGACAACTCCCAAACGAGTTGACCTCATTTTATACTTTTGATGCTGGAATAATTATTTTATGTCTGACTCCGTGGTGTCGCCGTTAAGACCGTATAGTACAAGACACATAGGTACGACCTCCATTGGTCTGTTATCCAAATTAAATCCACTTTTTACCCGTTTGCGTGACGCAAAAAAGGGTTATGTGTTTATCACCCTATGTATGTTTGATCCTTTGTGGCACACTGGAGACAAAACGCGTTGATCGATATTTATGATTCTTACTTCAATCGATTCGTCTTCATCACGCGAGTGTCACTGAAGATATGACATTAACCAAATTTTGTTAAGGCGACAACCAGATGCCACATTATTATTTTTTTTATTTTTATTTATTTAAAAACTTTATTGTTTTGATAACAAAAGGCGTATGTAATGCCGATTGGCATTCTCTTACCATCTAATAATACCTTCGGAACATTGTATCAATTATGGTAGGTTTATAAAACAAACATAAAATAAATAATTTTGATATTAATTTAAATTACGGACTAATAACTAAATAAATAAATACATAATTTTAATACTTAAACTACATAATAATAATAATAACACATTATGGATAATAGCGCGGTGGTGGCTCGGTTGTAAGAACGCGTACCTTAAGTCCTACAAAGGTCGGTTCAAACCCACCCGGCATGTACCAATGAGAAATGCACTTTTCTTACGTACATTTGTCATAGATTTACAACACCACCGTTCCCGTACCTCGGAGAGCACGTTAAGCCGTCGGTCCCGGTTCCACTAATACCAACTTGTGAAAACGTTAATAAATTGTCATAAAAAACAATGACATCATATCCTTGCCAAGCCGTCTGGCCAGCGTGGCGAGTGTAGGCCAAATTCTCCAGATATATGTTCTGGAAGGCCCATCTCCATCAGTGGAGGTCTAGGACACTGTGTTCTAGGGGCTGTAATGATATATGGATAATAAAATAAAAAATCGACTAACTATATTGAGTGGGGTGTCATCGAATAGGTATTGGAAAATTATGTTGAGGTTTCTTTTATCATTTTTCATTTAGAGTGACCATTAAGGGTTTATAACGAAAGTTAGTTATAACCCATTATCATATAAAAATTCAATGTAAGTCCTACCTACACATACCTACCTATACTAAAAATCATATAGATAGATAGATAGATAAATTATTTATTGCACAATAAACAAAATCACATTTAAATGTACATAGGCGAACTTTATGTCCAGTGACATTTTTTACCAGCTAACCTTTGGGATAGTGAACAATGATTGTGGGTGCATTGAATCACTAATTTAAATTTGGGATTTAATAAAAAAAAAACTTAAACTATTACTTGCAACTAAAGCTAAGTTAATTATACACTTATATATAAATATAATATAATAACACAGGTATAATATAATACATAATAAATATATATAAAATACGTACAATATTATACCAATTTAGAGAGGTTATGTCGACACGTCTTGCTTTTTGTGAAGGTGTAAGGTAAGTCAATTTTTAAAACACTTAAGTGATATATAAACATATAAAAAAGTCAAAAGTATCATCACGACCGCGTCCCTGAGGTGGTCAGAAACTAAGCTTTCAAACAAGCGGATTCTAATTTAGCGAACTTACTCGTAACTATTGACCCATTATTTATTTATTTATTTATTAATTCATTACAGGATAACTAACGACTAATAAACACATAAGGCAAAAACACAATTTTATAGGCCGGCATAGTGGTAGGGACTGATGTCGGTCGTCCGAGGCTGGCGTCAGTTGCTCCCATTCTTGGACCTCGCGTACCGCTTACCATCAGGTGGGCGCGGTGTCACATGTCGTGCTCAGTGTAAAAAAAAAAAAAAAAAAAAAAAAACAATGGAAACATAAAAGGTCAATTAAAAGTTACCACAAATAGAATATATAATTAGTAAAGTATCATCACGACCGTATCCCTTTTGGGGTGGTCAGCAACCACGCTTATAAAGAAGCGGATTCAAATTTAGCCAAATTAAGATGCTCTGCCTCTGTGTTTCCACTTTCCTATAACCTGGAGTCCTTCAAGCGAAGTGTCAAGCCGGCATAGTGTTAGGGACTGATGTCGGGCATAAGTGTCTGATTCCAGTTGCTAACATTCATGGACCATGCGCGCCACTTACCATCAGGTGGGAGCAAGGTCACTTGTCGTGCAGAATAAAAAAAAAAAAAAAAAAAAACATGACTATAAGCCAATCATGACAAGTGGCATGCTAAAAAGTTCAATAACTACTCTATTGAAATTATTTTATATATATTTTTTATTTTTTATATAGTTAGTTGCACTATGTACAAAGGCGGACTTAATGCCGCTAGGCATTCTCTGACAGCCAAACCTTTAGGACATTTAGACAGGATAGGTGGTAGGTGCAAATAAAAATTAGGTGAAATTTAAATAAAACAGAAATATAATTGTAATATAAATATATACATACCACTATTTACATACAATTTACATACTAATACATAAATAAGTCATACTATAGATATACTAATATAACATAAATCAATTCAATTCAATTTGTTTATTTTGCAAGTAGGCATAGGACAAAAAGAGATGTATTCTGCACTTTTACACGTCAATTTTTACAATATTGATATAAAACGATCATATTGGTGAAATAAAACTACTTACATGATGAAAAGAGTGTAATAAAATTAACAATGTGTTTTCTCTTATATTAATTTCCTTAATATAAATAAATAAATAAAATAAATAAATATTTCCAGACAGGTCACACAGCGCCATCTAGTTTCCGTGGTAAGCTACGAGGCTTGTGTTACGGAAACTAGATGGTTGATAAACTACATATTATACTTTTTTTTTTGTAAATATATACATATTATACATATAAACACCCAGACCGAGACAAATTATACAATGTACAACTTGCCCCCGGTGGGAATCGAACCCACGACCTCCCGAGTTCACGGCAACGTTTGTTACCACTAGACCACGGAGGCGGTCATAGAATATCAGCATAATAGCAGCAGCATCATCACATTGTTATATTTTATTACCTAACGACTTTAACAGTCAAGACCCATTTAAAAACGAAACAGATTGAAAACTTCCCAACTGTTTAAAGTTGTTAAAAAAATATATAAAATTATTTCAATGTATTAATATTTTTTTAAAATACTATTACGAAAAAAATACTATGACGACATGTGACTTGCGCCCACCTGATGGTAAGTGGCGAGCGAGATCCATTTTTGTTGCAACTGTAATCAGACACTCATGACTGACATCTGTCCCTAACACAATGCCGGCTTGACTGGACATGGCGGCAATTCGAGCCTGATCGCGAAATGTGTGGATACACAGTTTATCGGCACGAACAGTGGATCAGTCTGCCTACCTATTTGACGATCTCGTTTAAAGTATGTGCCATTTACAATGATGTCAAATGCCAATTTTTACTTTCAAGGAGAACTAATATTGTAAGTTTGCCATGGTGATATTTATATTTAAAAAAATACATATAATTTTTACATCATAGCATTTTTTATCAATTTATGCAATGATAATTATTTATTTATTTTATTTATGCAGTATTTTTCTTTTTTTTTATATTAATTCAAGTTTTTACATACACGTTAAGGTTCAACTAGTCGCGGGCTCGAACTCACTCGTGGACGCGGCCAAAAAGCACGCTGTCTCACCTAGCATTGTGTCTAAAAGAGATAGAATCAGTTATGAGCAGTTAGCAGCTAGTCTACACGCATACGTCTAGTCGCACGCACACAAACACTGTGCCGAAGTCTGCCGAACTGAAACGACGTTACACGATGCACGGCTTTCAACGCCGCACCGCTGTGCCGGTCGGAGTGGGGGGTGTTAGGATTATTTTCGTTACGGAATTTCTTGATTCGGTCGCCGCGCTCAAAGCCCGCGATAAAAGCTTAATAACACCGCTTGAAACAAGACTAGAAGCGGAATAAGAGTTAAGCGGTTATCAAGGTTTATTTAATTATTTCAGTTTTTAATTCATGATGTTGTTTTACGAAGTCGGGCTTTTTATGTATTAAATTAATATTAAAAAAAAAAGTAATACATTAATTTATTTATTTAAATTAAAAACACTATCATATTCATATTATTTAAATAGCTCATAACAACTCATTTAGTTTATTTATTATATTATTATATGTAGTGTATGTATTAATGTTATGTAATGTATGTACCTAATGTATTAATAAAACGTTATGTGTATGTATTATTAGTATTTAGTTTATTATAGTATTTATTATTGTAGTTTAGATAATATTGCATATCTATTACGTAATCATATTTTTCTAATTGCACCTACCTTACGTCTTTAATGTTCTACAATGTCCCTAAGGTTGGCTGTCAGAGAATGTCTAGCGACATTAAGTCCGCCCCTTGTATATATTGTGCAATAAAGTTTTAATAAATAAATTAATTAAAATGTTTACAGGAGTGGGTTCCGTTGCAATGCAGTGTTCCATTCCAATTATAAAAATAAGAATAATTTCATTTATTATGTTGTGTTATTTTAACTGAATTTTAAATAAAAACGTAAATAAATACTGTTTTTTCATAATAATTTTCTGCATATTTCTCTCACAAATTAAAATAAAACTATTTGGTTCTTTAGAATAATATTTTGTAAAAAAATTCAGAGAGAAATAGCGAAACAGTGTATAAAAATACTAGCACGACTTGTGACCTTGCATTTTAGCAACTGGAATCGGACACTCATGACATCAGCCCCTAAGAGCTCGTTCCCACTTGTCGGGTGTCGGATCCGTATATTAATCGGATGTCGGCGCTTTTGTTCACACTTTCGGTTAATAATCGGTTGTCGGCCACGGTTAAAGCTAATACCAATTTTTAGCACACTACGCAAAGCAAGTAAGTTCGATGGACGTCGATGAAGTTCTTGTTGTGATGTATTATTATTTAAGAAGAAAACAAAAAAAGAGAGCCCAGAAAAGACAATATTAGGTGCACCCAATCCAAAATCCAAAGTTCGTGGATTTAGACTCGGAGGTACCGGGTTCGATTCCTGATTACAATAATATTTATTAATTAAAATAAATCAATTTGATTAACATTTAATTTATTTGTGATTTTTCTCGAGTTTGGTATGGTAGAGACATGGACGAGCTTGCCACATGTCATGATTGGCCTATAGTAAAGAGTTGGCTAAATATGAATCCGCTTCTTTATAAGGGTGGTTTATGACTACCCCGCAAGGGATACGGTCGTAATGATACTTTACTTCTCTACCTGGTCGCTTCCCAGAGTCAGTGGACTCAGGTTTTTTCCATGAACTGTAAATGCTTACTGTAGTAAAGGATGTTACAAAAAACAATTGCAAATACTAATTACTCGTCGTATTTATCCAGAAAACTGTAAACTTATTTAGCAACGACTTAACTCTATTAAGCACTATTTTTGTTTATTTTTACCAAATGAACATGCAACCTCTTCTGTTTAAGCGATTTCCACCATTACGCTGTACAATACTAGCGTCAATATTGTCTGATAATAAGTATAATTGCACAGAGCCAACTTCCGTAACGTGAAGTGTGATTGAATTAAAACATTTATTTGTAAAAAATAAGTTCATATTTGTTTATTTTATTACATTTCTTAATTCTCGTTTTTTAGCCGCAAACGTCACGTATATGAAGGTTTCCTATAACTAATTATTAGAATTATTATTATTAGTGTATGTATTTATATTTAGATCATTATTTATGTAAATATTGGCAAATTTATTCGAAGTTTATTACTTTACAAGCTACCTAAATAATAAAATTAAAAATAAACTAACCTATAAATAAAAAATGTCCTCTAGAGACGTCCCATCCGAGATATTTCCAAGAGACTGGCAACATTTCCCCTCTGTATAGCGAGGCTAATACGTTGGCAGAAATAATTGCCAATATTTTTTTTTTTCTATACCCGCGCGACATGTTACCTTGCGCCGACCTGGAATCAAAAACGCATGACTGACATCAGTCCCTAACAGCCGGCTTGACTGGGCATGACGGCAATTCGAGTTTGATCCCGAAACTTGTGGACACTTTACTGGGTTTATCAGCACGAACGGTGGATACTTCCCCGCCCCAACAGACTGGACAAATTACCACCATCAGTCCTCCTACTACCTATATAATATATATTGACTTACAGTCAAGGTCTATTATAAGATAAATGGTTTTATTAGTGACTTAAATGCCTGACAAATAATATTATTTACTAATTTCCACAAATATTTAAATAAAATTAATATTTAATTTATTTGTGATATTTCCTGACTTTGGTACGCTAGAGACATCGACGAGATTGCCACTTGTCATGATTAGCCTATAGTAAATTTGGCTAAATGTGAATTCGCTTCTTTATAAGCGTGGTTTCTGACTACCCCGGGAGGGAAACTGTCGTGATGATACTTTTTTACTTTTTTACATATTGTAATAAATTAATTTAAATAATTATAACAAATACATAAAAAACCGAATAGGCCTAATTGTCATAAATGATCTGACTTTGACTTGAATTTGGCTATCCCTTCGCACTGCACTGGCCAGACGGGTTGACCAAGGTTTTGCTTATCATTATAACATTACTAGTGCGTAACGTCAGTTTTAAAAGTATATGACAGATTGAAAGATGGCCTTGTCCTGTATAGAATTCTGATTTAAAATCTATTTTCAACTCCAGTAATAATTACCATTATACATTGACATAGTATAATAACGACCTGGGCTTTCAATGCTTACAACATTTTTTTTATATATACTGTTCACGACATGTGACATCACGCACACCTGATGCCCTACGTAAGGTCCAAGAATGGGAACGACTGACGCCAACCACAAAAACCAACATCAGTCTCTACCACTATGCCGGCCTAACGAGATGCTTTTTTACTCTTCGCCTTTAGGACTCTAGGAGCCGTTGATTCGGCTGTCAAGTTATAGATTCATCCTTAAGTTGGTACATATTGGTATAATATAAGGGCTCAAAAATAATTTAAATGTTTTGGGCATGTCGGAAGGATAAGTGAAAAAAGTACACCGATCACGACCAAATAATGAACACAGTAGCTGAAGGTACGATAAAGAGTCTATAAAACAAAAGGGCATGTATGAATAGGCAGATTAATGTTAGAGAAGCGAAAGAGGCTTGTGTTGATCGTGACAAATGGCGCTTAACCGTCTCCCTACCTATCCCGCAAGGGAACTGGCGTGAAGATACTAGTATGCGCAATACTCTTGATCTGACTCTATATTATTTTCTCTTTTTTTTTCATTCGTACTAACGAAATATTTATCTGACCGCAAACTACTATCTCGATAACTATTGGTCTGATTTGCTTGAAATTTTAAATATTTATTTATTCAGTTATTATCCGTACCTCTGTGGTCTAGTGGTAAAGTCCGTGAATTTAGACTCGGAGGTACCGGATTCGATTCCTGGTCAGGACACAATCATTTATTTAATTTAGTTGTGATATTTCTCGAGTTTGGTAAATTAGACATCGACGAGCCAATGGTCATAATGGGCCTATAGTTAAAGTTTGTGACCACCCCAGAAAATATACGGTCGTGGTGATACTTCTAAAGCTTATGTATATATTAGTATGTCTGTTTGTATGTCTAGAGACCAAACATAGCAGATATACTAACTATGCTCTCCGCCACGCTGGCATGACGGGTTGGCGAGGGTCTTATGTAATTTTTAATGACAATATTATATGTGGAGTAACCCGTCGCGGTGGTCAGTAACCACGCTTTTAGTTTTATTTTTTAGCCAACTTTACTATCGGGCCATCATGACAACTGGCAAACTCGCCGATGTCTCCAAATTCGTCAGCGTACCAAATTCGAGAAACATCACAAATAAACAAAATAAATTATTTATTTCTAAATCTACGGACTTAACCACTAGACCACAGAGGTACGGATAATAACTAAATAAATCAATATTTTAAATTTTAAGTAAATCAGACCAGTAGTTATCGAGATTGTAGTTTGCGGTCAGATACAAACCGTTGTTACAACCAAGCCACCACTGCTCGTCAGGGTTTTTGATTATGATCTGTCAAAGATAATCGTGAGCTAGTGGCCAGACTAAACAATATCTTTGTTTATAAACGTAGTTTTCTTTGGCAGTTATAAATCCCTCTAATCGATCGAACGTGCGGCTTCTATAGTCCAGGAGCTTACAATAAATAATACAATGCAAAACTAGTGTTGCTCAAAGACCAAGACCAAGACTGGGCAAGACTTGGTATTGCATCATAACTGCTGGTCTCGGTCTTGATCTTGTTCTTGCCCTCCTGGTCTTGGCCTTGGTAAGCAAGAGTCTCGCAAGATTTGTTCTGAAAATATATCATAATTATTTCATTACACTCGCTAATACACAACGTCCTAGACCTGCTCTGTTGGTGTTGGGGTTTCCAGAACATATATCTGGAGAATTTGGCCTACAATCGCCACGCTGACCAGACGGGTTGGCGAGGATCTGATGTCATGACAAATTATTAACGATTCCACACGTGGTATTAGTGGAACCGGGACCGACGGCTTAACGTGTTCTCGAGGTACGGGTACCGTGGCGTTGTAAATATATGACAAATGTAATTCTCATTGGTTCATGCCGGGGTGGTTTGAACCGACCTATCCGCGCCTGATCTGGAACCTTTCAGCTAACTATGCTTATGCCGCAGGCTCAGACTGCTCAGTCTGTCAAGCGAAGTCTTCAAGAAAAAAAATCACATATACGTTACCGTTATGATTCACTTTATTGAAATAACTTTGAATTGTTAAAAAAAACTATTAGCTCTCGGTCTAAAGAGTTTCGTTTACGTTTTCGTTTAGCAGTACCCCCGTGGCGGTTTAATTTAGTTTTCTATTCGGTGCTCCGATATTTATGGTTTGCTCTGGCCCGAATTCGAGCACTACCTATCTTTTAATTTATTTTTATTTCATACGTTTATCCGTCGCGAATAAATCAAACTGAAAATGCAAAAGTTATTACTTAACTCAATGCTCACTTCTCAAATTATTTATATCCTAACGGCTTGGGACGTGGAGGTGTCAAATGTCATTTGGCAATTTGTCGTAACCAATCATAATTATGTTGTTATTACAAATATGCAATAAAAATACAAAAGCAAACGCTGAAATAGTGTTTTATACATTATTTAATATAGGTATAAATTTATCCCTAGATTTTTTTATTTATACATAATTTAACAATTTATTGTTTTTTATATTATGTTTTATATAATAGCAAGACATGTGACCTGCCCACTTCTGTGCAATGACTGATGTAAGTCATGACTGTCTGATTCCAGTTGCTAACATTCATGGACCTCGCGCGCTACTTACCATCAGCCGGACGTAAGGTCACATGTCGTTCTAGTATATTAAAAAAAAAAACCTTTCTTAGTTATTTTATTACTCAAAAAGCACCTTAATAATTTATAAAATCGTTTACGAAAGCATGTATAAAAAGTGCCACCGCTCGCTGATCTTCTAGCAATATTACTTTTTTATTTCTGGCAGTTCTTTGTCGCTCTTAGCCATGGCTCATAGTTACGGCTGGATAACGACTCGAGATGAGCGTACGACGTCTTTAACCAACTTTATTATTACATGTACATTGACGTGCAACTAATGACCATGCCCCAAATCAATTTAATAATTATGTATTTAATTTTTATAGCTATTCTGGATCCCGCCAGAATCTCTTGGGAGCTGGAACGGGCCTTAGTGTGGGTTGCCACTTGTGTCGACGATACTTTAGCTTTGTCGCAACTCAGAACAGAGCTATAAGCTAGAGCAGCAGCCTAAAGCAAATGCGTATCTATATCAAAGACTACGTGTTTGTGCCGTTTGCTGTAGAGACTCTAGGCTTGAGAAGTTCAAGCGATAAACATTTCAAAATAAACACATATCGTCAAATTGTCTGCTCTGGTGACAAGAGGGCTGGTCTCTCCTCGCTAAGCGATGCAGAGAGGAAATGCGGCCAGCGTTCCTGCCACCATACAATGTGGACAAGTTTTTTGTTTAAGTTAATTTTTTTTTGTAGTAGGTAATTATTTAAATATTACAATTTAAAGAAAGTATAGTTATACCGTGTAACGTTGTATGCTCTTACATTGAACTAATACTCGTAGGTAGAGGTCTGCAGGAACGTGAACAGTATTCTGACCTTCTTGGAGGAGATTGGATGGTTCCACTGACGGAGCAAAGGTCACGCACAATGGCCTCACGGAGACTTAATACGGGAAAGCTACACACAATCATGGCTTGAAAACGCACGCGTTCTGTTACCACCCGTATCCAGTGACATTTTAGGTTATTCGTCAGGGTTCGGGACTCTGGGTGTTTGTGAGTTATATATTCAAGGCCCGGGTCTAACATCTAAGTCAATTTGTTATTGCCTATGTAATGGGTGACAACACATTTATTATTTTTTCTTTTTCCCTTTTTATGTATGTTATTATGTAAGCCTAATACCGTAGTCCCCCTACGCGTACAGATAAATCAGCTTGGAAATGTTCTTGTAATACAGACAGTCACTAAAACCGGAATAAACCAGTTTGCACTAGCTACCACGTGACTGAAAAATGAAAAATCCAGTAATATGTTCTGAAAGCCACATCTCCAGTAGGAGGATGGAGGTCTATAACTCTATGTTATAGGGGTATAAAATTAATAGTAAAAAAAATGTATAAAATAGCTAGGCATTCTCTAGCAGCCAACCTTTGGGACAATACAGAATATTACAGTCATGGCTAGGTGCAAACGATTGTAATATACGTTGCAAAATTAATGTTTTTTTCTCTACTACACATATTAATATACATACAAATATGTACACAATACTACATATACTACACTATATTGGCTACTATATACTACTTACAATATATACTTGTATACATTGTGAGGAGTTCTTTTAAGTAATGAAAGTACACCAGCTTTTTAAACAGTAAACTGTTCGAATGAGAAGGGATATATAGAACGTAATTTTGTGACCAAAGGAGAGATCCGTCATGAAGTGAGGAGGGATAGGTAAATTTGTCCTTGAGGTATTTCGGTGTGGCAGGCTCGTAGTAGAGACTAGAGTAGGCAGAGGATTCTACTATTCCTGCGACAGCGAAAAGATACGCACTATGTACGATTTATAAGTACCTACATAGTTACCTATAAATATTTATTTATTTGTTATTTATATATTTGCTGACGGTACATATAATAAACGCGTAGTATAAATGAAAAAAACTTCTCCAAGCTGATATGTCTGTGCATGTAAATTTAAAGATTCTTACATCTGTCGAATGCTAAAGATGTGGAATTCTCTCCCAGCCTGTGATTTTTTTTGTATAACCAAGAATCCGAAGTGAGAAAAAGCATCTTGTTAGGCCGGCATAGTGGTGGGAACTTATGTCAGTTGCTCCCATTCTCATTGGTCGTGTTCCGCTTACATTCAGATGGGCGCTAGCTCACATGACTATACCTACATATTAAATGAAATGCTTTTAACCAAAAATGGTTCCTTGTAAGTACTTGAACGTTATAGCAACTGAAATTAAAGAATCGTTTGTAGATGTCCCATAAGTTGGCTGGACATTGAATTAGTACGGAATAGACGTCGAGTTAAAGTTTTTAAGTAACTAGTAGGTATTGTATGTAACATGCCTTTGCGGTCACAAAGATTATCCAGCGCCTGCGGTTGATATAGTTTCTTTTGAAACATAGAATGCTATGAAACTTCTTTTGTATTAAAACGCACATAATATTTTATATTTTCTAAACGAATTACACATTTACAAAAAACTAAACACTTTCCTACGCGAGACACTTTTACGCAATTGACTATTCACTGGTTATAATTGCAATTGTAATACTTATAAAATACTCTCTCTGTTGACCGCTCGGTTTAAGCTAATCGTTATCTGTATTTTCTCAAAATATAATCCTCTACTATATCATTTGTCATTTTCATGTCTATCCTATTCTCAGTTAAAAATTCAAATAAAACTCCGTAACCTACATGTACCAGTTACAGTACCTACAACTAATATTATACTGAGTTCGCTGTTACATTATCGGATGTAATTCAGCTTTTTTTTATTTTTAATTGTTAATATTTCGATTGTTTATGATTTTTCTCGTGTTTAACTGCCTCCGTGGTCTAGCGGTTAAGTCCGTGGATTTAGACTCGGAGGTACCGGGTTCGATTCCTGGTTCGGACACAATAATATTTATTAATGTAATTAAATACATTTAATTATTATTTAATTTATTTGTGATATTTCTCGAGCTTGCCACTTGTCATGATTGGCCTATAGTAAATAAATGCTAAATGTGAATCCGCTTATTTATAAGCGTGGTTTCTGACCACCCCGAAAGGAAAGTCGTGATGATACTTTACTTTATACTTTACTTTTCAATTATTTTCACACTAATATTAAGCTCGTCGATAAACAAATTATTGTTAAATTCTCGAACATCATTCAATGTACAATGTATGATCACAAAGGAGGAGGCGTTTAATGCTGTATGATGATTATCAAGCACAATAAAACATTGCAAAACATTTTTCGAGTTACTCCAAAACGTTTTGCTGAACTTTCTTCGACCTAAAAGAGGAAACAAAATGTTTTTTCATGAAATGAAATAATAAATATATTTGTATGAAATTGGTATTGGAATGCATTTATTTTATAATTTCATCACATCCCCTAGAACACAGAATCCTAGACCTCCACTGTTGGCGATGGGCCTTTCAGAATACATATCTGGATAATTTGGCCTACACTCGCCACGCCGAGTTAGCGAATGTTTAATTAATCAAGTGTGTCACGGTATAATTTATACTTAAGAATATTGTTAATTTTGCCATGAGTTTGATGGACCACAAATAGCGTCAAAGTGATAGTTACAAATGACAGATTAGTAAGTAGTAGCCTTGGCTTAGCAAAACGATTATGAATAAAGCTATATGTGAAAAAATAATAAATTGTAAAATTATGTGTAATAACATTACAATTTTGTTCATCGAATGTTTGTCTATAGTGTGTTAGGTCAATGGGTTTGTAGTTTTTTCGTCACAATTTAATACCGCGGGCAGTGGGCCAAGTTTGTGAGTTCTGTCGACTCCGACGCATTCCGTATCGTCTGGCTGTTAGTTCCATGGCCTCAGTTTAAAAATGATTGTTTTTTCGGCGGCACTTTGAAGTTTAGAAGTCGTTGAATAAACTATTATTATTGTTCCTTGAATAAAACTTAAAACACTGAGCAGTGTGAATAATAGAGTATCATCACAACCATAGCTTTCAAAGAAGCGAATTCACATTAAGGCAACTTTACTATAAACCTATCACGACAAGTGGCAAGCTCGTCAATGTCTCTAGTACCAGACTCGAGAAATATTATAAATAAATTATTGTGTCCCTGACCAGGAATCAAACCCGGTACCTCCGAGTCTAAATCCACGAACTTAACCGCTAGACCACGGAGGCAGCTATGACATAATATTGTATAAATTCTAGATTCTTGGTTTATAGCATAATAACAGTAAAGGATTGTTTGTGGTAGAAAAGTTTTTCTAACATAAATATCATATATCATATCATAAATGTTAGATTAGGTTTGTCTAGAACTCTCTGCATAAAGCCGGTGACACACTAAAATGTCTATCTCAGGCATAGATTTCTAATTGGTTATCGCTTGTTTTTAACTACAATGTAAATTCCATGTAACGTCACTCGATTTAACGACAAACTTCAATTGACTTTTGGTTGGTTTAGCTTGTCTTCCAAGTCTGATTTTCCTTCTCTTCATTTAACGACAACTCTCTATAACGCCATAAAATTATATTATTATTATTATTATAAATAGTCAGCATACAAACCCTGTCCAATTGCGCAGAGGCGTGCGACAGGGGGATGTCATATCCCCGAAGCTGTTCACGAACGCGTTGGAAGATGTTTTTAAAATGTTAGACCGGAATTACTGCGGCATAAACATCAATGGAGAATTCATCTCACACCTCCGATTTGCGGATAACATAGTCATTATGGCCAGTTCGCTCAAGGATCTTAGCGAAATGTTGAACGGCTTAAACGTAGCTTCACAGCGGGTTGGTCTCGGAATGAACTTGGACGAGACGAAAGTCATGTTCAATGATCATGTCAAGCCGAGGCCAATCTGCGTAGGAAACGCTACTATCGAAGTTGTGCAAAATTACGTCTACCTCGGGCAGACTATCCAATTAGGAGCAGCCAACTTCAGCAAAGAAGCCGACAGACGCATTCAGCTGGGATGGGCGGCCGGTAATGTCGTATGGAGCAGAGACGTGGACACTAAAAGTAGGTCTGGTCAATAAATTCAAGGTCGCTCAGCGAGCCATGGAAAGAGCTATTGCTTTGTATATCTCAACTAGATAGAGTTCGTAACGTTGATATTCGTCAGAGAACAAAAGTTACTGACAATGGCAATGGGCCGGACACATCTGCCGCAAAACCGACGAACGATGGGGCAAACGGGTTCTAGAGTGGAGACCACGTACGGGAATTTGCAAAGTGGGACGACCCCCCGCTAGACGGACAGATGACCTAAAGAATGTCGCTGGTGGGGATTGGATGAGGAGGAGGAGGATCGCGTTAAGTGACGAGCCTTGGGAAGGTCTACATCCAGCAGTGGAAAGATACAGATAATGACGATGATTGTTTATTGATTTTGGGGTCGTGTGAATTTCACCTCGAAAATTTAGATTGCTATTTTGTCAATCACTCGTACATTTTGGAGTAGAGTACGAGGAATTCCCGATTGGCACATCTAATTAATACAAATTTAATTAAATATACTAAAAGTCGATGTCCAAATTGAAGAACTTACCCGATTCTAATTGAATACAGTTTTGGAATCAATTTAATTCAATTATTAAAGGTTCAAAGGTATTCAATTAGTACGGAATCGCTGAAATACGAATATTTAAACTTAGTACTGAGCAAAAAGATTTAAAATATAGGAGAAATAAATCTAATAAAAATAAATGAAAGTTCCCAGTCAATGAAAAGATATTTAGAGACAGACATGCTACTAAAACTAACTGCTCTTGGATAGCATGCTTAAAGCAATGACTTCAACACAAGACTTCAAGAAAGCGCGCACGATGGTTACAAGGATGACCGCGTTTCAATTATTTATTGCTTTTACTAAATCACAGAATTCAATTAATACATATTTGACAATAGGAATTGTGTTATACATAAGCCAGAATGATTTTTATTTTATTAACAGCACTGAAATAAAAATTAAACCAAACCTACCATCAAATTAAATTAATTAGAGTTAAATTAAGAAAAAGAAAACAATTAATTTAAAATTAAACTAATAATAAATTTAATCAAATCTAAAATAAATAACAATCAACATTTGTTAAAAAAATCACATTACCAAACAAAAAAAAAAGTAAACTTAAAATTTAAAGTTGTGTGGTGACAAATAGGGAATCAGCTCAGCATTGAGCTGCGACGCTTTGAGAGTCACAGCGCTGATTTTCAGCTAATCCCTTAATATACAAGCATAAATGTGTCGAGGCTCTGGTACAGAACTACAATAGTAAATAATATATAATTTATTATATATATTACACTAATAAATAATAAACAATCATAATAAATGCATATTTATGAATGACACAATAACGTAGCATAGCATAATATATATCATATATATATACACATAAATATATACATATACACACATACATACAAACGAATAGAACAAATCACATAAAAGATAATTTACCATAAAATTTTGAGTAGATATGCTGCTACAGTAGCAGTTGAGATGCCAAATATTTACTTAATCTCATAAAATTAATATTAATACTAAGGATAGGGATATAAGTCCCGTCCGCGTGGAATGGTGGCACGAACGCTGGCTCCATTTCCCCGCTGAATTGCAATACTGATTGTTTGGGCGAAGACAGAGCCAGCCCTTTTGTCACCGGAGGAGACGACAAAAATAAATTGTCAGTAGCAAGTACAATTAAATCTACAAAAACTGTAAGTAAATAAGTAAAAAAATAACTGGTTACAAATGGGCATACAAGTACAAATCGAGTATTTGTGGTAGTAATATGTAATCAGTTTTTATTTGTCACAAAAATAGTTAATAAAAATGTAAAATATAGTTTTTTCAACAATATAATTTATTCGAAGTTAATTATAGTACATTTAATATAAATTAAAAGCTACCTAAATAATAAAATTAAAAATAAACTAAACTATAAATAAAAAATGTCCTCTAGAGACGTCCCATCCGAGATAGTCCCAAGGAGACTGGCAACATTTCCCCTCTGTATAGCGAGGCTAATACGTTGGCAGAAATAATTGCCAGCCTTCCTGTCTCCAGACCTTTCTGTCAGCCGCTTTGACAACTCCTTTATATATATAATATAGTTTAAAAATAAAACAAAGATATTATGACAATAGGGTCTATGGTTCAGAAAATGGTGTTGGAAGCAGGTTCCAACAACCTCTGTTATTATACCATAGCCGACATTTAAATTTAGTGTATGACCAATGGTCAATAAAAGGTTTGATAATAAATGTAGATTGCAATAGATACATATATACACGGTGTGGCACAAACAGTGGCCAAACGTTTAGCTCATAAAAAAATCTGTAAGTGAATTAATATTTCTGAGGCATGATTGAGTTATCTTTATCTAGCCAGCAACGCAACCTTAAAAAATCTGTAGAGAATAAATATAAAAGTTGGCTATTATATGTGACATCGCTTATTAAAAAAAACTTTTTCTTTACTTTATTAGTATGGATTATAACAATAATAAATCATAAACTTTATTGATTTAAAAAACTATGTAATATACATTTGGAACAGTTAAATTGATCAATGCTTTGTATACAATTTTAGCATCCTCTGACTCCTGAACTATTTGTGTGTGTTTCAGGAATCACTGTCTTCCATAAATTTGTAAATAAATGCTTTTATCCAGACCTAATATATTTATATATATATATATATACTATTATTACAATAAAACCTTTGTCTTTTGACTCATTCAACATAGGACAAGATACAATGCATACCGGTATAACAACTGTTATGGTAAAAGAACTAGAAAGTTCTTAACCCCCATTATATTTATTAATATTATGCACATTGATGACTGTGTAATAATGTCAAAAAAATAATTTAAAGGGAAATTAAAGTTGCTTTTGCTAAGTAAAGACTAACTACTAACGGTAATATGATTTAATGTTAAATAACTTTGTCTTTTGATAAATATAGTGTAAAAAAAAAAAAGGTAACATAAGAGTACTATTGTGCATTTAACTTTTTAAACTTTCACGCATATTCATAATAGTTTTTTTTTAAATAATTTTAACGGGTCTTTACGCGATTTACCTTAGAGACATATTTCTCCCGACGTTTCAGCCAAGTTGCATTGGCCGTGGTCACGGGTCGACTGAAGCTACGAGTATGCGGTGTAGTCTCGTACATACTGGGCGGCAGATGTAAACCTACCCACTTATCACTTTTAAAAGTTTTTAGAAATCACGACACACGACACTTACAATATCCTTGGCGACACCGGGCGATTTTTCCCGGCGTCGAAACCTATAGATTACTGGATTCCACGATGAAGATAGCTTATAACCCCCCTCTCGATTGAAATTTTTGTGTTTCTTTATTTCGATCGCTTCACGTACTATTCTAGGGTAATAGTGCCGATCGGTGGAAAGTATCTTTGGGTCATGCAGCTCAATCCAATGGTTTGTGCCACTATGCATTAGGTGTTCTGCTATTGCTGACTTGTTTAATTGGCAAATATGTCTCTAAGGTATTCGCGTAAAGACCCGTTAAAATTATTTAAAAAAAAACTATTACTATTGTGCAGTTTGGCGTATAATTTTAAAAATGTAAATAGTTTAAGTTTTTATCTGAATAAACGATTTAATAATAATAATAACCTGCTATCTACACAGTAAACACTGGCTCTCTGTAGCACCAAGGCGGTCTAGGTTGAACAGGTCCACATTCACCAGCGCTCAGGCGCATACCTTGTATTATACACAACAGTGTGACGTTCTCCTACTACCTGTGTACACGAGACGATGTATTATATCTTATTAAATAGATACAAACACTACAATAAGTGCCAGACTATGATTTTGGTCTGGTTTCTATTTTTATTACGTGGAATACAATCTAGCACCCTCATGTGATTCATCGCCAGTGTCAATAGGCAGCCACTGAGAGTGTCGCCCCCTACAATTTGTCTTCGACTGACATCTCCACCTATATTGTCATCATAACAATTTATCTTATATTTTATTTTTCCTGTTGCTTCCAGCAATTTTGTTATTTTATTATTTTTTTCATCGCGTTTTCATGTTATACGAATTATCCCCCGGTTTCTAAATGGATTAATAAAATGAGGATTGTTATTATTTATTTGTTTTTTTTTTAAGTTTTATACTTGTAATGTTTTAGTAAAATTTAATACTTTTAAAAAGTAAAAATATAAACTAAATACTACGTGATAAAAAATAAACTATAAATTACAAATGTCCTCTAGAGAGGACCCTTCAGGGATTATCCGAAGGAGACTGGCGACATTTATATTGCAATACGTTGGCAGAAATAATTGCCAGCTTTTCTGTCTCAAGAGTTTCCTGTTAACCGTTTGGACAGCACCTTGGCCCCATCGTCTTGACCCGAAATAGCGCAAATTTGTAACCTGTACCGAGTTTGAAGTATTTTCTTATTTAAAATTTAAAAATAAATGTTTTTGTATTATATATTAGTTACCTTGTCTTAAATAAATTACCTACTGTCCTAATTTGTGCTTTATCCGTAATCATCATTACAGCCCCTAGACCTCCACTGCTGGAGATGGGCCTTCCAGAACATATATCTGGAGAATTAGGTCTACACTTGCCACGCTGCTGGCTAGACGAGTTGGCGAGGATATTATGTCAATTTATTAACGATTCTACAAGTAGGTATTAGTGGAACCGGGACCGACGGCTTAACGTGCTTTCCGAGGCACGGGAACGGTGTTGTTGTAAATCTATGACAAATGTACGTAAGAAAAGTGTATTTCTCATTGGTACTATTTGTCAAATGTGATACAGGAAGAAAATTTAGTCGCATGGACACTGCAAAACTTAAAATTCCCAGTCGTATAAGTAAATTATTTAGTGTGAACTCATATATTATGTGTATCAAGGTTTACAACAACATACCTAAAGAAATTATAATAAAAAAAAAATATAAAATATTTTCTCGCCAAAACTTGGCAAATGTACCTACTCTTAAGTTTACTTTAAGACCTGTAAATTTGTAAATATGACATTTATGCAAAATAAATAAAAGTAAAGTAAAGTATCATCACGACAGTTTCCCATTCGGGGTGGTCAGAAACCACGCTTATAAATAAGCGGATTCACATTTAGCCAACTTTACTATAGGCCAATCATGACAAGTGGCAAGCTCGTCGATGTCTCCAGCGTAACAGACTTATTTAAATGTATTTATTTACATTAATAAATATTATTGTGTCCCGAATCGAACCCGGTACCTCCGAGTCTAAATCCACGGACTTAACCGCTAGACCACAGAGGCAGTTGTATTTGATAATATGTTCGACTTGAAAGCAAAACAAAGATTTCTTTTTTTTGTACCTAATTTTGCTTTATTTGAATGCAAACCTACAGAGTTACAGCTAACCATTGCATTGATCGATTTTATTTTTACTAAATGATATATTATTGTTTTATGATATGGTTTTGTCAAGAAGATATTGTTTGCATATTCCAGATTGTTATTATTTTGTAATTTAATATTGCAAAATAAATAAATTATTATTATTATTATTACATGGGTTTGAACCGACCTTTGTAGGATTTAAGGAACGCGTTCTTACGTCTGAGCCGCCACCGCGTATTTTATTTATCCGTAATATTCTCGTCTAATGTGTTTTTTCATTGTTTCAGGTAGCCGTGAGAACAACAGAAATAAATCGTAGACACAGATATCAAAATCAAAATTCATTGGAAAATTACCGCCTCCGTGGTCTAGTGGTAACAAACGTTGCCGTGAATTCGGGAGGTCGTGGGTACGATTCCCACCGGGGGCAAGTTGTACATTGTATAATTTGTCTCGGTCTGGGTGTTTATATGTATAATATGTATATATTCACAACAAAAAAATGTATAATATGTAGTTTATCAACCATCTAGTTTCCGTAACACAAGCCTCGTAGCTTACCACGGAAACTAGATGGCACTGTGTGACCTGTCTGGAAATATTTATTTATTTATTTATTTTATATAATAGTTGAAAGTAATTGTTAATATTAACTAAAGTTAGGAATTACAATGCAAAAGTGAATCAGGTCATAACGAAAAGTTTGTTTCCAAATTTAAATTTTCAGCGCCCAAAGTGAACGCCAGGTCGGCGTCATTTTGATGCTAAAAACTTTTTTTAATCAGTTAGTATCTAATAAGTTTAGTCCAATCAGAAAACCTGGAAGCAATGGGGTGTATCACTAACTTTTTATCACGATAGATGGCGCATGATAGATAGTACCCAATGTAACTGTCAGTTGCATAGAAAACATAGTATTTTTATTACGAAATTTATTATTTTTATAATATTATGCCGAAGTGAGCAGCTTTTTAGCGTACAAATCGAGATTTCTAAGCGAAATCAAAGATATGGCGATCTCAAAATTGCCATTGTATTAATAAAACCTTTTTTTCTTTTTAAGACGGTGTGCGCTTTCTTAATTCGTCTTTCAAAGTAGGTAACGTTAGTTTAAAATATTAAAAAACTACAAAACCATTAAAAAAATGATGCGACATAGGTGTAGAACAAGGTACCATCGCCGCTAGCGACATCTACAGAAAGCTTTGCCTGATACACCCCATTAAAATCGGCTTTTTATAGAGATTTTCGGCGATTACAGTAGTAAAAATCATCGTAATCACGACTGTATCCCATCCGGGGTGGTAAAACCACGCTTTTAAAGAAGCTAATTCATATTTAGCCAACTATTTATTTATTTATTAATAAAACATTACATGGCTTAACAAAAAGCCCAATTCACAATGCAGTCAATCTTATAAATAATACATACATTTTCATTAAAATTGGATTGTATTTTTTTTTTCATTAACTATACAAATAATAATATTTATAATGCTTTTAAGTTAACCATAGTTATACCTATATAGTAAAAAATGAATATAAAAAGTAAGTACAGTAATAATAATAGAATAAAATAAAAATTCAACAATAATAAAATCTATTGAATAATTAATGTGGCCACGCGATTTCAAAGCTCGTTAATGGCCATATAAAATAGTTATCGATCGCTATTAAATGTTTATAGTAATGTCGTATGGTGCAAAAAACGTGGACACTGACGGTGATGAAAAATAAGAACCAACAAAATCAGTACAATAACAATGAAATATGAAATAACAATTGCATTTGTATACTGATCCCGTTTTACAACTTAAGAATTATACAATATAATAAAATTATTTAAGTGTAACAAGAAATATTAGTAACAATAAGTAGGTTAAACACTTTACAAATTTTGACAAGAAACATAAATGAAACACAAGTAATAGAAAAATATATAAAATAAACTAAAACAAGGATCAAATACATAATTTAAAATAATAATAATGTAATATTTCAACACTTTAACGGACATCTACTCAATGTGCTCATCACAGTAGGTACTCTGTAGTCAATAAACGTCTGAGGGTGGAAGGAGATGTCTCAAACAGGTCGACATCCAAACGTTGTAACAAGTCATTAAAACCTCTACATGTTCTAGGGATATAGGAGTTAATTCTATAGTTAGTAGATGAAAAAGGAACACATAGCAAACGGGGTTTCCTTATCCTGCTTGTTGGAGTAAAAAAAAATATTTTTGACAAAAGTTCAGGGCAATCCACTGACCCACTGGTTATTTTAAGAAGATATGTGGTATCGGCAATCATTCGACGTGTTTCCAAAGGGTATGGAGAGATATCTTCAGGATTTCTCTAAAAGATAAAGTCTGAAACGTTGAAGGAGACTATTACATCTGTCGCACGCTGAAGATGTGGAATGCTCTCCCAGCCAGTGTGTTTCCCCACTCTTATAACCTGGAGTCCTTCAAGCGAAGTGTGAAAAAGCATCTTGTTAGGCCGGAATAGTGGTAGAGACTGATGTCGATCGTGGTGACCGGTGTCAGTTGCTCCCATTCTTGGACCTCGCGTACTGCTTACCATCAGGTGGGCGCGATGTCACATGTCGTGTCAAGTATAAAAAAAAAACATTCCGCAACCGAACCACACGCACAGGTCAGAATATGCACCCACATACCGTAGTCACCATCCCTTCGCTTACGTATAAATTTGGGGACTAATATCGCATGATAAAGATGTGGAATGCTCTTCCAGCTTCTGTGTTTCCACTTTCCTATAATTTATAAAAAAGCATCTAGTCAAGCCTAGTGTCTAATTTCAGTTGCTAAAATTCATGGACCTTGCGGCCACTTACCATCAGGTGGGCCCAAGGTCATATGTCGTGCTAGTATAAAAAAAAATCCGTCAGAGAGCCATAATTACCGACATAGCTTTCAAAATGAGCAAGCGGCAATGGGCCCATTCACAGAACCGATGAACGATGATGGAGTAGACGGGCTCTGGAGTGAAGACCACGTACTGGAAAACGCAGAGTGGGACGACCCCCCGCCAGATGACCTAAGGAAGGTCGCTGAAGGGGGATGGATGAGGGTAGCAGAAGGTCGTGTGAAGTAGTGGCGATGTTTGGCGAGGCCTATATGCAGCAGTGGAGAGACACAGGCTAATGATCAAAACCGGTATCTCGAAATTTATTTATTTATTTATTCGTGGGAAAATTTACAGCCTTTGCAATATTATGTATACAAAAAAATATCTAATCTCAAATCCACGGACTTAAGCGCCAGATCACGGAGGCAGTAAATTAAAGTAACATATACCTTTTCATTACCCTATTTATAGCAAACATCATTCTTCCATTTTCCTAAACTTAGAATAATTAAACTGTTCAGAAAACTTTGCCATTATAATAAAGTTTCATACAACTTTTGACATAAATAATAATGATTATCTATAAATGAAAGTTACTTCTAACCAATGATCGTCAAATATGGTAGATGTAGCATTACCGGGCGAAAAGTGTTCCAGCCAAAGAGATTAATAACACCCTGGACATTATTTATTTAAATCTTTACTGCACACTACTGCACGCTACTGGGACTATGTAGAAGGTTAGGAGTGTAAGGTAGATGAAACACATATAATAGTAATGTTTAATAGTGAAATAATTAGGTTTTAGATAAAATGAAATACAAACTACATCCTAAGCTACATTTAAAATACATATGCTACATACAATAAATATATACACATAAATACACATACTAAATACAATAATTAGTTATATAATTTGTAAGGAGCTGTTGTAGTAACGCAAGTAGACCATTCTTTAAAAAAAACTGTATGGTGCTTGTCGAATTGTAACGATTAAAGTTAAAAATGGCGTCGAATGTACCAGCTGACGGCTGATCTTTATTTTTATTTATTTATTTATAATAGGGTAACCAACAGTGCTAACATCACACACTTATTTGTACTTAACACTAAATCAGAAGTTAGAAGTTGCACATATTATAGGCGACCACCTAGCCTTTATTGCCTATAAGAAATAACAAAATTATAAAATTTTGTATACAAAAACTAAATATTATTCGAAAAACTAAAGCTGAAACAATTTTTAAAATATATAATATAATAAACATACAATTCATTTTAGAAATAATAAAAAAAAGTAACAATCTTAAATAATAAATAATAAAATAGCATAAACAAGCTTTAAGAACACTTCAGTTTGAAAATTCTATTCCTCGAGCGCAGTGACATGCCGAGGCGTCCCTCTGTTTGCAGTAGGAAGGAATGTTTGCGTGGACGAGCCGTTGAGGGAACGTCTCAAAATACGGGTGTAAAAAAGATTTTAAAATGTTGGATTGTGCGAACGAAAGGATTAAACCATCTGCTAATAAGTTGGTGGTTAACAATTAAATTGTAAAATGCCCGTGTAATATTAGGTCAAAGATTTTTTCCCTCCACTCTAACACTTGATCCCACTCGGCCGATGCAGTCACTCGACCGGCCCGGAACTAAAAGTACAGACAGTAGGACTGTTGACGAGTTTGGAATGCCATTCACTGTTCGCTGCCGATTTTGAAATGAACCTTTTAAGTAACAAGTACAGTCAGCTGCATTATTAATTCATTTATTCTAATCTCAATTGCATTGCTGAGATCTGTAAATTCAATCATTTTATTGTATGTCACAAAATAGTACAACTACATATATAACACCCCGTAGCAAATAATAATATAATTAAAACTATATAACAATTTTAAACCATCAAACACCTCAAACCATATTACAACACATTTATATTAAGTAATAGTACATTACTGCCACGGTCTATAAGCTATAGCGCAGCTAGAGGCCGACACAGCGCGGTCAGCGTGCAGCACTTGATGGACGAGCTGAGATTTACAGCGAGGACAGCAAGGGCTGCAATGATGGCCAAGCTGGAAGGCCTAGAGCGTAGCTAAGCTAGCTCGAGGCAATCATAGCGTGATTAGCGAAGCAGTCATAGTGGGCCAAAGCTTGTATAGTGCTTTACTCAAAAATGCAAGTACCTAATCTAAATAAAACCAGCAAGTAATTTAAATAAAATATATATTAAAACGTTGAAACGTCAAAATTGCGGCCGGCAATGTCAAAACAATGGCAAAACATTGCCGGCCGCTCCTTGAAACAGAACGGCAAGGTCGACTTTGCTCAAACAAGGTTGTCAAAATAATAACCACATTACATGCATTTTTAAGTAAAAAAAAACAACAGGACTTCGGAGAAGGATCGAAAGTAATAACTACTGCATATACGTTAAAGTTTATCTTGCATGAATTCATTTAATGTGTAGTAACATTTTTCTAGTAATACTCGTGTATCCTTTAGATTATTTACAAAAGTATTATGGTTTGTTGTTTTTAATAAGTATCTGGCATCTTCTCAATCGGTCAATGCATTCACTCGATCGTCCCAGAACTAAAGATACAGCCAATACTAATAAATAATAATTTCATTTACAATAATAAATAACAAAAATCATTTTTTTAATAATTTAACAAATTAAGTGTTCTGTAGCATAGTTAAAGTGTCTTCGATAAAAAATCTACCAAAATTACTAGAGTTATACTAAAATATTATTATTTCAGAAAATATGAATTAAAATAAATAAATTAATAATTGTAAATTGTGAATTTAAGTCTGTGATATTATCGTCAATAATTTATAATAAAATCAGTGTTAATTATTAAATAATTTCGTTAATAAACGGACAAAAATCAAATCGTAAGTGAATAAACACAGTTCGGCAACGCCAGTGAATAAGAAGGCATTGCTAGTGAATAATCACGCATTGCTAGTGAATGAAAACTAACTGCCAGTGATTGTCAAGACTGCCAGCGTCATTGCTGAGCATAAAGTGCTAAGGTGACTGATACAACACGTTGATGGTTTTGGTGGTACGAATGCAGGCTCGCGGCCGGTTTGAAGGCCGGCAGGTCAATGACCCCTACGGCGTTAGCAGCTCTATACGCGATACTTGGTAAGTTTAAGTATTTATTTTTAGTCTTATAACCTAACAGAGTTAGAGAGATCTCCGCTTCTAGATATGAAACAGATTTCAGAACATATTTCTCTCGCCCATTATTTGTTAACCCATATTGTTTAAAACGAAACCCTTGCCAACTCGTCTGGCCAGCGCGAGCGTGACGAGTATAGGCTAAATTCGCCTGAGATATATTCTGGAAATACCTAGCCCGATAGTGGAGGTCTAGGACTCTGTTTTCCAAAGGCTGTGATGAACGATGTGATGAGCGTCTTATTGCGCAATAAAAAGAGAAGACCTCTTTTTAAACCAGTTGCAAGCCCGAGACACTATCATTCTCCTCTTTCTCCTACACACGATGGACCTAGCACCCAATATAGTGCATAGTAAATCCATGGAATGCCAAGAAATTTGTCTTCTATTGATTTATGACGTGTGTTGTATTGAAACGCATCCCTATATGCGTGTATTGGAACGTAGATCGGGGATGAAGTGCAAGTTTTTTTGTAAATTAATTTACTGTGGATATTGTTAGTCAAAAGTGGTGTTGTTTTGTTTAATAATATACTACAACGTGAATAATTATGGAAAACGGTAAATTATATTAATTTTAAAAAGAAAGTTATATAATGTAAGATTTGGCAGTATGGGCTAGACCCTTTGCCTTCTCTGTCACCTTATTCATTATCCATTGGGAGAAGAAAACACAAACAACAAGCAATAGTGGACGCTATGTAATTTGGATAGTTATTGTTAAGCTTGTAAACTTGGAGAATTAAACATTTCAAGAAATGGTTTTATTACAACGTGCAGACAAATATTAACTTTAGGATTGTAGTTTCGCCAACTGTACTTAGGGTTGTAGGGCATTATCTATGCGTGGATTTTGATATAGAACGTACATACGTGGTTTTACATTCCCAAAGTGGAGTGTAAATTCCAGACTTGGCACAATTGTTTGTACCATTCAAAGGAAATTAATTTTGTTTCTCGCTTGTAAGTAAATAGGTACTTCACGTACATAAACTATACAGGCTGTTGTACACGATTCAACGTAACAAGGGTGATTAAAACCTGTAGGTAATTTTAGTATTCCTTGTTACGAGGGTTTATACGCTTGTGCATATCTTTCACTCGAACAATCCAATATATATATTTAAAGTCTGAGAAATGTAGTAGGAAATAAAAATTACAGACTTTTTTTACACCTAATTTTTTTTATACCTAATTTTAGACAGACAAAAATAACAAAACCATTTATGACGATTTTTCTCTATTTTACTATAACAAATATATTATTAATATATCTTCAAAGACCAGTGCGTCCTCCCCGTAATGTCACTGTAGACACTGATAGTGGGTCTAGTCAACAGATTCAAGGTCGCTCAGCGAGATATTAAAAAAAAAACCAATCATTTATTTACTTTCCAATACATATGACTTATTAAATTGCCCGCCAAACTGTAACCACAGTTTGTTGGCGGAATCAATTACTCTCGAAGCTTAATATTAAATAATAAATATTCATAGTATATAATATATATGTGTATATACGTTTACTTATAGGTATATGTGTAATTTATGTAACAGTGTAAGTATCTATCAGTATGTAGTGTGTGTAGTATATTCTATATTGTTAAACTTGATATCGGCACTACCCTTAATCTCACACTCTCCCACAGGTTAGATGTTAGAAAATGCCTTGTAGGCATTAATCTTCGCCTTTGTACACTTATTTTGTGCAATAAAGAATTTATTAATTAATAATAATAGTAGGTACATAAAAAAGATGCGCGGGCGCGAACCACTCTCCCTCCGCGCGACCACCCCGTCCGCCTACAGGTACCATTAATTTAAGTCTATCTCTTTCTTAGGATGAATAGTCATTTCTTCCGAAGATTATTTATTTTTAAATATGGAGAGAGCTATGCTTAGTATTTCTCTTGAGGCATACAATTCTAAACGTTGATATTGACATAGCATTTAAAATTTGCAAGCTGAAGTGGCAATGGGCCGGATACATCTACCGCAGAATCGACGACCGATAGAGTAAACGGGTTCTAGAATGGAGACCACCTACGGGAGGACGCAGAGTGAGAGAATCCCCGTCAGATAGGCGGACGACCTGAAGAAGGTCGCTGGTGGGGGTAGCAAAATAATAATAATAATAATAAAATTGACATTGAAATATGTAACTACATTATAAAACAAATGTGACACTGGTCCCTGAGGTAGGTTTTTGGCCGGTGGTGGACAGGAGACATAAAAAAACCGCGTGGAGGGTCAGGCTGATGATTACAGCGAGCACATAAAGGAAAATAATAATGTGTATAGTGCCTTTATGCAAATAAACAAGTTGACACAAGCGGGTTACCACAATCCAGATGAATTTGATGTCACTGGCATCTTTGAAGTACAGTCAGAGAGCTTTTTATATACTTAAATAA
Organism: Tinea semifulvella; assembly: GCA_910589645.1. NCBI lineage: Eukaryota > Metazoa > Arthropoda > Insecta > Lepidoptera > Tineidae > Tinea > Tinea semifulvella. The sequence goes on from OU342605.1 coordinate 1,719,172, forward strand.
GTATAGTGGGGATTAGTAGGAATTGTCTGAAGAACTTATAAATTTGCTTGTTTAAACTGCATTCAACCTTAGTACAAGTATATCAGCTGGTTTCTTAATTATTTCCTAGCTAAGGAATCATTATTTATCTTTATTTTTTTTAAAGTCAAATCAGGTTTCACAAACAAATTTCATAACACTAAAGTTTTTCTGTTGTGTTCTCTTCTCCCGATGGATGATGAATGAGGTGATAGGGAAGGCTAAGGGTCTAGCCCATACAGCCAAGTCTGACGTAATATATCCTACTTTTTTAAAGTTAATGAGGTCATCATCAAATTCCAGATGGTGCAGAATTTGATGCTGTTCTTGGAGTTCAAACACGTCGGGTAAAATATGGGAGTTCACAGCGCGGGAAAACCGCAACAAATAAACTGCAACTTGTGCCCCATATTCAAAGTACAACTTATCGTTTTTCATAATTAATTACATTGTAGCACATTATTAAACAAAACAACACCACTTTTGACCAACAATATCCACAGTTAATTAATTTACAAAACAAAAACTTGCACTTGACATCTCCGAGCAAAATGGCGCGAAGGACCCTAAAGTTTTTCTTAGTTAATATTTTACTTAAGATTTATGACATTCTATTTTTGGTGACATATTGTTCAAAATAATAGAATGTGGATTATTTTATGATACACTTGTAAGAAAAGTATATATATCTCAACGAATATAATATTTAAAAATATAAACATGTTGTAGAGATAAGTGCTTTTAGCGCGAAACGAAACGGGGAAAATGTACGTTCCAAATCTATAATTTTTTTTAATTCTAATTATTAATAGTCTTAATCACAATTTTTTATAGTATGTTTTATAAATGCCTTGAGATTTTTAAACAATTAATATTATTAATAATTCGTTCTTGTATCTTCGTTGAACTAATTTTAACTGGTCCCATTATATTACTTTGTAGTATTTGAACAAACGGACTAAACGAATGACAGTCGATGGTATTATTGTTTCTCAACTTTTATCGATAAAAGTATATAGTTAGTAAAGACATGAATAAGAATAAAAAAAAACCACATTTAATAAAGGACAATTACGAGAAATGGGTTCTCTGTGTACATTTAAAACAAGAAGCAAGCTCCTAACCGATTTTATTCCCAATTCTATTTATCATGAAAATCAGATATTCTCCGGAAAAAAATATTTTCAATTTTCTCTCTTCCCCTGATGCTAAAGGAAAAAAGGGGTGAGCTAGGAAGCAATAATATATTTAAAGGTAAAGGTTGTCTAGATTAAAATCAAATAATAATAATAACACTAAATTCATTTGAATTGCGTAACTTAACCTTTGTGGTCTAGCGGTTAAGTCCGTGGATTTAGACTCGGAGTTACCGGGTTCGATTGCTGGATATTTCTTGAGTTTGGTACGCTAAGGACATCGACGAGCTTGCCACTTGTCATGATGGGCCTATTAGTTAAGTTGGATAAATGTTATTCTGTTTCATAAAACAAAATAGTGGTTTCTAACAACCCTGGAAGGGTTATGGTCGTGACGATACTTTACTTTGCGTCAATCGGAAAATAAGTGAGACAATAAGTTTTTAAAAAATCCTACCACTTTGCCGACCTAAAAGTTCTTAAGTGTGGTTGTTCACACTTTCCTCTTACTTCTCATACATTTATTTATTCATTACAGGATAACTAACGACTAATAAACACATAAAAATAATAATGGAAACACTAAAGGTCAATTAAAAGTTACACACACAAATATCCTACAAAAAATATAGAACTAAAGTTAAATAAAGTATTTGTAAAAATACATCGCTTGTATCATCGTATTTCAGCCGCGTCTATTAATGAAACCAATAACCTAAGGTGTTATCAAAAACACTACTTATAACTGGTATATACCATATTTTTGGTTTACAGAAAATCAACGGTAATACGAAATAATAGTCACAATATTTTGATTAGATAAAAATACAGTTTTTTTTTTCTCGTCGTTAATAATTTTAAACGGTTTAAAAACTAAGATTGTATTTTTAGAATATTATTTTAAATCGGTCATAACATCATATGTTTTTTTATTGCTCATCAACCATAATATGTTACATTATCTCAAAGGTACAGCTGGTAAAGAAGAGAATGTCTAGCGGCATTAAGCCGCTCCTCATATTTATTTAAACCTAATTAAACAAAGTAGAAAGACGGACTCAATACCGCTAGACATTCTTTGATGGTATAACCGTCGGAACAACAAGAGTAGTACTCGTAAGGACATAAGGTACAATACAGAATTAACTTGAAGAGTTTTATTGGAGATAACACATACATAACTTGTCTTAACTATATATAACCTAAAAAAATATACATAGTAAATATAATAAAGTTTTCGATAAATATTAATTTGTAGGTGATAGTTTAAACTAGACACTCTCTACTGGGGTTTGCTTAAGCACCAAAAGTCTACCGCAGCAATAAGAATGGCACTTCTATTCAGTACTCCTCTGTAAACACTGATCGAGGACAAAGAACTTTTCATTATATCAAAACACATCTGTCGCACGTTAAAGATATGGTATGATCTTGCTTATGACACGAATATAATATGTTTAATTTGAACATAGCAATTATTTTTTTTACATTAATATTATACTTGTGTAGTTGTAAGCTGACACGGCTTTTACAGCCACGAATTTATATTTATATTTATGGACATAATTATTATTAGATTGTAAGCTGACATGGCCTTTTTACAGCCACGAATTTAATATTAAGTATCTAGCTGTAAGTAAAAACAAATTCCTCGTTTATGGCAACAATGTTTTAGTTATAATTATTGTATTGATGTTAGGTTCGGTCCAGCCATGGTCAATGGTAATATTTTTTATTTGTTTTTTTTTTTTTTTTTTTTTTTTTTTGGCAGGTATGTATTGACAATATCCAAGTGTTACGTGCTAACCATACGGAAATAAATTATTTTGATTTGATTTGATTTGATACAGCCAGTGTGTTTTCCCATTCCCATAACCTTGAGTCCGTAACCGGCATAGGAACTGTCGGTCGTCAGGGCTGGCGTCAATTATTCCCATTCTCTATTCGCCCCGTTTACCATAAAAATTATTATAAATAAAATAAATAATCCGACTCCGTAAAAATATAACTTTATTTAAAAACTGAAATAATTAAATTAAATCTAAAAAAAAAACAAGCTTAAGGGTTTCGTCAACAAAAAGTTTAATAACCGTCTAACTACACCATTGAAATAATTGTATGTATTTTATTTCATAGCGACTTTAACAGTCGGAACCTATTAAAAACTGAGACAGACTCAAATCTTAAATCATTGGGTTCCGACTGTACGATACACCACTCAATGAATTTATTCATAATATTTTTTCTTTTTCATAATATGGCGTCTGGTTGTCGCCTTACTGAAATTTGATTAATTCCATATCTTCAGTGACACTCGCGTGATTAAGACGAATCGATTGACGTGATAATCATCAAAATCTGCCTATGTATTTGGTCTCCAGTGTGCCACAAAGGAACAAATTACATACCTACATAGGCTGATAAAAAACACATAACCCTTTTTTGCATCGCGCAGTCGAGTAAAAAAACATCAAATGTTTTATCTCCCGCAATATTAGAGTCGTAATGATACAGTATAAAACGCTGTTGTAATGTCACAAGTCGCTGAAGAGCCTGTTTAGGATTCTGAGCGAGTATTTTGGTGAAGGATTCCTTTGGGAGCTTTCGAGTCGCCGCAAAACCGAGCAAGTAATGATTTATTGAGTTTACGACATACGAGATATCGCGAGGGTGCGTTACCGAAATAATTTCGGATTTAACAAGTATCATAAAGTACCTAAACACAGAGTCTTAGGCATGTATTAATAATAGTCTAAAATGCGTTTAACAGCGACCTTCACCGATCGGTTATCCAAATGAAATCCAATTTAAAACCGACTTCAAAAAAGTTCTCAATTTGACGACTTTTTTTCGTAATGTTACGCGATTACTCCGCTAATAATGAATTGATTTTATTAATTCTTTTTTCTTTGGTAGGTTACATACTTCAAAAGTGGTGGTAGATATTTTATCGAAATTAAATTATGTATATATATATATATACTGTTGTGGCTTGGTATCATCCTCTCATTTTGATTCCTTCCACAACCAATATCCATAATCAAACTTACTATTTAAATAAACGTAACGTAAGCTACAACGGTAAATTCATATGGTGTATGCTTACGCCCTCTGGTAAAAACGGGTGGAGTTAGAAGAGAGTTCGGTTTCGTCGCCCGTGCAAGTGACACCGTTATAATCAAATATTAAAACATTTAACTAAATACTTCTAATAAGCAATTTAAAGGACAATATGAACATTGATCCGTGGCCTTTCCTATACTTAGTCCTGGTGTTTTCTTCCAGCTGAGTTTAGCAGGTTTAAGTATCCCCTAGCTTGGATGCTGACCCCTGAGAAGGATATAAGCGACACAAAACCTTAACTACAAATTCAAAATCTATTTCTAAATTTCTCCCACAAACAAAACAAAGATAATGTTTCGTGGTTCCCTTTTTGGTTTTTTAACTATCATCACAGAAACATTAACCAAGTACAAAGAAGATTTAAGTAAGAAGTATTTGTAGTAAGGAGCCTATCTCTGCTCAGTACGCCATTACGGGGAGAACGCACTATCTGCACGTATCTTCAAACATTGTGGTATGGACGATGAGAGGACGTGCCGAATATTCCCGAATGCCGCCCATCCTAGTTGAATGATTTCTTGCTAAAGTTGACAGCGCCTAGCTTAATAGTCCAAGGTAGACGTATTCCTACACAACTTCGGTTTTTTTTTTTTATACTAGCACGACATGTAACTTTGCGCTCTAAGTGCCGCGCATAGTCCACGAATGTTAGCAACTGTAATTAGACACTCATGACTGACATCAGTCCCTAACACTATGCCGGCTTGTGGATACACTTTAGATAGATAAATTCTTTATTGCACAATAAACAAAAACACATTTAAATGTACATAGGCGAACTTAATGTCTAGTGACATTTTCTACCAGCTAACCTTTGGGATAGTGAGCAATGATTGTGGGTGCATTTAATCATTAATTTAAAATCGAGATTAATAATAAAAAATAATAAAAATCTTAAACTATTACTAGCAACTAAAGCTAAAATACTTGTACACTAATATATAAATATATAATAACACAAGTACATATAAATATATATATAATATATACAATATTATACCAATTTTGAGAGGTTATGTCGACTAGTCTTGCTTTTTGTGACTTTACTGGGTTTATCGGTACGAACGGTGGATACTTCTCCGACCCGGCAGACTGTGCAAATTACCACCAACAGTCCGCCTACCACCTCTAATTGGCAATTCCTACATTGATTAACCACGGCTTGACATGATAATTGAACATAACCTTAGTTTTGTCCAGATTCATTCCGAAGCCAATCTGCTGGAAAGCCACGTTCAAGCCGTTTAACAATCTGCTAAGAGCCTTAAGTTAAGAAAGATTTTGCAACATATTAAAAAAAACTCTCTGGGACACGAAAATGTTGACAAAAGGGTTCGATTTCTGTTCCTATGCATCCGTTTTGCTGGTTGTACCTATAAGTCTTTGGTAGGTAACAAACAACAGTACCGCCCATAGCTGCATGTTGACATATTTATGGGTCAAAGCCACACCTAGCTTCATCTATTCAAATTGGCAAAAAATACAGCAAATTATTTAAATAGATCTTCGTATTATTTCCCTCTGGGTTTGACCTGATGTTCTATCGGGCCGACAACGGACACTTTAAGCATCTCCAGAATATCGCTTCGTCTTGCGCATGGCCCCCCAACGGGAGACCACTTCCTAGGGAAGTACTCCTGGAGGAGAGCTGAAGCAGTCGAATCTAGCCCCCTGGGTTCGTGAGCCACAGCACTAAAAGTGCATGAATTACCGGCAGGTGATTACCAGCTTTTATGGAAACCTATATGCCTCACACGCAACTCGCCCTATAACCCGCGAGGACGACAATCACCGAGCTGTTTTGACTCGCCACTTCACTGAGGATTCCCGGATGTCAATCTGGGTGAGATAGATATAGCCCTTGGACAACTCAAAAACAACAAAGCGCCTGGTGATGACGGAGTTACAGCAGAGCTTCTGAGAGCAGGTGGAAAACCTGTTCGTGTAGAACTCGCAAAACTATTTAACTCTGTTATTCACCATGGGACTACGCCAGAGGCTTGGACCAGGAGTGTTGTGGTCCTGTTCTTTAAGAAGGGAAACACCTGTCTTTTGAAGAACTATAGGCCCATATCACTCCTGAGCCACGTCTATAAGTTGTTTTCAAGAATGAAGAAATCCTATTTGTCCCAACGGTCAATGTTGACAATGCCTTACGGCATTATGTTTGCCGATTGTAAATTACAATAAAGTTTTTAAATAAATAAATAATATTTGGGATTGTTTTTTTCTTTTTTCTTTTTATTTATTTCCTTTCAGTTTTAAATTATAATTATTTTTTTACGCAGTCGTTTTTTTTTTATTATAAGCAAAGCGTTCTTGCAACCGAGTCACCATTGCTGTGAACGTGAATTTAATTTATTTCGTATTGAAAATTTGGCCAGAGGGAGTCAGTCAGTCTGTGGGGTCGTCCAGGCCCGGATGGGTAATGGGCCATTCCCCCGTTTTCCCCGGCAGGATCTCAGCTGGTAATCATCATCATCATCATCAGCCTGTGTCCCTCCACTGCTGGATATAGGCCTCCCCCATGGCTCGCCACTGCACGCGGTCTTTTGCAACTTTTGTCTTTAGGTATAGCGAGGTACCTACTTGCAAAAATACGGTGACTTATATCCATAATATTTTTAATTTATCGGGTACCTACCGTATATATATATTTTTAAGCTAAATTTGTATTGTACGGCGGTTAATGAATATATACAATACGAGTGAAACCCGAACGCCGAAACGGAAATATTCCGACGAAATATTCGACGATACTCAATATAGTTCGTTGACTAAAATTTTATTCTTTTCCACAATAATTTGTCTGCGCGACACCTTACTAAAATTTGTTTAATGTCATATCCTTAGTGACACTCGCGTAATTAAAACGAATCGATTGACGTGAGAATTATTAAATAGAATCACGCATTTTGTTTCCAGTGATGTAGTCATCTTCGCCCTTGGGGCGACACGCTCCAGGGTTATCACCATTAAGTGTGCGTTAATCTCGGTGGGCGACGGCCCGCTGATTCCTTGTTTTACCTCGGCGACTTAAGCCGCTGGGGTAGGGACCACTGTAGGATAGGTGCCACAGAGGCACCTGGTCTGTACTGGGTAACACGGGTCCAGCCATCGGTCAGGCGGTCTACTCTGCTACTTTGTCTAGAAAATGAGTCACTAAAGCAAATGGCAAGGATCTGCTAGAACCAACAAGTGGACAAGAAAAAAGGACATTTCTTTCTTTTCTTCTCACACTTCACTTTCTCGGAACTGTTTTAGGCACGGTTTAGAGTCCAACCGGTCTTGGGAGCTTTCACACTAAAATCGCGGTGATTTTAGAACCGCACGGGCCGAGCGTAGATTTTGTACTGGCGCCAACTTGGGCGCCTCTAGTGGTAGATCACGAAACTACTCGCGATCCATAGACGTTTCTGGTAGGAATTTTGGAATGAATGTGGATGGGATAAATTGATGTAGGATCCTGTTGGATGTCTTAACAGCACCTATGGGACAGTCTATTGAATGTCGTTAATAACTGCGGGCAGTCTCACGGGGCAGGGGACGGCCATCCGGTGGCCGTACGTACAGCGGTGCGATTCCCCGAAGATGGTCGAAGCGGCTGTGATTTTGAGAGCCTGGCCACAAACTGCTCGATGGTCTCCATCTTCAGGTCGTTGTGGAGAACGGTGTTGCGCACGAACCATGAAGCTCTCTGTCTCCAGTGTGCCACATAAAAACAAACATACACACATAGACCAATAAACACCAATGAGAAATAAACTTAAACCAATCTCCTGTGTATTCGGCGCCTTATAGTGCTTGTTTACAATAGAAAGTGGATATTTTCAACATATTACAAGTTGCAAGTCGCATGAAAGCCAGAGTTATCCATCAATCATGTGAAGTGTCCCACTCAAAAACATGCGACATTCTTAGTTCCCCGCAAACAACATGTGACATGATTTATATCGCGTATTAAACTTATATTTATTGCCCACAATGTGAGCTTTGGGCTAAACTTTTATCACAAACATATTAAATAAATAACAAGCTATTCCTTAAAGCATACACTGAGATATAAAAATCAGACCAAAACAACTGCTAGTCTTAAACTTAAAGAAAAGCAAATAGGAATTTAAAAAAAAAAATAATAAAATAAAATAAATTAATTCATTATTTATTTATTTTTATTTATTTAAAAACTTTATTGCACAATAGTACAAAAGGCGAAGCTTAATGCCGTTAGGCATTCTCTGACAGTCGACCTTTGGGACAAGAGAGAGATCAAAAAATAATCTAGGAGTAGGTGCAAAAATAATTACATAAAGAGAATAAGTTAACTTGACGTAACCTAATATATAATACATATATGAAATACATATTATAAATATATATATATACTGATAAACATACACATTATTACATACATAATATGATAAATATATAAATAACTACTACACAGTAAAAACAATAACACATTTAAAATGAACTACACATAACCATAAAACATACAAAAAAGAAAATAGTAAAGATTCAATGCGACTTCATAAGATGTGTGAAAACTAGTTTTCTAAAGGTGGCTTTGCTCGGTGCTTGTCGGATAGCAACAGGTAGGCTGTTCCACAGGGATGATGCTGTGACTACGAAGGATTTGGATACAAAGTTAGAATTATGGGAAGGAATAGAAAGGACGGAGTTATATGTAGATCTAAGGGTTCTATTATGAAAGGAGCTAAGGTAAGAGAAGTATTCTTTTAAGTAAATAGGTGTATTAGACTCATTTAATATTGAGTACAGTAGACATAGAATTCTAAGATTTCGTCGAGATCGTATAGGTAACCATTTTAGTCGCGAACGATATTCGGAAATATGGTCAAACTTACGAAGACAAAAAATGAACCTAATACAGGAATTAAGAATGCGATCCATCTTGTTAAGTTGTTCTTCGGTCATATTAACACAACATACATCGCCGTAATCAATAAGTGGAAGAAGAAGACTATGAGCAATGATAATTTTTGCTTTGATCGGCAAGAATTTTTTCAACTTATTGAGTGAATGAAGCGATGCGAAGACTTTTCGGTTTGTGTTAGAAAGCTGAGTTACCCAACTAAGGTTTGAGTCGATAAACACACCGAGATTTTTTACGTTACTACAGAATGGAATGGGTGCTGAGTCATACCTAACCACCTCCAGCGCAGAAAAATCAATTTTCGACATAAGCTTGCTGCTACCTACGACAATATTATACTATTATTATACTCGTAGTAAAATTAGAAAGAATACTACTATTTATAAATTTTAAGATATATTTAAGAATACGAAGTAGCTGTGAAGTACAATTCGAAAGGTGTTTAATTTGATGTATTAAATAAAAAGTAAAAAAGTAAAGTATCATCACGACCGTTTCCCTTGCGGGGTTGTCAGAAACCACGCTTATAAATAAGCGGATTCACGTTTAGCCAACTTTACTATAGGCCAATCATGACAAGTGGCAAGCTCGTCGATAAATGAAACAATATGACCATTTATAGCAAAATTAGGAAAAAAATGTCTGAGCAAGAATCTTGCGAGACTCTTGCGCCAGACCAATACCAAGACTAGGGTTAGTTCTTGCAAAAAAGGAAGAACAAGACCAAGATTGGGCAACACTATCAACGAGACGCTTACCATACTGCTCCTCTCCCGGGTAGCACGTTTCTGATGACATTTTTTTTAAACAACACTGAGTACGCTTACTTTGTTGTTACCGCTTTTCCATTTGGATGCTAAACATATTTTTTTACATATTGACCACAACACCTTTAAACTTTTTAAATTTTCGCGCATATTCATAATAAGTCGAAGTCGACCCGTGACCACGGCCAATGCAACTTGGCTGAAACGTCGGGAGAAATATGTCTGTAAGGTAAATCGCGTAAAGACCCGTTAAAATTATAAAAAGTATCACAACACCTTTTTTCCGATTTTGTTAACTTAAAATTAGTGTACATATGCGAGTTTAATGCCAGTTAGGTATTTTCTAACTGACCTTTGGGAAAGTGAGAAATCATGGGCAGGGTGCAAATAAATATAATACACAATACTTACTTAACTTAGTACATATACTACATATAAGCCAACTACATATACTACACACTTTAAATATATAACTTATTGTATACTACATACACAAATATAATTACGCCAAACTATATATATATATAACTGCCTTCGTAGTCTAGCGGTTAAGTCTGTGGATTTAGACTCGGAGGTACCGGGTTCGATTCCTGGTCGGGACACAAAAATATTTATTAATATAAATAAATACATTTAATTAATATTTAATTTATTTGTGATATTTCGCGAGTTTGGTACGCTGGAGACATCGACGAGTTTGCCACCTAAGCCGCTGGGGTAGGGACCACTGTAGGATAGGTGCCACAGAGGCACCTGGTCTGTACTGGGTAACACGGGTCCAGCCATCGGTCAGGCGGTCTACTCTGCTACTTTGTCTAGAAAATGAGTCACTAAAGCAAATGGCAAGGATCTGCTAGAACCAACAAGTGGACAAGAAAAAAGGACATTTCTTTCTTTTCTTCTCACACTTCACTTTCTCGGAACTGTTTTAGGCACGGTTTAGAGTCCAACCGGTCTTGGGAGCTTTCACACTAAAATCGCGGTGATTTTAGAACCGCACGGGCCGAGCGTAGATTTTGTACTGGCGCCAACTTGGGCGCCTCTAGTGGTAGATCACGAAACTACTCGCGATCCATAGACGTTTCTGGTAGGAATTTTGGAATGAATGTGGATGGGATAAATTGATGTAGGATCCTGTTGGATGTCTTAACAGCACCTATGGGACAGTCTATTGAATGTCGTTAATAACTGCGGGCAGTCTCACGGGGCAGGGGACGGCCATCCGGTGGCCGTACGTACAGCGGTGCGATTCCCCGAAGATGGTCGAAGCGGCTGTGATTTTGAGAGCCTGGCCACAAACTGCTCGATGGTCTCCATCTTCAGGTCGTTGTGGAGAACGGTGTTGCGCACGAACCATGAAGCTCTCTGTCTCCAGTGTGCCACATAAAAACAAACATACACACATAGACCAATAAACACCAATGAGAAATAAACTTAAACCAATCTCCTGTGTATTCGGCGCCTTATAGTGCTTGTTTACAATAGAAAGTGGATATTTTCAACATATTACAAGTTGCAAGTCGCATGAAAGCCAGAGTTATCCATCAATCATGTGAAGTGTCCCACTCAAAAACATGCGACATTCTTAGTTCCCCGCAAACAACATGTGACATGATTTATATCGCGTATTAAACTTATATTTATTGCCCACAATGTGAGCTTTGGGCTAAACTTTTATCACAAACATATTAAATAAATAACAAGCTATTCCTTAAAGCATACACTGAGATATAAAAATCAGACCAAAACAACTGCTAGTCTTAAACTTAAAGAAAAGCAAATAGGAATTTAAAAAAAAAAATAATAAAATAAAATAAATTAATTCATTATTATACTCGTAGTAAAATTAGAAAGAATACTACTATTTATAAATTTTAAGATATATTTAAGAATACGAAGTAGCTGTGAAGTACAATTCGAAAGGTGTTTAATTTGATGTATTAAATAAAAAGTAAAAAAGTAAAGTATCATCACGACCGTTTCCCTTGCGGGGTTGTCAGAAACCACGCTTATAAATAAGCGGATTCACGTTTAGCCAACTTTACTATAGGCCAATCATGACAAGTGGCAAGCTCGTCGATAAATGAAACAATATGACCATTTATAGCAAAATTAGGAAAAAAATGTCTGAGCAAGAATCTTGCGAGACTCTTGCGCCAGACCAATACCAAGACTAGGGTTAGTTCTTGCAAAAAAGGAAGAACAAGACCAAGATTGGGCAACACTATCAACGAGACGCTTACCATACTGCTCCTCTCCCGGGTAGCACGTTTCTGATGACATTTTTTTTAAACAACACTGAGTACGCTTACTTTGTTGTTACCGCTTTTCCATTTGGAAGCTAAACATATTTTTTTACATATTGACCACAACACCTTTAAACTTTTTAAATTTTCGCGCATATTCATAATAAGTCGAAGTCGACCCGTGACCACGGCCAATGCAACTTGGCTGAAACGTCGGGAGAAATATGTCTGTAAGGTAAATCGCGTAAAGACCCGTTAAAATTATAAAAAGTATCACAACACCTTTTTTCCGATTTTGTTAACTTAAAATTAGTGTACATATGCGAGTTTAATGCCAGTTAGGTATTTTCTAACTGACCTTTGGGAAAGTGAGAAATCATGGGCAGGGTGCAAATAAATATAATACACAATACTTACTTAACTTAGTACATATACTACATATAAGCCAACTACATATACTACACACTTTAAATATATAACTTATTGTATACTACATACACAAATATAATTACGCCAAACTATATATATATATAACTGCCTTCGTAGTCTAGCGGTTAAGTCTGTGGATTTAGACTCGGAGGTACCGGGTTCGATTCCTGGTCGGGACACAAAAATATTTATTAATATAAATAAATACATTTAATTAATATTTAATTTATTTGTGATATTTCGCGAGTTTGGTACGCTGGAGACATCGACGAGTTTGCCACTTGTCATGATTGGCCTATAGTAAAGTTGGCTAAATGTGAATCCGCTTATTTATAAGCGTGGTTTCTGACCACCCCGAAAGGGAAACGGTCGTGATGATACTTTACTTTTTTTTATCTATATTATCATCTTGATGAGGTTAACTTCTGTTTATTTAGAAACAATGTCGTTTGTCTAATAGCCAAACGGTAGCGTGTTCCACTGGCGTGCTGCCGACACAGTGAAGGAATCTGAATTTTGGTTTATGAAAAAGTTTCTAAAGAGATTGCCCAAAACCAGGCCCCAACTTTGTTGCAGCGTGCCTCAACAAGATATATTTCAATAATCATAACAATCAATTGTATTATTTTTAAATTTAATTACAACATCTCTTTTACACCAACATTAAACTATAATTAAATTAAATAGTCAATTGGTTTAAATTTATGTATGAAGTAGTTACAAAGCACTATTTATACGATTAGGTTCTTTATTATGATTAGGTACTTTATTATAGATAAAACACAAGATTTCAAAGTGTTTATGATTTTCCAATTATATCAGCGGGATCGAAACTATATGCATATTAACAACGTATCTATATTTTTTATCAATTGTCGTTATGCTAGGGTAAAATAAATTACAGATTATGAAAACACAATATATTTACTATCAAATAAAAAAGAAATCATTATGGCACGATAAAATTTTATTGGGCTCATTACTCTATGAAAAATGGGTATTCTCATTTCAGGAACTAAAATACCAAGAATTGCTTTTTCCAGGCTGAAATTACGCACCATTGAAAGAAGAAAGAAAGAAAGAAAAATATTTATTTGCACACAACAGTTTATACAATAATAAAAAACGTAAAAAAAAATTATATAAAATTACCAACAAAAAATAGACAAGATAAATACATAAAAAATAAATGAGTGAGCTGCTGCGACAAACAGGCACTCAGGTCAGCATAGGCTGCAACATTTCTGCTGCAGCGCTGATTTTCACTGAGCCCCATGAATCAAATAAAATTACAAAAATAAATTTATGCTAGGTGCGACAGTTTGTCTAAATTTTTCTTTTAACCATTACCGACACATGTAAAAAACTACAATGTAATAACCAAAAAAGTAAGAACTGTCAACATAATATAACTACATAATTCATAATAACATACATAAATTATTTATATAATAAATATAATTTTAAAAATAATAATAAAACATACATATTGAAGTGCTAGAGGTACTGTATTAGGTACATTTATCATTTAAATAAAATTAAAAGTAAAATTGTCTTTGGAACGAGTACAGGATTATGTTTCGTGGAAAAAAGAATTAAAAGAACAATTGCTACTCCTTTTGTATTTGAAGGTTCTACTACAATAATAATTTCCTTTGTGCCACGGTTTGTAAAATGGTAGCTCCACACTCAATGAAACTCAGACTTAAAGAGACAAAAAAATACAAAATAAACTGTTATAAACTAAATAGTGCTACAAACAGGCACTCAATGCAGCATAGACTGCAACATTTTTTATTGATTTTTTTTAAGATAAAATATTTTCGTATTTTTGTAAGACTTCATGTAAAAGTTTTTATTTTTCTTTTTTTTATTGAATTAGTTTTAGTTTTTTGAATAATATTTAGTATTTGTATAATTTTTGTAATTTTTATAATTTTGCCATAAAGGCTACTAAACATATAGCTATAATAGGTGCAGCATCTAACTTCTGATTAGTTTAAAGTACAAATTGGTGCCCTATTATAAAAAACAATTATTTCTGTTGAAGCTTTGATTTTCACTGAAAATAAAATTAAGTTAGGTGTTCCAGTTTAACCAATTTTTTTGTTATTTTTTTTAAGTTCGCGCTATGAACCCGACAATTGTATTTATTACCACAGCCCCAAAAACACAAAGTTATAGCTGGAGATAAGTATCCCAGAACCTGTTATGCATCGGGATCCAATTTCTTTAAGCGAAAACTGTTAAAATAGTAGATTCCTTTATGTATTGTCAGTTTTATTTGTTTAGGATATCTTATGTAGCTAAATTATACATTCACATATATAGGAAAAAAAAAATACGAGTTGTTGAATTTATCCTACTATTGATATTTCTTTCATTTCACCGATAAATGTTCTAATTTCAACTCAAATAGCGGGTGATATTTTCAGTGGCTCCGCGAATATCTACTCCAATAGCATCTGACAGGGACTTTTTATAACGTTTGCACCAAAAGAAGGACGTACTAACTCAAGGTCTTCCGAAGACCAGCTTACTACACAGTCAAAGCCGGGCAAATATCTAGTCATTTGTAATCAGCGCACAATAATTTTCTACACCTATGTTGCGGTTTATGGATTCGAAAGTGGTCCTCTGCCCCGTACTCTATATTATGGGGGTTATGTAAAAAACAGCTCGCGTTGATGTCGTCAAGCAAATCAAACCGAACTGTAGCGTCTGGACGCAGCAATATTTTGTTAGCTCTGTTCAATGTGCTGAAAAAGATTAAAATTTCGCCACCCGCAATTTTTCTCTCCTCTCTGAATAAAAACGTTTTCACACAAAAGTTATAATCATTTATTTGATAAAAGACGAGTTGTTAATAATATTGTAAAACTTTACAATGTTAAGAATTAGTTATTCTACATTTATAGAATGCATAGTGTATAGTTATTACTTATTGTTTACGCCATTCGCGCTAATACGACCGATTTTGGATGTTTAGGCGATTGATGATTCGCCGGTGCATAAACTGACATTCCTAATTTGTTATTCTTATACCTTGTCCTGTCTCTTTCTCGCCGCTTTCTTTCTACATTACTCTTCCCGCTCACGCTAGCGTCTACTCGTATATACAGAAAAAAGTAGGAGAAAAAAAATATGTAACATATATTTTGTATGAAAATGACAACATTTTAGATTTTAATTAAATGTACTATGAAGATGATATGCTTGTTTTAAACAATAAAGTACAGTACGTTTTTTATTTGAATTGAGCTAGATTGTCTGATGGGCAGAGGAAGTCATCCGTAATACTATTGGTGAATTTCAATGCGTTCATTGTCCTCGCACATCTCTACTGGAAAAGCCTTAATAAAAAACATAGTACAAACTTGGATATTTCTGATGTACAAATAATATTCAGTGTTGAAATAGATGAAAGAGGCCGGCGTCACATTAAGATCAAAAGACTTTCTTTGCCTCCGTGAGCTGCTAATTAGTAAAAATAAAAAAGCCTGCAAAACAGAACCTAAAGACTTATTCAGACTACTTCGAGCTTATACTTGTAATATTAAATAATCCAATAACTTGCCTGAAAGATGAAATATGGTATATCGCGTGAAGACCCGTTTTATCATCATGCCACTAGAACAGGCTCTATTCTATCTAGACCTCTTGTTCGATCCAAAGTGTGGGTAATTTTAACTCGGTGAAAATAAAAACTACAACTGCTCCGACCAACGCACGATAGTCATGTAATGAGCGCCTCCGTGGTCTAGTGGTAACAAACGTTGCCGTGAACTCGGGGTCGTGGGTTCGATTCCCACCGGGGGCAAGTTGTACATTGTATAATTTGTCTCGGTCTGGGTGTTTATATGTATAATATGTATATATTTACAAAAAAAAAAGAAAGTATAATATGTAGTTTATCAACCATCTAGTTTCCGTAACACAAGCCTCGTAGCTTACCACGGAAATTAGATGGCGCTGTGTAACCTGTCTGGAAATATTTATTTATTTATGAGAACATGCGCGGCCGTCTCCTCCTCTGCCATGCATCCTCTACACAAGTGGGCTATCTGTAATTTTTAGAGTGCATAGGTGTTTATTAAAGTCACAGTGTCCAGTGTCATCACCTCCACCATAGTGCGAAGCTAGCTCTGTTAAGGCTCAGGAGCACGACAGTCATGCGTGAGAGCTAAAAGTGACTTGTGCTCTTCCGTGGCTAAATTCTTAATTATAATAAACTCGTAAAATAGTTAAATTGTAATGTGTATGACCCTAAATGTGGCGCGGTGGTGGCTTAAATCCTACAAAGGTCGGTTCAAACCCACCCGACATGTACCAATGAGAAATACACTTTTCTTACGAGTACGTACATTTGTCATGAATTTACAACAACACCGTTCCCGTGTGAGGAGAGCACGTTAACCTGTCGGTCTCGGTTCCACTATTACCGACTTGTGGAATCGTTAATAAATTGTAATAAAAAATTGACGTCATAAACCCTAAAAATAAATAAGTAGTTACCATTAGACTTTGCCTAGCAAACCTTAAAAGACAGTTATTGGTACTTACCCGAAAAAAGCGTCGGGCTAGACCAGGACTTCTATCAGCATCTGCAGAATTCGTTGGAGAACACCATGTCAGTGGGTCAGATTGCTTGCCTTGATGTTTGACTGGGATCGTCATATCAGCTATCGAAGTTTGAGTGAAAGTATCACTCACCTCTACTGCTGGAGATAACATATTTATCAATAATTTGACCTATACTTCCTATGCTAAGGCCAAATGAGTTGGCGAGGTATGATGTCAATGTATTAACAATTTCACAAATTAATATAAGTGAAACCGGAACCGACGACTTAACGTGCACTACAAGATCGGTGGCGTTGTTAATCTATGAAATGCCGGGATTCAAAACAAGACCTTTTTGAATTTTTAAGAAATTCATTCTCCCCACCGAACATTGGTAGTCATCATCATCATCATTACAGCCCCTAGAACAGAGCGTCCTAAACCTCCACTGCTGGAGATGGGCCTTCCAGAACATATATCTGGAGAATTTGGCCTACACTCACCACGCTGACCAGACGGCTTGGTGAGAATATGATGGCATATTATGATGATTGACATCAGCCAATGACGGTCAGTCTCTTACTGACCGTCATTACGTCTGCCACTATGGGGCTAAAAATCGAAATGTAAACACAGCTTAAAACTAGAAATACGCATCAAACAAAAGGAATCCGCTCAAAGTTATGAAACCGTATGTCCATCTGCCAACAAAGGCAGCATCCGTTCCAGGTCGGTGTGGACACGCTGCTTGCATTTTATTACCCGACACTTTTTCCCGATTCGTCCCGTTTTCAACTAATCCGATATATGTATATATATCTATAATATTTTATTAGCGAGTGCCTTCACTCAGACTTAGCTGTAAAGACACACAGGGCCAACAGTGTGATAGAGACGGTTTATAGGATTTTAGTCCGTAGGCGCCCTGGGGCTTCACTAGGAAGCTTCACGGATGAGTCGGGCATGGGACCCCCACCCGCGTTGACCCTTCAGGCAGGGGGCGTATCATTGATGATTTTTTTTTTAATAATAAAGTTAGTAGTCTATATATACAAGTACATACTATGTATGGTAGTATTAAATGTTAAAATTGCATCCCACATATTATACTGTCTTACTCTCCCAAAGGTTAGCTGGTAGAAAAAGCCGGAATGGCTTTAAGTTCGCCTTTATTCGCCTTTAAATTAAAACAATAAAGTATTTTAAAAATAATAATTCTAAAATATGACAAACTGCATTCATGTAAAGGAACTTTATCTATCTGTATGTTTGTTCGACTTTCACGCCTATATTACTGCTCAGATTTTGATAAAACTTGTCAAAAAAAATCATCATATTACCAAAACATGTGACTCCGCTGCAATATAATGTCTACATATTTCGCCTTAACGCCTATATTACTAAATGGATTTTAATAAAATTTGGCAGAGATGTTTATAGATCCCAAGGTTGGACATGGTGTCACCATTTAAACATAACATGTGGCTCTACGGCCATCTGAAAGTTTGTATCTAAAGACAAATTTCTAAGAATTTCATGGATTCACCGTGCAGGTGCCGGGGCCATCGAGTGTGGGAAAGAGAATGATGTCTCGGGCCTGCGACCGACTATAGGCTGCTTTACAATAAAGGAGAATTTATTTTCTGCGCAACATGACGCTCACTATCTACCATTCTACCCAAACAAATACGGTATCATTCCGTTAATGCCATATTGGACGCTCGTTCCATAAATGTATTGACGGCAGACCTGCTTAGGCCCAACTCTTTCAGTAAGTGTAATAGACTATAAAAAAAAACTATAAATATCTGTTGGTGTTTGACTGCCTACCACTAGCGGTTAAGACTGTAGATTAACCACGTTAGTAAGTTGTATTTATGTATGTCTATGTATAATATTGTGTATAAATTAGTATTTAGTATATTGATAATATATAACATATATAAAACTATATAAGTACGTATATAATATATGTTAAGTCATTTTATAATTGTATATTTTACCATTGCTTTCATTGTACCTATATTTGTTTAAATTTGTCCCTAAGGTTTGGCTGTCAGAGAATGTCTACAAGCATTAAGTCCGCCTTTGTACTTTGTGCAATAAAGTTTTTAAATAAATAAATAAAAATAAGACGCAGAATTACCTGGTTCTATTTTTAGTCCGAACACAATATTTTTTTTCATATAGTCAAAATACGAATAAGTTAAAACTAGACAAGCCGCTTTTATTACAACAGAGTTGCCATTGAAAAAT
Organism: Tinea semifulvella; assembly: GCA_910589645.1. Taxonomy (NCBI): domain Eukaryota; kingdom Metazoa; phylum Arthropoda; class Insecta; order Lepidoptera; family Tineidae; genus Tinea; species Tinea semifulvella. The sequence goes on from OU342605.1 coordinate 1,738,607, forward strand.
ATTCTTGTGTGGAAAAACAATTCCTAAATGTGTACACGATTCTAACCTTTATTTCCTGTAGAATTAAAGCTATTATTATATAAGAATTTTTCGTAAAGGGATTTTGATCATATTTTCATGCAATGAAAAGACACACTAAAATACATCTTATACTGTTGGCTTTAGAATTTAATTTACTATAAAAAAATATTTTCATTGACGCGTATACAAAGACCCATTTTTTTTATTTACCTAATTTTACACAAATGTTTTTGATTGTAACCTTGCAGGGTAGGCGAAGAACATTTGTCATATACCTCTTTCGCTTCGTCGATATTCATCAACGTTTTCATACATGCCGTTTTGTTGTGTAGTCTCTTAACTGCGGATTCACCTAAACTAGGTAATGTCGAATAGGATTTTTTTATTAACTCTGTATGATATGTGACTCCTCGCTCAAGAATTGGAGCAATACTGAAATCATCTCCTACCACTATGCCGGTTTAACAAGATGCTCTTTCACACTTGACTTCAGGTTTTTAGAATAGGTAAACACACAGGGTTGAGGTGGCATTCCACATATTGAACAAAGGTGTCTGCCTACCACCTATTATTATATAATAGGTGGTAGGCAGACTGATAGAGGTAATTTGTCCAGTCTGCTGAGGCGGGGAAGTATTCACCGTTCGTGCCGATAAACCCAGTAAAGTGTATCCACACATTTCGGAATCAGGCTCGAATTGCCGTCATGTCCAGTCAAGCCGGCATAGTGTTAGGGACTGATGTCAGTCATGAGTGTCTGATTACAGTTGCTAACATTCATGGATCTCGCTCCCCACTTACCACCAGGTGGGCACAAGGTCATATGTCGTGCTAGTATGAAAAATAAAATGAAAAATTCAAGATTCATTTATTTAAGTACATAGGCATTAATGGAATCGACAAAACGAAAAAATAAGTACATTTTTTTGAATTTATTTTTATACTGAACACGACATATGACATCGCCCTCACCTAATGGTAAGCGGTAGCGAGGTCCAAGAATCGGAGCAACTGACGCCAGCACATTGACGATAACATTATTTCGTAAATAAACGAAAAAAAGGATTTTTTAAATGAACGCGGCCAACTCTTTATAAACTAGTGTGCTAATATATCATTGTAATGAGAGCTATCTGCCGATAAACTATTTTATAGTTTGACAGAATAATGTTATATTTAAATGTTATGATATAAGGAAAAATAAACTTAAAAAAAAAGATTAGATTATAGAGTTTTTCAGAACACTCACCGTGGTATGTGTTTGTATATCGTTCTGCCTCGAACTTTAGACCGGTTCGCTTCACTACAGGTCAATGTTAGTGACTATTACTTGACTATGTATGTTAGCACTTCGTCACCTTGTCGTATTACCATATTCTACACGTTGTATTCAATTTAGTATTGAAGCAAATAACATATAAAATGACAAACGTTTATTCAAACTACTCTGATGACAAACTTAAAATTAAATTACATTACTATATTATTACAAAGATTGAATTGAATGTAGTTTGACATGTTGTGGTCACCTGTTACTGGGGTACCATTCATTAATGTTTTTTTTACTGTTTGCTTCTATTGATATAATTGGATTCAATGTGTACTCTGTTGGTGATCCTAATTAAATAAATAAATAAATAAATAATGTCAAATTGTTGCGGATGTAAAAGGTCAGTCTTAGTTTATACTTAATACTAATTAAATAATAATGTCAAATGCATAGTGCAAAAAAATTTTAATACATCAAAACTCCGTGGTCTAGCGGTTAAATCCGTGGATTTAGACTCGGAGGTACCGGGTTCGGGACACAATATTTATTAATGTAAATAAATATATTTAATTTATTTGTGACATTTCTCAAGTTTGGTACGCTGGAGACATCGACGAGCTTGCCACTTGTCATGATTGGCCTATAGTAAAGTTGGCTAAATGTGAATCCGCTTATTTATAAACGTGATTTCTGACCACCCCGAAAGGGAAACAGTCGTGATGATACTTTACTTTTTTACATCAAAAACAATAAATAAATGTCTTATGCTATGCCATTAGCTCTAAGTGCTTCATCAACAGTGTCGTACGCTTTTTCTATTAGAACTAACACCACTTTTGGCCAATAATATCCACAGTAAACTAATTTACAAAACAAAAAGAAACAAATTTACAAGACATAACACCGTGTCTTGTCGTCTCCTCTGGTGACAAGAGGGCTGGCTCTTTCTTCGCCCAGAGAATCAGTATTGCAATTCAGCGGGGAAATGCAGCCAGCATTCTTGCCACCATTCCACGCGGACGGGACTTATATCCCTATCCTTAATAAAGAAGAAGAAGACAAATTTCTAAGCATTCCATGGATTCACCGTGCGGGTGCCGGGTCCATCGTGTGTGGGTAAGAGATGAGAAGAATGGTGTCTCGGGCTTGCGACCGACAATTGGCTGGTTTAAGAAAAGGAGGCCTCCTTTTTTTTCTATTGCGCGATAATACGCTCACCATCCACCATTCTACTTCTCTCCCTACCCAACCAAATACTGTATGATTCCGTTAATGCCGTCTTGGAAGCTCGTTCCATAAATGTATTGACGGCAGACCTGCTTAGGCCCAATTCTTTCAGTAAGTGATGCAAAGATTTTGCTGGAACTCCTCTTGCACCAACTTCCACTGCGTAAAGCTGAGTCTTGAACCCGTTCCTGATCATTTCTTCTGTGAGATCATAATATTTATTCGACTTCATGTTGTGGTCTTTTGGAATATTTGATTCCCACGGAACGGTAAGTTCAATAAGGATAACTTTTTTCAAGTTCCGAGAAAACACTAAGATGTCTGGCCTATAGGCTGATACAGCTAGTTCATCTGGGATCCTATAATGGTGTTCAAATGTATCCATGAGAATTTTCCAGTCTGATGCGGCGCCAAGGATCGAGGTGGGCTTGCATTTAGTTTTCGTGCTTTGCCCTTCCTTTACAAATGTGGTCAAAGTTTTATTTGTAGTCAGTCCCTTTCTGGCTCTTGCAATAGAAAGACTTACTGCTTCACGGATAACACCTAGGACTTTGTCATGTCGGCGTGAGTAATAGCCTTTTTCTAGGAGAGTAACGCACCCTACAAGTGTGTGTCTAGCAGTTCCTATGGCAGCACCACACAATGTACAGTTCTTTTCCGTAGCTTTTCCCCACCTTACCAGATTACTCTGGTCCGGGAGGGACATTTGAAAAGCGTTTAGGTAGAACTTTAGCAACGCCGGAGACCAATCGTACATTAGTGTGCGCCACTTTAGGGCTGGAGGGATGCAAAAATCGCCCAAAGTTAGCCAGTCATTTTGAACTTCTAGAGTCATCGCGTGCACTCTGTATTCATGCTCTTCATCTTTCCTGAGGAAGGATTTTATAACCTCTTTGTCACTTTCTTTTTTCTTCCAGCCAATGCCTCTTTTGTCAGTCTGGGCACCTGTCATGAATTTCTTGAAGAATAGTAGTCTCGGTTCCATATCTGAGACCAGAGGGTCTCTTGGAAGGGATGAAATTGTATTATCCTGGGAGCTGGTTAGAATTTGATATTTGCTTATACGTAGATGTTTGTATAATTCAGATGGTCTTTTCAGATCCATTCCGAAGTTTCTCCGTCCTCTAAAGAATGTTGAGGAGTCAGCACCCTGGGCTAATCCAAGCCAAGACTTCAATGTTCTTATGACGTCCGCGTCCAGACTTGATAGTAGGCTTTTGTTGAAATCATATACTAGGAAAGGCCAAGTGAGGCGAGATGCTAAGTAGTTGTCATATATCCAAGCTTTTTTGACATTGCTTATAGGCTGTTGAGTAACCCTATTCATGTCGTCAGTGAATTGTTTTACAACTACTTCTAGGGATGGTGTTTTTCCCTGAAAATTTATCCTTCTGCCAAGAAATTTAAAGGGCATGGTTTCATTTACCGGAGCTATTCTCTGCCCTGCTATACTCAGTCCAGGATCATAAGACGTAAATGTAGTGTTTCGCCTAGCCAGACATAGGCTGAAGCATTTTGATGGTTTCGTTCTCATTCCCTTTGTCCATGAGCAGAAATCATCCACTATTTTCAGCAAGCCCTGGCATTGCTTGGGATTTCTATCTATTAATATTTTTTTTTCAGGTTGTAAATTTTTTTTTCGATTTTTTTTTTTTATTTCGAAAACTTTAATTTGACATTTCCGTGTAAAATGGCGTGAAAAACCCATACTGCATTTAACATTCGCTGGAAAAAAAACTAGTCCGGCCTTTGCCTAAGGTTTGTTATGAAATTCAAATCAGATATTAGAAGCACATGGCGTCAGCATGGATGCGGTATTTTTATTAATATATTAGTGCGAGTCAGCTGAGCACACCCGCCCGGTGTCGCTGGCCATATGCCAGGCACAAGGATCATTAATCTAACTGGATAAGGCGTGTTGCTATTTGGGTTGCAAATGCAAGAGCAATTGGTTTTCGTACGATTTTTATTTTTATATACTTTGCGACGATTTATTAACGGGGTGTATCAGGCAAACCTTTTTGTAGATGTCGCTAGCGGCAATGGTACCTTGTTTTACACCTATATCGCATCATTTTTAAAATGTTTTTATAATAGAAAAATGAATTTTAAATTAAAGTTACGTAACTTAAACGACTAATTAAGAAAGCGCATAGCGTCTTTAAAAAGAAAAAAGGTTTTATTAATAGAACGGCAATTTTGAGATCACCATATCTTTGATTTCGCTTAGAAATCTCGATTTGTACACTTAAAAGCTTTAAACTTTATTTAAATAAATTTAAAAAAAACTAGGCGACGTCTCTGGTGACCCACGGGCTGGCAGCTTCCTCGCTGAAAAGATTAGTATCGAAATTCAACGAGGAAATGCTGCCAGTGTTTTGGGCACTATGCCACTGGACAATGGCCTGGAGGAAATTTTTATATTGTAAGGTTTGAGACATTAGGATGCTTAAATTTTTATTATATTTAATTTGTTATTTAGATTTAGTTTATTTTTCTAGGTTAATTAATAATATTGTAATTCTTTTATATTGTTTGTATATAACAAAATTAAATATTAAACTACTGAAAAAAATAATAATAATAATATATCTTAAAAGCTGCTGACTTCGGCATAATATCCAGAAAATAATAAATTTCGTATAAAAAATAGAAGTTTTTTAACTGACTAAGTTTGCAATCCCTTGCAATCCCCTCTCATCACACAAACTTTGTATCAAAGTCTTTTGTCGTCGTAGCGTCATCTCTTTGGAACGATCTTCCGGTCTCCATCCGACATGCCACAACTAGACTAACTTTTAAGAGTCAAGTTTATAAGTATTTTATGGAGCCAAAATAAGACCTCCACATAAAATTAAACACGTTGTTTTACTTTTATTCATTTGATAAAATGTTAAAAGTTGCTTTTTGTCAGTATTGTGTAGTTGTTTATATTTATTGTATCGAATTTGTGTAGTTGTATTAGTATGTATTTATTATATAGTATTCGTATGTAGGTATATGTATGTTTATTATACTTATATAGGTATATTACGTAGGTCTATATTATTTCTTAGAATTAAGATTGTAAATAATGTACATTATTCAATCATTTTTATTTTTTATATTTTGTGCACCTACTCCTGTCACTAAAAACTCTCTTATTGTCCTTAAGGTTAACAGGCAGAGAATGTCTAACGACATTATGTTAGCCCTTTGTACTTATGTGCAATAAAGTTTTTAAATAAATAAATAAATAAAAAAAATAAGTTTTAACTGACAGTTATATTAGGTACCACCTATCATGCGCCATCTATCGTGATAAAAAGTTAGTGATACACCCCATTTACAGCTACTTAACGTGCTAAGAGCTGTGGTGGTCAAGAATGTTGTATTCAATCCGAAGATTGCGGTTCGAACCGACTTTTACCGACCAGCTTTATTTACGGCCCAGTGTAGTTAGATCACGCACAGCGAATCAGTCACGTATGTTTCTATTTTTATAATAATCCAAACCCTCATACCAGGATAAAAACCCAATAAAATATTGACATAAACAATAAACTGAAGAAAAATCCCACAAAATTGATTCCTTAAACAATATCCAGAGTAATTTGAAGTCCGCGGACGTCGCGGGTCAATATTATTATTCTGATGCCGTAAAAAAGTAAAAAGGGAACAGGAAGAAAGTATTAATAAGTAGATTTATTATTTTATGACCCCTTCAAGTGCGTTACGATCAAATTTATCACACCAGTCCTTGTTTTTCTCACGTAATGACGTTAGCTATTAAAGGTAATGTTTTTGGTTTCTTAAGTTAAAATATATAATAAATTAATCATCATCCCTAAAACACGGAGTCCTAGACCTAACGTTACTGGCAGAACAGCGCGTGTGGCTAACGAACCCAAGCTCTATAGGTTCGTCTTGTCAGGCCCGACGACAAACTCTCCAATAGTAGGCATCTTCAGATCTCGAGCTTTGACGGAATTACACACGAACCATGGCGCTGGAGAAACCACTCTGAGCGATATATATATATATATATATATATATATATATATATATATATATATATATGACTTTGTATCTTGTCCGTATTGGTCTTGGCTAGAAGTAAGTCGGTAACGGATCAGCATCTTGTAGATCCGGAGCTTTAACCCAAGCGACAAGCTGGAATTCATTGTAGGACGTAACATGACTCGGACCGCCTTCGCCTGATTGACGGCATGGCAGGGTAAATCATTGAAAATACCCAAAGCTTATTAGAAATAAAATTAAGTAAGCAGCGTATCTTTCAGTGACTGTACCTATAGAGGCTTCAATCGAAAAATTCGATTAATTTCCAAACAGTATTTGGTCCTTTTAACATAATTGGCCAGAGAGGGCACAAAAAGAAGAGTGATTACTTCTATTGATAGGAACACTCATCAATCTATAATAGGGAGCGGGAGGCTAGTTGTGACAGGGGCAAGTAGTAACATGCACTTTTTACCCAGATAATAGAGGAATATTTATTTGATTTTCAACCTAACCTACTATTTTATACCCATTCTATCACATGAACGTGATCAGTATCCCGCTGGATGACGCAGGAGGTGGTGTTGTGCAGGCGCTCTGTTAAGACCAGGTAATGGACTTATTTTTGTTTAGTTGTGTTATGATATAACACTTTCACGGGGCAAGTTGTAACGATTTGCAACTTGCCCCTTATTAATCTATTATTTCTATGGAATTACGTGGAACATACTTAAATTTCGTCTTTTCATGTTTATAATACTTTTTTGTTCAACTTGATTGATTTTATCTATTTCAGAATGAGAAACTATAAAAGAAAAACTGAACATGCTTCCCAAAGCCAAAGTTTTAGAAAATAAAACCAATGTACCAAAAGCTACAAAACATTTTAATTTATGTCATGTGTGTATAGATGTGGAAAAAAAAGATGAGTAACAAATCTCTATCAGTCGGCTATGTCAAATCCAGATTGGTTTTTAAAGAAGAAGCTAAAATATCTGAGTACTTGCTCCATCTACTTTGGATTGCTTCGAATTTTCTTGAATTCCGATGAAGACTGATTTCATATTTTACCTACTTTAATCAAAAGGCTGATTACTTAGAAGTTGAGATGTTGTTATTATAAATGGCTGTGAGCCTTAAGTTCCTTTATAGTTTATAGAAATAACACGTTTTAGTTTATGTTTGAATAATTTTCTATTACGCTAAGAATAAAACTTAAAAGTCTATGTCTGTTATAACGTGCCTAAAGATTTTAATGCTAAGTACGCTTAATAAATCTTTGAAAAAGAATAAACTGGTTTCCAATTCCTGTAACAATTTGCCCCAATCACGGGGTAAGTTGTTACACGAGTATTTTGTTTTCCCTGTTTTTTTGTGTTTCCATTTTTACATAAATTCGTCACCGGTTTGATCAAATTTTATTTGAAATCGATAGATTCGAACAGTCCTAAATACTCAACAAGTAAGCTTCCATAGCCTAGCAACGAAAACTTGTTACAACTAGCCCCCCGCTCCCCTACAGGGCTTGTACAAATACCTTTCTTATTGGTATTTTATTTAATTCAACTCCCGGAGAATATAAAATTTGATGAATTAAGTAATTATAATTGGATGCCGATTATGATAAGGAATAAAACTGATAATTATTGTAAAAAATAAAATTAAAAATAAAACCAAACTATGTATAAAAATATTCACCCATGACTTGATCATGTAGCAGTGTACCAAGAACACTTGCAGCATTCCCCCGCTGCACAGCGATGCTGATTTGCTGCATGAAAAAACTGCCAACCCTTGTCACATACAGCGTTAACCAACCGCTTAGACAGTTCTTATTTTTTCATTCGTTTATTTTTTATTATTTATCTGGAAAATGCATAAATGGCATACTATTAAACATTGTATTGTATTTGTACGGTATTACCGCTCATTACTGTGTCGACAAACTTACGATTTGGCGCACACAGGCGGCTCTCATCAGTTCACGTACGGCCATCAAGAGGGCCTGTTGTTCTCAAAAGTGTTAACTATCAAAATGATGACCTTCGTCCATCAAGGATGCCCCGTATCCTCATCTTTATCATCAAACCACGTTAGGCTATCAAGCAAGCCGCGTGCTCTCATTATCAGTATCATAAGCAGTTAGTCTTAAGATCAATATCACCATTATGTAAGGTTTCATTTGATCCCCTACAATATTTATTGTATTATTTGTACATTTATATATACTGCGTGGAATTTATTAAAAACTTTATTGCACTATGTACAAAGGGCGGGCTTAATGCCGCTAGGCATTCTCTAGCACCAACCTTTGGGATAATACAGAGAATTTTGATTAAGAGGTAGGTGTAAAGGGCTCAAATATGAAACTTAATTTAAAGGAAAAATAAAATAAACTTATTCTATGATATCATAATACATATTAATATACATACAGATATGTACACAATAATACATATACTACATACTATACATATTTACACATAAATATACTACACACTATATATCTTACATACGCTGTTGAGAGCTGTTTAAGTAATGTAAATATACTATTTTCTTAAAGAGTGATCTATTGGGTGCTTGGCGAATTTCTACTGGCAAATTGTTCCACAAATTGGCGGCCACTACTGCGAAGGAGTTTGACTGAAAGCTGGAGTGATGAGATGGGATAGATAAAACAGAATTGTGGGCCGAGCGAAGTGACCTGTTATGAAGTGATGAGAGATAGGCAAACTTGTCCTTGAGGTACTTCGGTGTTGCAGGCTCATTGAGAATAGAGAAGAGCAAACAGAGGATTCTGAGATTCCTGCGACAACGAATTGGTAGCCACTTTAACTTAGCGCGATACTCAGAGATGTGATCATACTTGCGTAAACAAAAGGTTTATAAAGGTAAAGGATACAGTTATTTAGTAACCGGTCCATCTTGTTGAGCAACACCTCTGATAGATCAACGCTACATACGTCACCATAGTCAAGGAGTAGGCTTTGGGCAAGGGTAATTTTAGCTTTCAACGGCAGAAAATTCTTTAGCTTATTAAGATAGTGCAGTGAAGCAAATATTTTACGACTAGTATTGGTAACCTGGGAAACCCAATTTAGGTTAAAATCCAGGTGTACACCCAGATTTTTCACTTCGCTATTAAACGCAATCGGGACACTGTCAAACCGAACAGGATCAATACTGTTCAAATCTACCTTAGCATCCGAGAACTCCCTACTGTGATTGACTTTTATATTATAATCTAGAGTAAAAATAAAGTACTACGAATTTAATAATTATAATTTTTTAGTAATAAACTCTTAATTTACGGTGCAGAGAAGTTTTCCTAAAAATATCGCCACTTATACTGAGCCTAATCAAGGAAGGTCGCGAGAGGTCGACGATCGCGTGAACGTTGACTTACGTATTTCTTTCTCTTTCTATTTAGTCTCTCGACTGTGGGTAAGATCAATTAATAATAACACTTCCCAGCCTTTAGGTATTTATTACAATGGATATCGCGATTTTCCATGCAGTAGTGTTTTGTTTTTCGGATAATGATTTTTATCTTTAAAAAAGTGCTCTTTTTATTTTAATTTTATTTTCTTTTGTTCCAGGTTGCTCTATCTTCGGAACAGCATCCAAGTCGCCAGCTGATCATGGACAGAACAAATCAGTAACTTTCCTAAGACATAACATTACTAAAGAGTTCCCAACTCTAGCCATGCAAACATTTAGGACCAATTACGATGTTAATAATAGCTTTAATAAACTACTTGTAAATAAAATTATATATGATGATATATACAATGGTGATGATGATAGAAGGACGATTAGAAAACCTATCAACTCTAGGTAAGGTGTTGTTCATAAAATAAAATGTATACTGTACCATCCATGCAACTATCTCCAGCTAAGGGAGAGCGGCGGTTTCTGCTGAGACCCAAATACGCCAACCTCGGTACAGGTTATGAGTTTGCGCCATTTGAGGTTGAGACGATGGGACTATGGGGTTTCCCAGCCAGGCGTCGAAGGAGTTGTCGAAACGGCTGACGGAGATAGGTATTTAAAGACAGGAAGGCTGGCAATTATTACTGCCAATTACTTTATTACTGTCTTGCTATCGAAATATTGCCAGTCTTTGAGACTATCTCTGTACGAACGCCTCTAAAATTATTATTTTTTATTTATACAAGTTTATTTTTTATTAGGTATTTATTTTTATTTCTTTTATTTAAGTAGTTTGTATTTATTATTAGAATATTTTCAATAAAAATATTTTTAAATAAAAAAGTAAAGTATTCTTAAAGGAGCGGATTCACATTTAGCCAACTATACTTTATTATCATCATGACAAGTGGCAAGCTAGTTGATGTCTCTAGTGTACCACACTCGAGAAATGTTACAGACTATATATACTATAATCCAGATTCATTACATTATACATAAAATAAGCTTCTTAAGTATTCTACAAGTATAAAGTACAATTTATTTATTTCAGGACTATTAGACAATACAACATAGGGGTAAGAGATAGAAACACAATCCTAAGAAGGAGTAAAAGAGATGACGAGGATCCTAACTGTGTAGGATTTACATATAAACTTGAAAACAAACACATATCACACCCTAAGAGCCCAGATAGTAAAACGTATGCTAGAAATATTACTTGTGAAACTATTATTTATGGTAAGTTTTGTTTAATTAAATCATAATAGTTTTATAATTAAATGTGGGTTTATGGGATTTACCTCAAATACATACTTCCGACGTTCCCGTCAAGTTGCATTGATTACTTGTCGACTGGAGCTGCAAAGGTGTAGCCCTCATCTATAAACCTACACTCACAATATCGTCGGTTATATGACGATGATTTATCGCGGCGTCGAAACCGATTTATTACTGGAATCCACGATAAAGATATATTTTAACACCCCTCTTGATTCAATTGTCATCTTCATCATTGGGTTGACATTTAACTATTTTTGCTATATGCCCATCAAGACAAGTGGCAAGCTCGTATCGATCCCTAGAGCACCAGAGGAAAGAAATATTATAAATAGACACAGTGGTTTTGATCACAGAGGACAGCGATCGGAATTGTTTAATGGTCATTATTAACATGAATCTAAAAGCGCCATACTTCAAATCTAATTTATAGCGAATCTTTGACATACTCGTAATATAATTATTGACCCTAAATCAAAAACTACTCTGATCACGTATCTGAAGTTCCCAGCCCTTAAATCTAATTTCTAATAAACTTTAGCTTTGACATAATGTTGGCAATGATTTGATGTTAAATGTCACATTAAAAATCCTAAATAGCAATTATCCAGCTTCGTAGTCTCAATAATAGTCATGATTTAAACTTTGCAGCACCCAGCAATAACATTATAACACTGGACTTTGTCGATGTGTTTCATATCGAGGACCATCCAACATGCGAATATGATTTTTTAGAGGTAAGTTTAGCTAAGAATACTCATATAAAAACAAATAAGAAAGAAAACGTTTTTTTAGTAATTGTAAATGTAATATCATTCTTAAATACTTAAATGTGAGCCCAAAGACATGTTTCAAGTATTAGTAGGTAATGAACGAACAATAAAATGCTTAGAAATTTGTCACCCGTCGCTAAACTTTCCCCAAACTCACGAGAGAACGCCAGAGCCTCCTCGGACCACGGACCCATCGTTTCGAATGCAAATGGGATAAAATGGTGATTTATGATGATCTCCGCGTACTTGTTGTATTTAAGGCGCGCGGCGACTCTGCAGCGCGAGTGGCTCGGGTTTCTTATGGCTAGATGTCACATGTGACGGACAGAGTGTATCAACACATGTGGCATCCCAACCAGTGCATGGATTCGTTTGTATGTATGGAGAAATAAAGGCCGAAATAAACACTGACTGTGTTACCACTAAACATCATGGAAAATCAAGTTACGGTCGCCACTTTATGGAGAAATAAAGGCCGAAATAAACACTGACTGTGTTACCACTAAACATCATGGAAAATCAAGTTACGGTCGCCACTTTATGGAGAAATAAAGGCCGAAATAAACACTATGACTGTGGTAAATAAATATAATAAAATTAACAACACAAATTAAGACATTTTTCGAAAGCTTACATATTGACACTCTGTCTCTATGGCAACCTTGTCATAGAGACTTTACGAATCTACTTATTCCGCAACAGTATGTAATCAACGACAACCCATCATGGCGCCTACTATCAGCCCTAACTATCCCCGATGCAGGGGATATTAGCAGATGTAAGCTCCTTTGACAGAATGTCATTGACTGCATGGTGTAAGCAAAGTTAGTATGTTTGAAAAAGGGGTGATATTATCTTATATAGTAACAACTTTACATATATTTTTTTGTTAAAAGTTATGAAATATATTTTAGATAAGAGACGGCAAGCACGGTTACTCCAATCCTGTAAGCAGATACTGCGGCGAGACTTTCCCTAAGCCCTTCAAGTCACAAGGTCCATACGTATGGCTTAAGTTTAAGTCAGACATAACTATAGAATACGAAGGTTTCCAAATCAATGTTGGCTTCAAAGACAGTACTTCTATAAGTGAGTTTAAACCTACGCTTTGAATATTTAAGCTTGGGTCTTGAGATATGTGCGTGATGTATGCATAGTACATGAAAGATCGAAATATTACATGACACTTAAAAAGTAATTTAGAAGGAAAATGAAAAGGAAGAATAATAAGACGTAGATATAAAGATCAAGTAAAGGAACAATTAGATTATCACGTTATCGTATCCAAATAATCAGAGAGGACAGTTGTTTTGCAATTAGGAAAATATAAAAATTATTTTAATACCGAGGCGAGCTTAATGTCTAAACTAACAGCAATGGATGCATGACCAAATAGACACATAATAAGATTAAGTCGTTAATAGTATTATACGAATTTAACGTCTTGTAATTTTTAGTTAAATGTAAAGTGTGTATAGAGCAAAAATTTAGCTTCAACGCTAAAACAAAATTATTTATAATGGTAAATTTTGAAAGCCTCCTTGCTTTACTCCTCTGAATGTAAATTAAGGTGAATTCATATAAGATTATAATTATGTTGTGATTAATTTCAGAAACGATACCAAATGAATGTTACATCAATGTAACCAACGAAGCTACTAATACTGGGTTTATTAATATGACGTCAGCGTCTCTTCCTAAAGAGTGTTTGGCAAAGTCGACTGGGTTCCTAGATGTGCTATGGACGATACAAACAGAGGCAGACTGGAAGGTACTAGAATCAATTTATTAATTTATGTTAGGAAAACTTACAACTACTATTCATATATATAATTAAAGATTAAACACAATTAAGCTAATGACAAGTTTTCACATAACACTATAACATATATAACGTAAACACAATAACATATATAAAAAAATAGAAAAATGGAGATAATAAAAATTAAACTAACAATGCTAAATAAATCAATAATACTCTACACGGATAAGCTGCACACACTTCCCTACATGTATGTACATATACAAATTTATACATTTTCATTATTTTTGACAAAAGACACTGAAGTCTGCAGGGTGAGGCGGAGTGCACGATCGTCTGATGAAGATCGATTACGTCTGTCAGAAATGTCAAAAGCTAGGCGATATGCCCAAATTTTTAAAATTTCTTAGATCTTAGGCGACTCGTTTACGGACGTTGTGCACTCCGCCTAACCCCGCTGTATTGAAAGATATTATATTACACCTATTTATTGTTAAATTGATCATATACATTTGGTCTCTTTTTTTGTTTTCTTTTTAATAGTTTATATTATCTTTTATTTATTATTTGTTACCACTTAAGGTATACTAAATATATATAAAAAATCACGTTTAACGATTGTTTATAGAACTTGGCTGATATTGTGTACACATGCTTTGAGTTTTAGCTATGCCTATATACAATCACTTTAACTCAAACAAGAACTTATTCTAATTTGAGAGCGATATTTAGTTACAATGATCGACGTAAATGTTTACCAACTATAATAATTTCAGATATATTTTAATTTCACGGAATTTAAGCTGGACAAACCTAATGAATGCAATGAGAACTATGTCGAGGTTTTTGGCGCTAAAACCGACATTCCATCCAGGTGAGGCAACTGCTATCCAATTTACATATTTGTTATTATTATTTTAAAACGAACATTGGTTTGAATGACACAGTGACGAGTACAAATTGAGATGGTTCGAGATTTTGTGAAATTAATGAATGAATGAACAACTTCAGCTAGCTGACAGGCGCATTCAACTAGGATAGGTTCATTCAGATTCAACATTTGGGATGTTACGCCACATCCTGTTAAACAAAAGTTTTCAACCAATGCGTTATTCCAGTATGGATCAGAAACGTGGACACTGATAGTGGGTCTGGTCTAGAAGTTTAAGATCGCTTAGCGGTATTTCTCTGATGGATAAGGTCTGGAACGTAGATATCCGTCAGAAAACAAAAGCTACCGACATAGCCTTTAAAATTAGTAGGTTGAAGTGGCACCTTACCGATGGAGTAGACAGGTTCTGGAGTGGAGACAACGTACAGGAAAACGCAGAGTGGAAAAACCCCGCCAGATGGACAAATAATCTGAAAAATGTCACTGGTGGGGGCTGGATGAGGCTGACAAAGGATCGTGTGAAACGGCGAGCCTTGGGGGAGGCCTACTTTCAGCAGTGGATGATGAATGAATGAAATGAAAATAAAAAAAAACCTTTATTGAACAACATAAACGAAAAACATTGGGATGAAAAAAATAATTCAGCAAATACCAGTACAGCAACAACTGTATGTTGTTGGACCTTTAACTAGGTGAACCTGAACTACGGGGCTCATTCTTAGTATCGTCCAGTTTTAATTTTCATTAAAAAAATTCGCCCTGATGGTGATAAAATTCATAGTTAGCAACTTCGCCAAAAGGCTACTACTGCAAATCCCCGCTTTGCAAACAATATGACTTATTTGACACAGGAGTGAAATAATAATTTTTGAATTGAATTTAGGAAACTTAATTCATTAATTAGTGAGAGGGGTTGTATCTAATTTTAATTTATTATATATAAGAATTCTTATTATATACTGCACGTAATAATAATTAGATCATAAGGATTCTTAAATTCAATTATAAAATCAGTTTTTCACTCTCCTGTAAAATAAATCAAAAATATTCGCAAAGTATCGTTTACTAAGAGAAAATATGCAAAACGAAAACAAAAATTCTGAGAAATATAATCTAGTCTGCCTCCGTGGTCTATAGATTAAGTCTGTGGGTTTGATTCCTGGGTTTGATGACTGGATTTGTGTCCCACAATAATTTATTTGTGGTTTCTTGAGTTCGGACGCTAGAGACATGGACGAGCTTGCCACTTGTCATAATCGGCCTATATCAAAGTTAGCTAAATGTGAATCAACTTCTTTAAAAGCGACCACTCCGAAATAAATACGATCGTGATGATATGTTCTGGAGTCCCAACTTTAGCGGTAATGATGCTGATTATTCATGATATGACACTAGCCAATGTTGTTCTGCTCGGGTTCCGATTCGCTTTCGCACAAGTGGATATTATATATTTTTTTAAATTTATTTACTCATGTATATTTTCTGATATTGCGGGGATAATCAGCATTTTATTTAATTGACATCGATTAAAGACGAACTACTTAGCTTATATATTAATCTTATATTACTTTTTAGATATGAAAAATTTTGTGGTTCTATGGCAAATTCAGTTATCACCAAAGATTCTCCAAGAGGTGCTGACGGAAACATAATGCATGTCCATCTGTTTGCCTCTTTCAACTCACTGCCCAAACTACTCAGCGCTACGTACACAGGGTTTAGGATATTAAATCCTGAGAAAGATGGTATGTATCAAACAAAAGAAGGAACTAACGCTTTAACCTAAATTTCCTTAGCCCAATGAAGGAAGTACTGATGTTTTTCTTCTATCTCCCACAGAAAAATCTTGTCACCCTGAGGAAGAGTTCGACTGCGATGATAACACTTGCATTAAGATCAACTTGAAGTGCGACCAGTACGCCAACTGTCGGCTCAAAGCTGACGAGGACTATGAACTCTGTAAGGTAAGAAATAATAAATAAAAACGTGACACCATCGATTTTTATTTTTAGCATTTTACCTATATGGACGAAGTAGGACTGCGCCACACTATCTCAAAGACTATGATCTATCTTAGCAAGAATGAATGTTTGAATATTTGAATACTAAATGTCATCAATATCTCTCGTCATTGCTGTACAATAATAAAGTTTAATAAATTTAAATGTTATATATATAATAGGTTTTATTAAACATGAAAATGTATAAGAAATAACGAGAGACATTGATGATATTAATATATTTACAGATTATGCCACACTTCTGGTAAATTCTTAAACCATAAATCAAATCAAATCAAAATAATTTATTTCCATTGGTCCTCTCGAAACAACTTGGATACAGTCAGAACTAATAAAATCAATACATTTTTCACAACATATGTACTAATCAAAGTGGTAATAATGGTTGGACCGTAAACAGGCAATAATCCATATTTATGTATGCTATGCACAAAATTATTGCTACAAGCAAGTAAAACTAACTAACTTAGAAACTACTTAAATAAGATCGTGGCTGTAAAGAGGCCGTGTCAGTTTACATTCTAAATACTTAATAATTATGATGTATAGAAATTATATACATATGTCAGATAATTTATAAATGTATAGAAAATAATAATAATAATAATAAAAAATAAAAAAAGACGTCATCTTATAATCTAAATACTAATAATGATATGTCAATTAAACATAAATTCATAGCTGTAAAACATTCCCTGCGGCACGGCGAATTTTATACGAGAACCTTTACGTTTTTTACTTCTCGTAATCACAAAGGCATTCCATTATGAACCAGCTATTAAAGATCTCTTTGGATATCATTTGTTTTTTATTATTATTGTTAGAATTTATGTTAGTAAGAATCTCGTATGGAAAGGGCCTACTCCTAAGAGAAAGCATGGGCAGAAAATTCTGCGATGGTTCGGACATGTTAAAAGAATGAGTGACGAAAGATTGACAAACCAGATATATAATGCGAAAATTGTGGCTAAAAAGTTCTTAACAGACCAAGACTCACCTATTACGACCAAATACACAATACACAATAAAGGTGCAGTAAAGAGCAAGAGAAACATAAGGGCATGTATGAAAATGTATGTATGTATAGATCGTGACAAATGGCGCTCTATTGTCTTTGTCTACCCCGCAAGGGATCTGTCGTGAGCATATGTATGTAAGAAGATCCTACAGTTCTAATACCACAAAAATAGATGAATCTATTCCTATTATCTTCTTGTGGAAGTGTGTTTAGTATAGAACTGGATTAAATATGATTTTATTTACAATTTACAGTTCGTTAGTTAATTGTGTTATTGGAGTCCGAATATCAATAATAATCTATCTACCTTTGATTTTGATTACTGAAGAAACAATTTCGATCTTCCAAATATTAATAAGATTTTAGTTTGGCTTTAATAACAAATCCTTGGTTTTCAGAAAGAAACTGGATCCCTGGTGAGTCAGCCGCACATCCTCGCGATCTTGGTCATCTTCTCCCTCATCCTGTCCGGGATGAGCTTCGTCTTTCTCTTCAAATGCATCAGAAAATTGGTCCAGGACCACAAGATCATTCGGGTAAGCTAAACAACAAACTGTATGTTAGTGATTATCAAGAAATAGCGACCATTATATGAAATATAAATGGGCAACTTGGTCAGTGTTGATAACAAGACGGCTTGCGTACCAACTGTTGTCGTTCATAGCACTGTCGAGCATTTAATATTTATATTCAATAAAAAAATAACATAAAAAGTTTGATCAGTTTTTCTACTTATTATTGTTTAGTTTTGTTTTGATGTTGTGTCTGTAATGCTTTATTATGCTACAAAAAAATAGTATGTAATTTGACTTGTAAAAGCGATAATTCTATGCCTATTTGCTGAATAAACGATGAATTGGAATTTATTAAGCCATTCTAAGCATTTATAAGAATCAATGTTGATATGAGAGTTACTATTTAAAGTTTTAATAAAAATATATATACATACATAAACATGCATTTTGTAAATAGTCTAAACTGTATATTCTTTATTTACCGTCATACATTCCTACCGGAATTCGACTGAGTTAAAGATTACAGACACAAGTATAAAAAACAATAATCATGGGTATGCTACAATTGATTCTACACCAACTAGTAAAATAGTACAGTAAAGCTGTAATAATAAGTCTGTACACTGCTAGCATGCAATAATTGGCGAATAAGTGGACTGTATTAGGATGGCTGGCTGGCCATCAGAATTGAATAAATAATGTCTTTAAGAGCCAACTCTTGCATTCACGATTCCCTATGACAATAAATAATATCTAAAAAGCGGAGTGAGGGAAAGTATCCAAGAAAGGTACTCACGGCGATGATGATGTACAGACGCGAGAGCAGTCCAGAAGTCTCGGGGTTCATCGGCTCAATCAGCCGGGAAACCGATAGTCTAAACTGCTAGGAACACAAACACAGACCCAGGGCACGAGTCACCACAATTATAATAGTTTAGTTTATTAGCGTTTTTATTAAATTATGCAAAAAGGTGGTGCGGGCTTCACAAGTTGTCGATTCAGCGAGTCGACGAACACTAATGGCGGTCTTCGGCGGCTCTCGGCCGTCTTCGTGAGTATGAGGGAAAAGAGTATAGCAGGGCGGATAGGAGAAAAAGCGAGAAGGGAATAGGGAAATGAAACATTCTAGATTATTATTATTATTAAATTGGCAAGCGTGCATGCAAGTGAAACTTCGTATGCATTAAGCGGTAAATTTGAATTCCATCCTACGAATTTATAGGTTTGGCCAAACCACACATTTCCAACGTAAATTATTCAAAAACATTTATTTTACCAAAAACCACAGACTATAAGTCATATTAACATAACGTATGCGAACGTCAATTAGGATGTAATTAAATTAAGAAACCGTGCATAGTTAAGTCTGGTAAAAACATTTTGAATGCGGGTAGTTAGGAAAAACTTTTCAAGCTCGGATAATTAACACCACATTTGCAATTATAATCGTGATTTTCAGTTGTTTGGACGTGACTTAGATTAAAAACAAATTTCTAAAATGATTTCCAAAATAAATCGTCTGTTTATTTAAAATCTTTGCACTACTTACTAAAATAATTTGGTTTAAGCAGGTCATTTATGGAACGAGCTTCCAAGACGGCATTAGCGGAATCATACAGTATTTAGTTGAGTAGGGAGAAGAGCAGAATGGTGGATGGTTACACATTGTAAAGAGTTGTAAATAACAATTGTAATAAAAAAATATAAATT
Source organism: Tinea semifulvella (assembly GCA_910589645.1). Classification (NCBI taxonomy): domain Eukaryota; kingdom Metazoa; phylum Arthropoda; class Insecta; order Lepidoptera; family Tineidae; genus Tinea; species Tinea semifulvella. The sequence continues at coordinate 1,758,525 of OU342605.1, forward strand.
AAAATACAATTCATGTACTTTTGTCGTAATTTTATCCAGGTTACTATTTTATTTTTTATTTTTACCTTTCAAAACACAGGAGCACATACGACAGTCGTGTGAAGATAGACTGGATCGACTGGACGTTCGCAAACTGTCCAAAGATTGTCAGCCACGAGCCAGTTTAGAGAGAGAAAATCATACCAATGAAATGTACAAGAAACAACGCAGTCATTCACATCACAAAGTAAGTTGCTACAATATGTAAAATCTAGGAATAAGTAAGTTGCCTCAATAGGTAAAACCAAGGAATAAGTAAGTTGACTCTATAGATAAAATCAAGGAATAAGTAAGTTACCTCAATAGGTAAAACCAAGGAATAAGTAAGTTGACTCTATAGATAAAATCAAGCAATAAGTTAGTTGACTCAATGACTTAATAATAAGTTGTATAAAATATAATGGTATTATTGCATATCGCCTGTGACTATTATCAATCAATCTCAAAATTTTCAAAAAAAAAAAAATGTGATGAAATTACAAATAGACATAAATTACTATTAATATAAACTACTTATTAATAATAAAATATATAGTAAAAATAACATAAAATAATTATAAATTATTATTTTTTAACTAAAATTATCTCTATAAAAATAAATATAATGCGTCAATGATAAACTTATCAATTTGAAAGATGTGAGCAAAGATGTAGAAGAGTGTTGGAAGTACCTAAAAAATGGTATGGTAGAATCGGCAAGAGAAGTATGTGGAGTAGCAAAAAAGCGAGCAACCAAGGGTGACGCGTGGTGGGATCAAGAGGTCAAAGATTCGGTAGAAAGAAAGAAGAAAGCTTGGATAGATTACGTTGCTTCGCTGAATATGAATGAAAGTATAAAAAGAGAAAAAAAAGAGTTGTACCATCGCTGCAAGAATGAGACAAAAGTTTTGGTTAAGGAGAAGCGTGAAAGATGTAAGGAAATAGGTGAAAATAGGATGACGAGCAACTTTAAGGAGAACTCCAAACTTTTCTGGAGGGAAGTTAGGAAGGCCAAAGGTAGCTTGTCATCTTGTCGAATGAACAGAGTGAAATCAAAAAGCGGTAACATTCTTGCAAACACAAATGAGGTGTTGCAGCGATGGAATGAATATTTTAGCGAGATGTATGCTAGTAGTACTCCTAACGACGTTACGACGGGTACTTTACCTCCAGAGCTATCCACAACTATAACGTCCACTTTTAAGGAGGAAATAAGTGTGCAAGAATTGCAATCGGCAATTAGAAGCCTGAAATGTGGCAAAGCAGCGGGAAAAGATCGAGTGCTCGCTGAAATGATCAAATACGGAGGTATACCGGTCTGGAACGCTTTCCACCTACTGTGCAACCTTTGCTGGCAGGAGGGAAGAGTACCAGAGGACTGGCGGCAATCAGTCATCGTTCCTTTATACAAAGGTAAGGGATCTAGATTGGACTGTGCCAACTACCGAGCGATTTGTTTGATCAGTTTGGCGAGCAAGATGTATGGCAAGATTCTCACGAAACGCTTGCAAGAGAAGACTGAAGGTCTTTTATGGGAGGCACAAGGAGGCTTTAGACCTGGAAGAGGATGCACTGACCAAGTCTTTTCGCTCCGCAATATCACAGAGAAGTTTTTGGCCTTAAACCAGAAGGTTTTCTGTGCTTTTGTGGATTTGGAAAAGGCTTTTGATAGAGTTGTAAGAAAGAAGCTTTGGGACATATTGCCGGAGTATGGAGTGAATGACAAACTGCTACAGGCTATACAGTCCCCGTACAAGGGCTGCAAAGCTTGTGTGCGGGTGGAGGGGGGTATGTCGCCTTGCTTTGAATCCCAAATGGGCGTCAAACAGGGTTGTGTGCTTTCTCCTAGATTATTCACTCTATATCTCGACAAATGCCTAAAAAGAGTGAGAGAGAGTGACTGTGGGATAAAGATGAGTGATCTAGTGGTGAACTGCCTGCTTTATGCAGATGATGCTGTTCTTATGGCATCGTCCGAACAACAACTGCAATCACTAGTCACAAGAATGAAGGAGGGATGTGCAGAAAAAGAACTCCGTTTGAATGCGAGAAAAACCAAGGTACTAGTGTTTGAAAGAAGAAGGATGACAACCGTGACGATAAAGATTGATGATGAAACTCTAGAACAAGTAAATGAAATTATATATCTGGGCAGTGTTTTCACTGCGGATGGGAAGTACGATAGGGACGTTGAAAGAAGAGTGAACGCGGGAAATAGTGTTAACGGTGCCCTGGGGTCACTGATCGGCAGTCGAAATGTCAGTGACAAAGCTCGGCTCGCCATACACAATGCCATGTTGGTACCAACACTGATGTATGGAAGCGAAACGTGGATATGTCAGAATACGCATGAGAGTAGGGTTAATGCAGTAGAAATGCGGTCGTTGCGGCGGATATGTGGCGTCACTTTGGCGGACCGCATACGTAACGTCGAAATACGGAAAAGGGTTGGTATGAAGGAAAGCATAGGGACAAAAATAAGGAAAAGCATGCTACGATGGTTCGGGCATGTTGAAAGGATGAGCGATGAAAGATTGACGAACCAGATATATAATGAGAAAGTTGTGGGTAAAAGAGGCCCTGGCAGACCGAGACTCACATATCACGATCAAATAAATAAAACACTGACTGAAGGTGCATTAAAAAGTCTTCGTAACCAAAGGGCATGTATGAAGAGGTTAATGAATGTCGACGAAGCGAAAGAGGTATGTCGTGATCGTGTCAAATGGCGCTCAATTGTCTCTGCCTACCCCGCAAGGGATCTGGCGTGAAGATATGTATGTATGTATAAAAATAATTAGTTTTTGTTTGTCTTAAAAAGTTTTCTTTATTTTAATACTAGCGCCCTTTTTAATACTACTGACCTTGCGCCCACCTGATGGTAACAGGAAGATATGCCAGTTCACAGACAATATTTTTTTCACTTGTAGTCACGACTCAGATTTAGCTGTAAAAGCACACAGTGCCAACAATGAGAGACGGTATGCTATGTGGTTCGATTCCGCATCATTGGATGCTTTTGCGATTCTCTCTATAAACAAAATAAAAAAATATAAAAAAAATAAAAATGCGTTTATTTCGGAATAGTATCCATAGGGGTTAGTAACATAGTGTTTGCTTATTCTATATTAGTAAAAAGAGGACATTTACTTTTTATATTTGCCTTGCCCTCCTGAGGCACTGGGCACATACATGTGAGTATGTACCCAGTGCCCCATGATAGGGCAATCTGGCTTCTCACTAACTGCCCTCAAGATGATGTTGCCGCTCCCTCTTACTCTGTGCATCAACGACGCGACTCGTTTTCGCAATATTGAGTAGAAATCATCTGTGTGCGCGCACGCAAACATCGCTGATGCACTGCACCAACGAGGGAGCCCCAGCATCATCCTGAAGGCGTTATTATATTGTACTCGAAGAGCGTTGTAGGCCCTCTGCGTATAATTGACCCACAGGCTGCATGTGTAAAGATTTTGACAGAATGCCTTAAACAGGGTCACCTTGACATCTGCCCTACAACGAGCGAACCTACGGGCCAGCATATTGCAGCGGACCGCCAACGCTCTCCTTTCCCTTTCCAGATCGAGGTCGTCCTTCAAATCCTCGGTGACCACATGGCCGAGGTACTTGAAGGACGACACTCTCTGTAGAACCTTACCTCCCAGAGTCACAGGCGGAACATATGAAGGTTTTCGCAATCCCGCCCGAAACACCAGGAGCTCGCTCTTCTTTACATTGTAAACGAGACCGTGTGTTTCAGCATAGCGCTCGCAGATAGACAGAAGCCTTCTGAGTGCCCCGATTGAAGGACTTAGCAGCACCATGTCGTCCGCATAACTGATGCTATTCATAATATTACCATCAATCGAGCAGCCGACACCAGCGCTGCCAAGCTCGGCAATCAACTGGTTCATGTACAGGTTGAAGAGTGCTGGAGAACTTTTACCACCTTGACGCACGCCACAATCCAACCTGTACTCATCAGAAAGCTTCCCTCTCCATTTGACCTGGTTAGTCTGGTGACCGTACCAGTACCGCAATAAATTTATCATCTCATTCGGCACCTTAGCTTCCTGAAGCTTGGACCAGAGGATATCATATCTAACCAAGCCAAACGCCTTCGAGAGGTCAAGAAACGCGGCATATACTGGCGTGCTCCTATCTGTGTAGTATCTGACGATGTGCTTAAGCGACAGGATAGCACACTCGGTTGATAGGCCAGTCCTGAACCCAAACTGTGCATCGTGTAGGTTCAGGCGGCTCGCAAGCTGCCGCTCAAGCAGACCATCAAACACTTTTGCTGTAATTGTGGCCAATGAGATCGGCCGGTAATTATTTGTGTCAGCAACATCGCCCGTTTTATTTTTCGTTATAGGTATAACGACCGTCCTTAAAAGCTCGGCAGGCAAGTAGGAATGCCTCATACATAGGGTGAATAACATAGCCAGGAGCCTTGGGAGATGTGGACCCGCATATATCAAGTGTTCGATGCTGAGACCGTCGTGTCCAGGCGATTTACCTCTCGACATTCCTTTAATTAGGGAACTTACGTCCTTCGCAGAGATACGGGCAGGCACACTGGACACCACGCCCACAACATCCACACACTGAGCGCACTGCAAAGGCGCTTGCACCTGAAAATGCCTTCTAAATAAATTGGCAATGTCTCCATGGTCACGGACACCCTCGACGCTGACGGGAACGCTAGATTTTGTACCTAACTTTTTAGTTTTCTTCCAAAATGACTTAAAGTCTTTATTGGTATGATGAGAGGCTAATATATCCATCTTAATCTTAAGACATATTTCTTTATTTTAAGCAATCAATATTTGTAGCTTCAATATTTATTTTACATGTAAGTTAAACAATAACTTTATCAATTTCCACAAACATAATTTGCATTCGAACAAAAATAATGCACTTCGGCAATATAAATTATCTACTTACCACTAAACCTACTTTTCTTTATAATTGCTTGTCATTATTTTATAGAGGTGTGTAGGTATTAAAATATGCTTTATCATTTATCCTAAATGTATATTTCAGTCGCCATCGAGCATCGATTCAGACTACATTCAAGAAACACAACTAGATTTAGACGACGACCATTGGAGAAGAGACTTAGAGGCAGTTGCTATAGAAACAGAGGAAATTAGAATAGAGAACGGAAGAAATCGAAGAAGTGATATTAGCAGAAAAGAAGACTCTATTAGAAAGAGAAGAGATAAGAGAGAGAGTGTTTCAGAAGTGAGAGAGAAAGAAAAAAAACGAGAAATTAGAGACGTCAGTGTTGGAGTCCCAGACACGAAGGAATCTGGTTGTCAAACTAGAGAGAGTCTGTTTCAAACTGGACCAGCTAGCTCTGATGGTAAGTCTATTCCGTTAAATTACAATTGGAAAGAGAAAAGATACCAGAGTGAAAAAGAGAAAAGGCGAGAGTTTGAAGACGTCAGTGTTGGAGTTCCGGATACTAAGGAATTTGGTTGTCAAACAAGAGAGAGTCTGTTTCAAACTGGACCAGCTATTTTCGATGGTAAGTATATTAGTTAAATTTCAATTGAAAATAAAGGAGATAGCAGAGTAAGAAAGAGGAAAGGCGAGATATCGGAGACGTCAGTGTTGGAGTCCCGGGCACTAAGGAATCTGGTTGTAAAACTAGAGAGAGTCGTTATCAAACTGAACCAGCTATTTTCGATGGTAAGTATGTTTAGTTAAATTACAATAGGAAATAAAAGAGATAGCAGAGTAAGAAAGAAGAAAGGCGAGAGATTGGAGACGTCAGTGTTGGAGTCCCGGACACTAAGGAATCTGGTTGTAAAACTAGAGAAAGTCTGTTTCAAACTGGTCCGGCTGGCTCTTATGGTAAGTTTATTCAATTACATTACAATTGGAAAGAGAAGAGATAGCAGAGTTAAAAAGAGAAAGATTGAAGACGTCAGTGTTAGAGTCCCAGACACTAAGGAATGTAGTAGTCAAACTTAAGAGAGTCTGTATGAAAGAGAAAGAGTCTGTAGCTTTGATGAATGAGAAGAAACAAGAGATTAAAGATGTTAGTATCGGAGACCCAGACAATATTTAACCTGGCTATGTTGATTGCTTTTAGAAACTTACTCCTACCACGGCTCTCGAAGATGAAGCCACTCCCTTGTCGCTTTTGTAGAAAAATAAAAATAAACCAACCTAGAAGACTAGATATGTGAGTCACATTGGAGCAGTTATACTAGGAACAGACGGGGATATCAATATATTATTGCTATATTAACCCATAGGACATCGGGCCTGGATGACCCCGCTGTCTGTTTGTCAGAAACTTAGCTTAAAGGACACCAGACACCTATAGGAAGTAAACACACATACTGGGATAACATTCTACATCATCAGCATGCGATAGATTTCCAAATTGTGACGACAATTATTTGCATTCTGTTATGGTTTTAGGTTAGTTTTATTAGCCTCATCTGTATAAATTATCCAGCAGGCAGTGTACAAAACACAATTTCATTTTTAATAAATCAAAAAAAATCGTTCAATTAATAAATCTCCTAATTAGTAGATCACAGGCAGAGTTAAATTGGGAAGTTAATTTCGTAAATTTTGCACTAAAAATTTCCATCGACAATTTCCCCGCTAATGCCATAAAAAGCTTTCGTAGCAAAGTTTGGCATTTTCCGTTGAAGTTTTATAGATTTTTAAAATGGTTTCATTCTAAGTTATTTGAGAGTCTGGCGTGGCGTAACTTTTACATAAGTTTACGTATAATATGTTATAGTTTCAAATATTCCAAAAGACCACAACATGAAGTCGAATAAATATTATGATCTCACAGAAGAAATGATCAGGAACGGGTTCAAGACTCAGCTTTACGCAGTGGAAGTTGGTGCAAGAGGAGTTCCAGCAAAATCTTTGCATCACTTACTGAAAGAATTGGGCCTAAGCAGGTCTGCCGTCAATACATTTATGGAACGAGCTTCCAAGACGGCATTAACGGAATCATACAGTATTTGGTTGGGTAGGGAGAGAAGTAGAATGGTGGATGGTGAGCGTATTATCGCGCAATAGAAAAAAAAGGATACCTCCTTTTCTTAAACCAGCCTATTGTCGGTCGCAAGCCCGAGACACCATTATTCTCATCTCTTACCCACACACGATGGACCCGGCACCCGCACGGTGAATCCATGGAATGCTTAGAAATTTGTCTTCTCTGACCATAATTCATTTACAGCGATGTCAGAAACCACGCTTTCGAAAAGAACGGGTTTGCATTAAGACTTCACCTTCATCTAACAGTTATCTGAATGAAATCCACTGTATGTATATTATAATAAAAACCGTCTGTGTAAAATACATACATACATATCTTCACGCCAAATCATGACATACTTACCTATTTCGCTTCTTCGACATTCATCAACCTTTTCATACATGCCCTTTTATTTTGATGGCTTTTTAATGCACCTTCATGTATTGTTTTATTTATTTGATCGTGATAGGTAAGTCTTGGTCTGCCAGGGCCTCTTTTGCCCACAACTTTCGCATTATATATTTGGTTTGCCAATCTCTCTTCACTCATAAATCAATCAAACTAACTGTTTAACTACACCATTGAAATAATTTTATATATTTTATTACGAGTACATGCCTTTAACAGGCAGGAATTAAAAACCGAGACAAACAGGTTCAAATCTTTCCAACATTTTTTTTTCCCATTAAATTCAATTTTTTCATATTATCGCCTTAATGAAATTTGATTAATATCATATCTTTAGTGACACTCGCGTAACATGGCGGCGGTAATCGGTTACATAGCGAATTATGTTCAAAGCTATACGTGAATTTTTCAAGTGAGCCTGGAAGTCTACTGTCCAAACTACGAGAATATAGACATATAAATATATATTCTTTCTTTCTCATTTAGTTTTAATGACGATGCCCTTGTGGTAGTTTTCTAGTATGTTTAATAATATTAGTTATTTGTCATATTTTAGTGTTGTATACAATATATATATTTACATTAGATTTGTCATTTTTATTTTAACATAATAATAAATAATAAATAAATAATAAATATTTCCAGACAGGTCACACAGCGCCATCTAGTTTCCGTGGTAAGCAACGAGGCTTGTGTTACGGAAACTAGATGGTTGATAAAAACTACATATTATACTTTTTTTTGTTTGTAAATATATACATATTATACATATAAACACCCAGACCGAGACAAATTATACAATGTACAACTTGCCCCCGGTGGGAATCGAACCCACGACCTCCCGAGTTCACGGCAACGTTTGTTACCACTAGACCACGGAGGCACATAGTTTGACATTATTAGTATTTAAATTTTCTTTTCTGTATTTGATTGTTTAGCATTCAATATGGCTCTTCCATAATTGTATTGATAGTTTGGGCTGTTTCTGGTCTTCGTCGTGTTGTTTCGTATTATGCTGTCCGACCATGATTGTGTTATCTCGTTTACTGTAGGTAATTAATATTAGTTACAGAGTATTATAAATTGACTTAACCAAGTGTTCCAGACGGTCCCTACGGTGATAAATGAAATGAAATGAAATGAGATGAGATGAGATGAGATGAGATGAGATGAGATGAGATGAGATGAGATGAGATGAGATGAAATGAAATGAAATGAAATGAAATGAAATAATGAAATGAATGAGTCCGGGTCAGCTTTAAAAAAGAATAAAACGGTACAATATCTGTATGGTTGATTGTGGAGATATTGACGAATGTGAACCTACATTAGTTCCTGAAGGACAGTGTATTTACCTTCATGAATAGAAATTTGCATATCATTATTTAGCCGCCGCCATCTCGGTGCATGTTCAATTAACCCCCCCTCTCACTGCTACAGCTGTTTCTCCCACTCCACGTCATTTCTTGATATTCGTTATTAGATTTTCCCCCATCTATAGAGCGTACATAGAGTATTTTTAAAAACCTATCTGTTTAACCGGCTGATAAACTGTTTTTCATGTATAATGTTATTTTAGCAATAGGCGCTATTAATCTATTACGTAAGACGTTTTTTGTCAGTTTTTTAAACCCTTCCCTCTATGTAAGAAAATAAGAATAGGCCGACTGTCAGCCGCTTTGACAACTCCTTGGCCAAGCGCTTTGCTAAATGTCCCCATGGACCCATCGTCTCGACCCCAAACGGCTCAAATTCGTAACCGGTGCCAAGGTTGGCGTATTTGCGTAATTTAAGGTTCTCCGCAGAAAACGCCGCTCTCCCTGCGCTTGACGAGGTCGCCTGGATGTGAGATGGAGTTTCCACACAAAATGTTATAAATAAGTTACAAATTTAGTATGTGAGCGTGGGTGCAATGTCTGTATATATATGTGTGTGTTTGTGACTGTGTGTATGTGTATATGTATAAGCTTGTGTGTTTGGGATTTATAATTTTGCCTAGTGAGTTTATAATTGTGTATCTTTTTATTTATAAGTGAATTTACATAATGTCATGTCATCATCTCTTCTGTACTGTCATAGTCATGGTCAGATAAGTAGTTCTTCGGTAACATTTTTAGTTATTTTTGATTTAGATGGGTAATTTTGTTTTTGGGTTGTTTCGGTTGTACAGTTTGGGCGATAGGTACTTGTACTGCTTTTGCGCAAATGTGCTACGGGTGAAAGAAACCTGTAATTCCTGTATTATTTTAGTTTTTATTAATGTTATAACATGTGCTGTTTTATAGTATCTCTTGACACATTGAAAGATATAAAGTTTTCTAACTGTAAATGTGTATGTTAGTTGATAAAGAAATGTTGTTGGGTATCGGTAGGGTAGGAACATAGATACTTTAAGAACTGCTCCTTGTGCTCGCTCAAATCCAGTAGATGTGTTTTGAATGCGCCCCCCCAGGCACAAATGCAGTACCCAATAATACTTTGGCGCAAGGCTTTATAAGTTTGTATCATTAAATAATGTCCAGCGGCAAATCTTAGGTTTCTAAAGATGTAAATCAATTTTCTTACGCGGGCAGTTAGTTCCGAGATTTGTCTATGCCACTTAAGACCTTCATCAATGAACTTCATCAACTACACTTTGTCAATTCTAAGTTTGTCAGATCAAATGTCTTATGATAAATGATAAAGGTGTTTTTACAATCCCTTTGGTTAAAATAGTAATTTCCAGCATTAAAAAAACCATCCATCTAGTTACTATAGCTACCCTAATTACAGGCAATCATAGCATACAATATGGTACTAACACTAACCTATATATACGAGTAAACCTACTACATATAAAGATAACAGTAATAATTAAATATAAAAGAAAACGAAATGCCTTAAGCTTAGTGTATTTATTTTATTTATTAAGGAAAACTATTGACATTTAAATTCACAAGTATAGATACAAAAATAAAAACAGAAAAAAAAAACAGTAAAAAGGCGCGCTTTCAGCAGCTAGTCGAACACACTATTAAATAGCTAATTTAACCGATATTTCGATGATGAATTTACCGGTATGTTTAAAGGTAAAATATCTAAATGTAAGTGCACACTATAAATGTCAGTGAAGTCAATACCAATCGAGTTGCATATATCAGTCAGATTGGCGATAAAGCCAGTTCATTTGCATGCTAGAGCTCTAATTAAGAACAGAATTAAAATACAGAAGATTCAGATACTCGAATAATCAAGTAATTTAGCGTTACGCTGACCCGGTTAACTGTCAACACTACTCGTCATCATCATCATCGGCCTGTATATCCACTGCTGGATGTAGGCCTCCCCCAAGGCTCACCACTTAACGCGATCTTTCGCCACCCTCATATATATTTCAACACTACTCAGGATAGTGATAGTGAATTTTCTTTATCCATTGCGTGTTCTTTGTACAAAGTTTTTAATCAAAGTTGGTCCAGCAATAGAGGCGTGAAAAACGGACAAACAGACATACATACTGAGTTAATTTTACGATTATAATTTTATTATGGATTTGGGTTTGAAAAGTGTTGTCCAAGAGACAATTTTTATCGTCACACGATAGACCCGTCATGACGCGTCATCCGCACGGCGAATTCATGGATCTTCTCTTTATATGTTATTTTATGTCCCCCTAGGTACGGATTCTGGATCTAATGGTCAAGCATTCTCTACTTTCGGGTATTCTGGGGCCACCCTGGTGAGGCCGTCTCCACCAGCTCCCGTGGCGGCTTCTCAAATCACCATCGAGCTGCTAAAAGGATGCCCCTCACAGGATTCTAGTAAGTTGATCCGGAATAGTGCGGTAATTACACTTGCTTTCATTAACATCCTAAAAAGGTGGGTTCGAACCCCGGCATGTACCAACGAAAAATTATTTTTTCTTAATTGTCATAGATTTACAACACCACTGTTTCCATGCACGTTAATGAGAGCTCGTTAAGCCTTTAGTTTCAACTAATCCCAACTTGTGGAATCGTCATTAAATTGTCATTAAAAATTGACATGAGACCCTCGGAACCCGTCTGGCCAGCGTGGCGAGTGTAGGCTCTCTTATTTCTTTACTGGGTTTATCGGCACGAACGGTGGATACTTCCCCGCCCCGGCAGACTGGGGAATTTACCACCATCAGTCCGCCTACCACCTATGCAAAAATAATGTTAACATAACTTGGCTCAGCTGTAGGTAAATAACAATAAATAAATATTTCCAGACAGGTCACACAGCGCCATCTAGTTTCCGTGGTAAGCTACTAGGCTTGTGTTACGGAAACTAGATGGTTTATAAACTACATATTATACTTTTTTTTTGTAAATATATACATATTATACATATAAACACCCAGACCGAGACAAATTATACAATGCACAACTTGCCCCGGTGGGAATCGAACCCACGACCTCCCGAGTTCACGGCAACGTTTGTTACCACTAGACCACGGAGGCGGTCAAAAGTATCTCCTGATACACAGAAAACTTTTTCGGGTGATAAGAGTCGAAACAAATGTTTATCTGTATTATTTTTACTTATATTGTATTTGTATTTTCAAAATAAGAAGTGTCAATATTGTTTTTGCCAAAAAAAGTATTTTTTTTATTTATATATTATAATGTCTATGTATGTTATTTTTTTAAAGATTCATATATATTTTTATTTGCTTTATACTCAAAGTGTCCCAAAGGTGAAGGGGAAGTGAATATCTTGCGGTTTGCGTTTTATATAGATTTACAATAAATATAGTATCATTACGACCATTTCCCTTTCGGGGTGGTCAGAAGCCACGCTTATAAGGAAGCGGATTCACATATAGCCAACTTTACTATAGGCCAATCATGACAAGTGGCAAGCTTGTCGATGTCTCCAGCGTACCAAACTCAAGATATATCACAAATTAATTAAATAATATTGTTTTAATATTATTATATATACTATACTATCTATAGTATGACTTATTTATGTATTAGTATGTAAATTGTATGTAGATATTAGTATGTATATATTTATATTACAATTATATTTCTGTTTTATTTAAATTTCATCTAATTTTTAATTGCACCTACCACCTATCCTGTCTAAATGTCCTAAAGGTTTGGCTGTCAGAGAATGACTAGCGGCATTAAGTCCGCCTTTGTACATAGTGCAATAAAGTTTTAAAATAAAATAAATAAAATAAAATTAAATATTTTTGTGTCCCGACCAGGAATCGAACCCGGTACCTCCGAGTCTAAAAATCCACGGACTTAACCGCTAGACCACGGAGGCAATATTACAATTAAGTTTTCATATAAAATAAATAAATAAAATCAGTTTATTTCTTGTCTAGAATCCAAGAAGCTTCCAGACCGCCGACCAATGAGCAGCGAGACGACGCGCTCGGCTCCCGACGTCATCATTGTATCCAAACCGATTCGCTGAGGTCGACCTTTGGGGCCCCTAGGTTGGGCCCCAAGACCTCAGCCTGAAGGCTGTACTCACGAAAGGAATTTCATAGACTACACGTACTCGTATAATCAGCCAAAATTAGTTTATGATTATTGGTTAAAAAGTGACATTGATAGTTTTTATAGGTCTAAAACTTTGCCTCAAAATCTGGGCTCTTCAGTGTGTGATCATAAAGTGTTTCCAGAATTGTATTCTTGTAAGCCAAGGACCATTCTTGTGACGGCTGATATCGAGACGCCGAGATAACGAAGGGTTTTTCATTTGTAGATTTAAGTCTTTTAGCAGCCAGATTCTGATTATTTTAGCGATAACGTTAACAATGTGAACCGCTATTCTGTTCTCCTTATCATAAGTGCAGTAACTCGAGTGTTAGTCGAAATAAAGACAAAAGGTCCAAGTATTCCATTAATTTTAAACATGGAAACTGCCAACTTGGTCTAGCAGTTAAGTCTGCGGATTTAGACTTGGAGGTACCGAGTTCGATTCCTTATAATTAATAATTGGATTAATAATATTTGATTGGTCTGTAGTAAAGTTGGCTAAATGTGAATCCGCTTCATTATAAGCGTGGTTTCTGACAACCGAAAGGGAAACGGTCGTGATGATACTTTACTTTTCCATGGATTTACCATGCGGGTGCCCGGGTCCATCACGTGTGGGTAAGAGAAGAATAATGAGAATAATGGTTTCTCGGGTTTGCGACCGACAATAGGCTGGTTTACAAGGAATCCTCCTTTTTATTTCATTGCGCAACCAACCAAATACTGTATGATTCTGTTAATGCCGTCTTGGAAGCTCTTTCCATAAATGAATTGACGGCAGACTCCTCTCTCACCAACTTCCACTGCGTAAAGCTGAGTCTCGAACCCGTTCCTGATCATTTCTTCTGTGAGGTCATAATATTTATGGGACTTCATGTTGTGGTCTTTTGGAATATTTGGAGCCAAAAAAGTTTTTTAAAAATGTTTTTTCCTGATAACATATTTTACTTAGTTACTACACTTATTATAAGAGCGAGTATTGGAGTCGAATTGCGCTAAAAAGAAATCCTCTAATTTAATAATCTAACGTTTTCGCTTAAATAAATAGACTACGGCGAAAGGGATTGTGTAACTCATTGAACTAAAGCTACGCACATACCAACGCATTCAATCTGCGTCCGCACTAGCGTCCAAAGTGGCGATCAGTTGTAAATCAATGTACCGATTCTTAAGCAATAGACATACATGTCGCCCGCTATACCCCGGAAGCAGACTGTACCTAATGAGCATGTATGGATATCCTATACCAATATTATAATTGAGAATGTTTGTAAGAGTGTATGTCTGGATGTTTGTTGCTCTTTCCCACAAAAACTGCTGAACGGATTTTGATTAATATTTACAGTAATATAGCCTATACATCAGAGTAACATATAGGCTATATGATGTAATCATTTGATTACGACATGTTAACCCACAACCATATATATGTCAGTCTGTTTAATTAGCCGTCACGCCCTAAGTACTGAACCGATTTGAAATAAATTTTGAGTTGTTACTTGGAACATCAATATCTATTCATGAAATGAAATGAAATATTGTTTATTTGCAGTAAATACAGTACAGTGGTCACAAAACTTTAGTCAGGTCTACTCACATATATTCTACCTGCAAGCAGGCATGCAAATCTTTACTTACATACTAATATCATAATCACAACTACACTAAAACAAAAAACAATATTAATTAAACTGTTTTGCACTCAAGATACTCTTTTACACTATAAAATCTATGGTCCAGTAGCCATTTCGTCAGTTGTAATTTTAATATGACATGTGACCCTACGGCTAACTGAAAGATTTTCCTGCGTATTACTCTATAACATGGGCAAACAACAAACTATATTTAACAGACTGGCTCCGTGGTCTAGCGATTAAGTCCGTGGAGTTAGACGCTGAGTTACCGGGTTCGATTCCTGGTCGGGACACAATAATTTATTTGTGATATTTCTCGAGTTTGGTACGCTAGAGACATCGACGGTCTTGCCATTTATCTGCATTGATGGGCCGATAGTAAAGTTGGCTAAATGTAAATCAGCTTCTTTAAAAAGCGTGGTTACTGACCACCCCAAAAGGGATACGGTCGTTATAATACTAAATTATACAGCTCTAGTAGTTTAATACTTCGCAAAACTATAACACAATAAATCTATTAGAGTCAAACTTGTCGATTGCGGATAGTCGATGAGTTACAGAATTGCCCTACAGTTAAGTAAGTGACAATACTAGAGACTCTTCTGAGGGTAATTTAAAAATCATTAAATAAATTATATAGTTTTATTTATAATTAGTATGTTCGGCGGTAAACAATTTTAATAAAATGAAAATTATAGTAATTTCAAGGATCCCTCTGCCACGTTCTTCGTTCGTTTTTTTTCTACAATATGTACAAAAATATGAATAAACCCTCATAAGAACTAGTAAAATAAAACAATCATTGACTTAGCCTGATCACCACAATGAAGTCTCTATAATGATGACCGATGGTGTATACGGGCTCTGGAGTGAAGACCACGTACAGGAAAACGCACAGTCCCCCTGTCAGATGGACGGATGACCTTAAAAAGGTCGTTGGTGGGGCTGAATGTGGGTGGCCGAAGAGTGTGTGAAGTGGCAAGCCTTGGGGGGAGGCCTACATCTAACAGTGGACATGTTGATAATGAACAAATATCCCAGATTCATTGCGTTAGTAACGAAAGAAATGAATCTAACTATTTTACTTGATTGTAAAATAGTCAGATTCTTCATTTGTTTTCGATTTATTTTTTGTTATAATAATATTCAGGCTAATTTTAAGATAAACTGGCTACTAATGAATTAGGAGGATTTAATCAATTTTAATTTTAAAAAATCTATGAATATTTTTTAAAATGACTGCCAAATAAAAATACATTAGGTTTTTGCCCTCGTCTGGATGAAAAG
Organism: Tinea semifulvella; assembly: GCA_910589645.1. Lineage (NCBI taxonomy): Eukaryota > Metazoa > Arthropoda > Insecta > Lepidoptera > Tineidae > Tinea > Tinea semifulvella. Next base: position 1,774,394 of record OU342605.1, read on the forward strand.
ACAAATATTATTATCTAGAGAATTGAGGCACTATCCATACAAAATTAGCAATGCTAAAATACATTATTAGGAATTTAAATTTATTGTAAACAAACTCTCTTTGCTTGGATCTTCATAAATTCAATTTAGTATTATACACAACACACCACGAGCGAGGTCAGTCAATTTATTACCAAATAACAAATAAAAAAAATATAATTCTTATAAAAAAACACTCGTAAAATCAAAACAAATAAGGGCCTATATAAACAAAAAAATATCTGTTATAAGGCATCGAACACACCGACTGGGAGCGCGGTTTGCGTTCTGCGGTCGAGTTTTGCGTTCACATGTGCCCACACCGCGAGCGATTTAGAAATCTTTTCTTTTTTTACCTCTGGTAACATGTCACTCGCTCTTTTTACTTTGTACCGAATACTTTTCCTTACACAGTCTAAGAAAGGGAGAACGCGATGTGAGGATTCTTCATTTTATTTTTATAGCCTTCGTTGATTAAATGATAAAGGAAAGGTTGCATTACCATCATCATCAGACTGTGTCTCTACACTGCTGGATAAAGGCTCGCCACTTTACACGTTTTCCTACTACCCTCATCCATCTGGCGGGGGGTCGTCCCACTCTGCGTCTTCCAGTACGTGGTCTCCACTCTATCGTTTATCGGTTCTGCAGGAGAGGAGTCCAGCCAATTGCCACTTTATATTGATAATTTTAAAAGCTATGTCGGTATCTTTGTTTCTTTAACAGATGTCGTTTCGGCTTTTATCCTTCAGAGAAATCCCGATCATAGCGCTATTCATAGGTCGCTTAGCGAGCTAAACAAGAAAATATCTGTTAATAAGGCACCGAACACTCCGACCTAGTGCGCGGTTTGCGTTCTGCGGTCGAGTTGTGCGTTCACATGTGCCCACACCGCAAGAGACTAGATAGAGTGGACTATCGTTTATCGGTTCTACGAGAGAGGTGTCCAGCCCATTGCCACTTTATCTTGCTAATTTTAAAAGCTATGTCGGTAACTTTGGTTCTTTAACAGGCCTTTCCCGATTATAGCTCGCTAAGCGACCTTGAACTTATACATTAGACCCACTGTCAGTGTCCACATCTCAGCTGCATGCAACATTAAGAAAACGTTTGTCTTGCACTAATTCAATGTCTTGACCTTCCAGCGTATTGACAAAAATGAAACTTCTATATCTCGTCACCATTCGATGTGTAGTTTTAGAACCGCTGAACGCAGATCGTGTGGTAAAGAAACGATCGAAAGAAAGATCGTGATGTGGTCGGTGTCATATTTCGAAACTAAGTTTTAGTCTTAGCAACCTTTAAAGTATAAAATGAAGCAGTTAAAACTTCTTTTACAAACTTGAGTTTAATGCTGTTGTCCAGAGTGCTTTTAAAAAAACAACTTTTATAGTGAGCTTAAAAGCTATCATTGTAAGTTTACGAATAAAAATTAAAAATAAAGTTTTGAAATGTTTCAACTTTTTAAAAGGCTTTTAAAGACCAAGAGTCTTCATAATCACAGCTCCTGGAACAGAGTTCTCTAGACCTTGGAGATTGGCCTCCCAGGACATATATATATTTTTTTTGGACAATACTGACAAATGTACAACACCACCGTTTCCGTGACTAGGCGAGCACGTTAATACGTTCCACTAATATCACCTTGTGAAATTTGTTAACAAATTGATATCCTCGCCAATCCATTGTGGCCAGTTTGGCGAGCGTAGGCTAAATTCTCCAGAAATATACATATATTTTGAATGCTTATTTTTAGATTGTCAAGAAGTGACAATCTAACTTCGCTGCCGCAGAAAACTTTTTGGTAAACACAACAAATTATTTGCATTTGAATAATAATAATAAAATTATTTATTGCACTTTATTTATTTACATATAAAAAAATGATTTACATAGTGGAGCATAATATAATACCATATTTGATGGCTGCAGATTCCGACAATTTTAAAATCAAGTAATTAAATTGTCCAAAAAATGAAATTTATACTTGGCAGAGGGTATCCTACAAAAAGTCTACAAAAAAGAGATTAAATATAAGTGGTATGGACATTGATTGTTATTTCGCTGCTTTGTTCTTCTTTTAAAAAAAGAACGTGATTGACATTGCGTAGCATGCAGGTCGGCATATTGTTCGTGAAACAACAAAATTAATTTAACCGTCTGCATGTCGAACACGACCATACCCGCCAATGCACTGTCATAGACAAATTAATTCTGAGACGTTTATCCTAGCCTTGATTTTTATATCGTTTAGCTTCTTTCCCCATCTTGCTATACTGCGTGTAATTGTCAAAAGAGGAAATATTTTTTTTAGGCTTCAGGTGACATTGGTTTTTGAAATAATAAAGGTAATATTTTTTTAACGATAAAAATAATTATTCGAGAAACAAAACACATAGTAAATAACGCCGCAGCTGATAATTACGATATCTATCATGATAAATACCTAAGTTATATGGCCGGTTGCAGAAACGATAAATATCTATTGAGATGTTTAACGTTTGCCTATGAAGCACGGCATTGTCTTAAATAACCAAACTGACAAACTAACTACCAATCACGTGGAATATATCAAAATGTTGATCATAGATTATTTTAATCAAGCTTTCTGCAACCGGCCGTAAGTGTTATTATTAATTGGTCTCGCTCACTGGGAGACGAAATAGAGAGAGAAACAATTACGTAAGTCAACGCTCGCGCGATCGTCGACCTTTCGCTACCTACTTGATTAGGCTCAGTATGAGTTGCGATATTTTTAGGATAACTTCTCTGCACCGTAACTTAAGATTTTATTACTGAATAATTAAAAAAAAAAATACGTATATCTTTATTTTTATTCTAGATTACAATATTAAAATATTTGCTCTTTAATAAATTACACGCAGTATACTTGTATTTATTGTCTTTGGTATATAAATAAAACTGTGTATTGTTTTTTAATTACCTCATATTTCTTTAAATATTTTCTAGTATTATGTTTTAAATATAGATTTAGAACCAGTTGCAGGAAAGATGATTAAAATAATCTCCGATTTATATTTTGATATACATGACGTGATTGGCTTGTCACTTTGGTTATTTCAGCCTATGGCGTGACTCATTGGCTGTAATATCTACGTTTTATATATACGAGTATATACGTTAAATACGTCGAAAGATAATCAGCCTTTCTGCAATGGCGGTTATTATTAATTATATCGATTCGCTTTAACTAGATGTCGCCTATCAAGTTTCAGAGTGAAGTTTATTTCTATTAGGTACCTCAAAACAGTAATTTGCTTCGATTTAGTTTGGCAATTCATTCGAAATAAAATGGTCATTGATAATGATTGATCATTTATTTATTAATTTCCTCGGCATATTACAGATCAAAGGTATATGTAAGTGAGTCTATCATTATCATCATTACAGCCCCTAGAACACAGCGTCCTAGACCTCCACTGCTGGAGATGGGCCTTCCAGAACATATATCTGGAGAATTTGGCCTACACTCGCCACGCTGGCCAGACGGCTTGGCGAGGATATGATGTCAATTTTTTATGACAATTTATTAACAATTTCACAAGTTGCTATTGGTGGAACCGGGACCGACAGCTTAACGTGCTCTCCGATGCACGGGAATGGTGGTGTTGTAAATCTATGACAAATTTACGTAAAAAAGTGTATTTTGTACGTTAAGTCGTCGGTCCCGGTTCCACTAATACCAACTTGTGGAATCGTTAATAAATTGTGATTAAAAATTGACATTACAACCCGTCTGGCCAGCTTGGCGAGTGTAGGCCAAATTCTCCAGTTATATGTTCTAGAAGGCCCATCTCCAAAAGTGGAGGTCTAGGACGCTGTGTTCTAGGGGCTGTAAGAAGTCTTGGCTGCCCTACCTAAAGAAAAGTGTACCATAACTTAACTTTGACAGCCACATTTGATGGCTACCATCTAGTGAAGCGCAAATCTATGGTTTTAATTACAATGATCATAAATTTGTACTTTTTTTTTAAATTTAATTTCGGTTGTGGATTACTTACTTATTATGAAAAAAAGCAATAAATTAATTGTAGTTGCATTTTAATTAATTAATTAATACATATTAATTATATTGTTTTTATTAACTTTGGACTTCAGGCCTCAATCTGGTAATTGATCGCTGACTTAGATGGCTTTGTTTTCTTGTAGTTACCGTCAGATAAAAAGAGCGATGGCTGAAAATTTTGTATAAACCAAATTTTTGTCCCTGACGCCTTTAAAAAGTACAGTCGCGGACACATAGTCTTTTATAAACTAATTGTTATTTTTAATTGTCTTGGTTATTGATTTCTGTTATAATACCTATTTTAGATACAAATGACAGAATAATTTTTTTTTTATTAAAATAAAAAAGGAACCGAGATAAATATATATATATATATAATAAAAAAAAATGGCTAACGGAAAAGTCTTGAGACAGGAAAGCTAGCAATTATTTCTGCCAACGTATTAGCCTCGCTATACAGAGGGTCAATGTCAATATATGTTAAGGTCAATATTAGCCGTTTGGACAACTCCTTGGCCAGATGCTTGACTTCAAAACCAATGCGTTATTCAGCGCTCTTTTTATCTGCCGATTCCTGTATAAATTTGATGGTACACAGCCACATGTTTACTTAAGGAGGAATTGAATCACCGGCCCTGAGTGAGCTAATGCAATTGTATGGGCTAGTTAGCACACTAATTTAGCACTCTAAAAATTGGATATAGTAATGGCTGATTGAAGTTCGAAGTTAAATTCGGCCGAATTCTGAAACGGCTTAATTTTATTAGTATTAAAAGAAAAAACTTTATTTTTAAAATAAAATGTTTTCATTAACAGATTTTACTAGTTAATTGCGATTAGGTAAGGTTTGGCTGTATTATTTTAAAACCTAGAAAAAAATACAATTTCGATATAATTATTGTTTTTTAGGAAAAATAGAAAACGTAGTCTGCAGCCCTGTTACTTAAGCGCAAACGTTATATAATGGAATCCGGTAACGATATATCAAGCTATTAAAGTTCATATTTGCACGGCCGCTGTTAAGGTCGAGCGCTATAGAGTTGAGAATTGAATAATATTTTGTAATTATGACGCAAGCTCTGACGTAAATATCGAAATCCACTAATAACGTTTGCGACCAACAGAATGAAGCTGCTGGCTTTATAGAAGAAAAATATTGCCAGTTTAGTTCATACATATTTTATTTCTAGATATAAACAATTACACCCAAACTTAGAGAACAGTTACCATAGTTTTGGACCAATGTTTTTGTTTGGCGCGTTCACTGTGAAGACCTGGGTAGCACAGGCTCCACTTCTGGATGGCATCTACTGATGGAGGCTTCTCTCTAGGGCCACTACTGCACGCGATGTTTTGCCGCCCTCATTCAGTCCCTACCAGCTACCTTTTTTGAGTCATCCGTCCATCTATCGGTGGGTCATCCCACTCTGCGTCTTTCCCTACGTGGTCTCCAATATAGAACCCCATTGTCCGTCAGTTTCGCGGCAAATGTGTCCTGCCCAAAGATTCATTTTAAATTCTGGATATTGGAGGAATAACAATCATCACACTCTCCATAGATGAATTTATGGACCAGACCCACTGTCAGTGTGTACGCCTCTGCTGCGTACGACATTAACAGATGACGAAGCACTAGTTAAATCATTTGAGCATTAACTATAAACAATATTGCAACATGTATTAGTAACAAATATGTCGGCTGTTAGAGTGATCTACCTTACTCGATCCCGTAGTAGGTACTTAAAGTTTTGTTATCCAAACGCATATGTAACCATGTAAAACATTTTTGTCGTATCCTGTATTTGGGTCTGTAAAACTTTGTCAAGTTGACTTACTAGGTTTTAAAATTGGACAGCCAGTTATATTTTTTGTAAACAGAAAAAAATGGCGACATACCTATATTATTTTTTTAAAGAATATCTCGTGTTTAAATAATTTAATTTGGATTACCACACTGTTCGGTGTCATGTTAATTGAATTAGGTCAGTTTTTTTTTAAAAAGCATTTTAATAAATCAAGATAAACATTATAAAGTCTGATAATTTTGAGAATAGTTGTTTGCATCTCTCTCACTCCCAAATTGCAACATCTTCAAAGATTATTCAAGTCGTGAGTGTACTTTTAAAAAATGTAACCAATTAGCTATAAAATTCCAAAAATTACGTATAAAATTAACTGCCTCAGTGGTGTAGCGGTTAAGTCCGTGGATTTAGACTCAGAGGTACCGGGTTCGATTCCTGGTCGGGACACAAAAAAAAATATTAGTTACGACCGTATGCCTTTCGGGGTGGTCAGAAACCACGCTTATAAATAAGCGGATCCACATTTAGTCAACTTTACTATAGGCCAATCATGACAAGTGGCAAGCTCGTCGATGTCTCTAGCGTACCAAACTCGAGAAATATTAATTGAATGTATTTATTTAAATTAATAAATATGTTTGTGTCCCGACCAGGAATCGAACTTGGTACCTCCGAGTCTAAATCCACGTACTTAACCGCTAGACCACGAAGGCAGTTAAGAAGCAACCGTACATTTAATTAATATTTAATTCATTCAGTGATATTTCTCGAGTTTGGTACGCTAGAGAAATCGACGAGCTAGCCACTTGTCAATCATGACATGCCTATAGTAAAGTTGGCATAATGTGAATCCGCTTATTTATAAGCGTGGTTTCTGACCACCCCGAAAGTGAAAATTAATTCAGACCACGGAGGCAGTTAGCTACTTGTCCCTGTCTAAAATTAGGTATATGAAAGTGAAAAAATGATCAAGATGTCCGTAATTTGTCCGTAAGTTGGTCTGTATTTCTCAAAAGTACCCTCGAACTGTTTTTTTTTTTAAAATATGGATTGTTAAGAGAGAGGAATGCAAATGCGTCAATCCCTCTTAGGGTCCGTTGTGACGATTTTCTATCGATTAACCTGTAAGTTAATTAACGAATCCACTATTATAGCAATTTAACGGTTGCGTTAACCGCAATAATAAATATGGCCGCAGTGTGCAATCCACCATAAGTTGTAACATAGTTTAGAGAAATTTAATGTAATAGAAAATTAATTTGTATATAGTCTAATTTATACTGTTAATATATTTGTAAAATAAATTTAATAGTGATTTTTCATTTACGTTATTTTATTGTTCATACCTTTTAAACTGTCTCCGTGGCCTATCGGTTAAGTCCGTGGATTTAGACTCGGAGGTGCCGGGTTCGATTCCTGGTCGGGACACAAAAATATTTATTAATACAAACAAATACAATAAATTATTGTTTAATTTATTTGTGATATTTCTCGAGTTTGGTACGCTGGAGACATCGACGAGCTTTTTGTTTGCTGTAGAGACTTTAGGCCCGTAGGGTCCAAGCGCTAAAACATTTTTAAAAAACATCACCCTTCGTCTAATTGTCTGCTCTGAGGACAAAAGGGTCGGTTCTTTCCTCGCTCAGAGATCAGCATAGCGATTCAGCGAGGAAATGCGGCCAGCGTTCTTGCCACCATGCCGTGCGGATACGATTTATATTTAATTAATTAATGTATTTATTAAGAAAATCCAAAACAGCAATACATTTTACAAAGCAATACAATTAAAAATTTACATACCAAACAAAAAAGTGAAGGTCATTTTTAGGACTATAAACTTAACCATATATGGTTAGAATGTAGGGTAATATACGCTTAACGACCCTGCAAGAGATTACGGTCGTGATGATACTTTATTTTTCCCATTAGATCCACCCTTGATCTAAGATTAGTCCCCGCCACCGCTAATGGTCGCGGAATTCCCTAATGGTCTATACTGCACTTTTTGTCACTTGAAGTAATATATTCTAGCGGCCGGGATATGAGAGAGAAAAAAGGTAATTTACATTACCAGAGTAAAGTCCGCACTACTCCACATAACAGCCATATTATTTATACAATATGCAGGCACTATTCACCACCATCTTCTCAGTCTTTTAATTAGTGAATCAAGATGGTAGAAATGCAATAACACCTGGCCCGATAGAGCCTAAAGCTGCATATGGCCGAAGTCACGACTAATTTTATTAATTGTCTACTACTCCCTACCATAAAGCAATAAACTTACTAGACCGGACAAATAATAAACGTCTGTATGTAAGGCGAAGATTAATGTCTACCTTTTTCTCTTGAGAAAGAAATAAAATATTTTTATATAATAAAATACATAGTAGGTTAGTCTCTCTCCTTGCGTCGTGTTTCCTCATTGATCATGATGATGATTGAATTGGTGTGCGTTTTGATGATAGCACGCCACCCGTTCCTTTCTTCGGCGGCATGCACAGCATCATGGACGCTAGTGTTGGTGGTGGAGCGGATTTGGTCGGACCAGCGTACCGGACTACGGCCTCTCGGTCTCTTTCCTTCCACCTTGCCAGTAACAAAAAGTTTCTCCAGGATAACCTTTTCTGGCAATGTGTTCGAAGTACTGGAGTATCCGACGAAGGTGGATAGCCTAGTCGATATGTCTAGTTGGTTTAAAATCGATACGTTAGTTCGATGCTCAGTCCACGAGATCCTCAGCATTTTTCTCCAACACCACATCTCAAAAGCATTGATACGCTTTCGGTCAGCGCACTTTATAGTCCATGTCTCAGCGCCTTCTAGGAATATAGAGAAAACCAGTGATCTAACTAGCCTGGATTTCTTTTTTATGAAGATCGTCCTGTCCGTCCATATTTTGTTTACCTGAGACATGGCGTTCTTGGCCATTCCGATGCGTCGTCGAATTTCAGCCTCGCACGATCCAGTGTTGCTGATGATAGAACCCAGGTAAGTGAAGCTCTCTACATTTTCCAGATTCAATGCACCGGTGAGTTCTAGCGTGTTGGACCGGTCTACCACTAGAAGTTTTGTTTTGCTTCTGTTGATAGAGAGGCCGAGCTCTTGACTGATGTGTTCCATCTTCTCGAAAAATGACAGCATTTTGGTTTCCGTAGAAGCCAGCAGAGTAGTGTCATCCGCATATCGCAGGTTTGAGACTTTTACACCTCCGATTGAAACTCCCCCTCTCCATCCTTCGCACGTGCGCCTCATAATGTATTCACCGTATATGTTAAATAAGATGGGTGAAAGTATGCAACCCTGTCTTACTCCCTTTTCAAAAGAAAAAGGTCCTGAGAGTTCCGATTCAATCCGTACAGTTCCGTTGCTAGTTAAGTACAGATTTCTTACGAGGGCAAGTAGTAGGTTAGTAGAAAGTTGTTATAATTAACGTACTGAGATGTGACTGAGCTACATTTTACAAAACACAAGTGTTGCGACTAGGGAATGAAGAACTGTACTCTTCTTGAGTCACGGGATTTTCGAATTTTTTAAAACCCACTGCTGTTATTCTAATTGTAATAGATCTTTAGCATGTAGGTTATAAAACTATGTTGTATTATTAAAAAATATATTCATTAAAATCAACCAAAACACAACCATTTACCATTTAGTAGCAGCGGGTAAACCGCTAAGCGAACCACTATTAGATATTACAAAGAGGAAAATCTTAATTTAAGTACATACTTTTCAACTGACCGCCTCCGTGGTCTAGTGTTAACAAACGTTGCCGTGAACTCGGGAGGTCTTGGGTTCGATTCCCACCGGGTGCAAGTTGTACATTGTATAATTTGTCTCGGTTTATATGTATAATATGTATATATTTACAAAAAAAAAGTATAATATGTAGTTTATCAACCATCTAGTTTCCGTAACACAAGCCTCGTAGCTTACCACGGAAACTAGATGGCGCTGTGTCTGGAAATATTTATTATAATAATTATAACTAAGTCCCGAAGGCCCCGAAAGTACCAAATCTCGTCCTGGTTCTTTAGTCTACAAATAGCGACATGGCGACAAATAGGAAATTAGCCCAGTACCTATAAGTTACAGCTTTATCTGCAGCACTGATTTAAAAAAAAAATGAGGTGTCAGATGTTGTCTGCGGTACAAGTACCCACATCTGTATGACATTGCGTTTCAACCTTAATATTTTAGATTTTTGGTATAAATAAAAAATGCCTATGCCTCGGCCTATATTTCCTTCTGAATATTATAAGCTCTATAGTATAGACAAACAAACTGCACTGGCTGCAAGCATGGTCCATTCACACATCGGCTACTGCGGCGCTAATCTGGCGGCTAAATTACGTCCCCCTGGCGAGCAGCCAGCCTCGGCGTTATATTAACTAATCCGTTGACTAGTATGTAAAGACCGGCGCTTTCATAAATCAAAATTGTAGTTTTTTTTTTTGCACCCACCTAAAAGGCGTCCCGCAAGGTGGCATACTCTCTCCTTTGCTATTTTCCTTATTTATTAACGCCATCACCTCTTCTCTTCATTGTTCCTACCACCTGTATGCCGACGACTTGCGGCTCTATGTGCAGACGGATATTAGCACACTAAACAGTGCAATAGCTTGGCTGAACTCAGATCTTCATAATATCAAGTTATGGTCTACACGCTTCGGGGTCGTTGTCAACCCGAACAAGTGTCAATCGATCATAATAGGTAGCTCTCGACAGTTATATAAAGTTGACATTGACAATATTGACCCGGTTCGGTTTGACAATGTCCCGATTGCATACTGCAGCGAAGTGAAGAATCTAGGTGTACATCTGGATTCCAAACTAAGCTGGACCGCTCAGGTTACTAACACAAGTCGTAAATTGTTTTCTTCCTTGTACTCTCTCAATAAACTTAAAAATTTTTTGCCGTTAAAGGCTAAAATAACCCTTGCCCAAAGCCTTCTCCTACCCCTACTCGACTATGGCGACGTGTGTAGCGTTGATCTCTCAGAGGTGTTGCTCAATAAAATGGATCGCTTGCTTAACTCGTGCATACGTTTTATCTACGGTTTGCGCAAATACGATCACATCTCTGAGTATCGAGCTAAGTTGAAGTGGCTACCAATTCGTTGTCGCAGAAACCTTCGAATTTTATAGCCTTCAAGGAAAAAAGGACAATAATAAAAATAAAATATAAACAATTATTAATTGGGCCAATCCCTGGTGTAGGATTTTTTAATGTAATATAGTTTATTTATTTAATGTAATGTATGTATGTTTTTTCATAATTTAATATTGTAATCTGTTCGTATCATTACTTCGATTAAATGTTAATTTTGAGTGTTTAAAAAAAAAAAAAAAAAAATTTATTAAACATAGATTTGTTTTAGTAAAATATAATATAAAATTAGGTGTATTATAGTGACAGTATGCCTAAACTTAAAACAAAAAAATATTGCTTAGAAAGTTGATTGACTACATTGTACATTGAGAGGGTCAGAATGGTGGATCGTGTCTGTCTTACCCACACACGATGGACCTGGCACCCGCATAAATGCTAAGTTGTGTTTATTTATTATTTATTAATTTTTTTATTGTTTAATACAAAAGGTACATGTAATGCCACTTGGCATTTTCTTACCATCAACCTTCGGGACAAGAAATCGAAGTTTAGGCAGGCAAAAAAAAAACACAATAAATAAAATAAAAATATCTAAATCACTTATTAGTACTAGTTAAATTAAATATACGATAAACATCATAAAAATAATAATACTTAAACTACATAAATAATTATATTCTCACATAGACTACATAACTAATTATATACATACACTACTTTGTGTAATTTCTATTATTATTAATTAATTCTAATTTGTGTAATGGAACTGGTGCCTGAGATTCAGATTAACTTTGTTTGGGCACCAGTGGCCAATTCTTAAAAAATGAACTAGTTTTTTAAGTAAATAAACGATTTTTATTATTATTATTATATTATTATTATTACTACGTAAACGTGTGTTCTTCTTCTTCTTGTTTCGAATGCCCAGCGCACATATAAGTCATTGTGATCATTACACTTTTTCACCCAGTTTTATTAAGACCGGTTTTTTCTTTAATTTAATTTCAATGGCTATTGAATTATATTTAATAGACGGCCAATTCAACAATTTAAAATTTACGGAATTTTTAAATAATAATATGGCAAATATCGGATTCGATTCCTGATACGCAAGATCATCAAAGAACTTGTCACTTGTCTTGATGGGCATATAATAAGGTTGACCAAATGTAAATCTGCTTTTGAATGTGAAGTAGGCTTACGCATAGTAGTTCATGACCAGGAGCGCTCCTTTTAGTTCACAGCTTCTTAATGAACTAGTTCGCTCCTTTAGTTCCTCAGCTCCTGGCTGTCTCGAACAAGACAAAAATTCAAGCTTTGTTATATTGTTATAATCTGTAATTTATTTTACCCTAGCATAACGACAATAGACAAACTTTTTTTAAAATTAAAAATTAAGTACCTACATAGTATCGATTCCGCCGATTTGAAATCATCAATAATCATCATAATAAAGAACCTAATCGTATAAGTGAAGGCGTGGTTTTGCGAAAGCAAGAGTTTGCGGTCGTGATGGTATTTTACTTTTACAAAACACTCTCGCTTAGACTGCCATCGTGGTCTTAGACGCAGAGTTACCGGGTTCGATTCCTAGTCGGGTAACATTTTTTTTTTAAACTTATTTATGTAAATAAATAATTAAATATTTCCAGACAGGTCACACAGCGCCATCTAATTTCCGTGGTAAGCTATGAGGCTTGTGTTACGGAAACTAGATGGTTGATAAACTACATATTATACTTTTTTTTTGTAAATATATACATATTATACATATAAACACCCAGACCGAGACAAATGATACAATGTACAACTTGCCCCCGGTGGGAATCGAACCCACGACCTCCCGAGTTCACGGCAACGTTTGTTACCACTGGACCACGGAGGCGGTCGTAATGTAATTGTCGAGTCTGAAAATTGAATCGAGTACCAACGCGACTAAATCCACAGACCTAACCGCTAGACCAAGAGTTACCGGGTTCGATTTCTGGTCGGGACACATTTTTTAAATTTTTTTATTGTGCTATTTCTCAAGATTTGTACTACAGGCCCATCGTGACATGAATAAATCGTCGATATCTCTAGCATACCGTATAAATTAAATAAATTATTAGGATAGAATTGGGACTAGGTACGACCGCGTCTAAATCCACAGACCTAACCACTAGACCAAAGATGCTTAGAAAAACTTTGTGATGATTTTTTTTACTGCCTTCGTGGTCTAGCGGTTAAGTCTGTGGATTTAGACTCGGAGGTACCGGGTTCGGTTCCTGTTCGGGACACAATAATATTTATTAATTTAAATAAATACTTCTGTTAGAGCTGGTGTTGCAGCGGAACAAGCGCAGATCAGCAAGCGTCGAAAATATAAAACTATTTACAATAGTTACTTTTTTTCGACGTTTGCTGTAGAAACGATGGGCCCGTGGGGATCGGAACTTAAAGCCTTTTATAAAGAAATTGTTCCAAGGCTCATTGACGTCTCTGGTGACAATAGGACTGGCAGTTATTTCTCCCAAAAATTAGGTATCCTAATTCAAAGGGGAAATGCTGCTAGTGTATTGGGCACCATGCCACAAGACAGCGATTTGGAGGAGCTATTTTATTTGTATGTATGTATTTTTATTTTCTATATATTATTATTATTATTTTTTAGGTTACATTTAGATTTTGTTTTAATATAGTTTATTTAATATTGTAATTCTTTTATATTGTTTGTATATTACTTCGATTAATTATAATAAAAATAAATAAATTTAATTAATATTTAATTTATTTGTGATATTTCGCGAGTTTGGTACGCTGGAGACATCGACGAGCTTGCCACTTGTCATGATTGGCCTATAGTAAAGTTGGCTAAATGTGAATCCGTTTCTTTATAAGCGTGTTTTCTGACCACCCCGGAAGGGAAACGGTCGTGATGATACTGATACTTTACTTTAATTTACTTCGACAAATTTGTACCTTAATTGTGTTTTCTTTCATAGTAACTATCGAAGTTAATAAATAATTGATCAATTATTAAGGATGTCAAAAATTGACAAAAGGTAACTTAAAAAAAAGTTTATTCGGTGAGGATACGTAGAAACGTTTTTAAAACTGTCACTTTTTCTTCTGAGTTCCAGGATAAAGAAGAAGAAAGAAGCTTGTATTTATTGTATGTATTTTATCTATTCTCATATCGTAAAATTCGAATTCTTCAAAACTTTAAAACGAATTTATATTGAAATACTCTATAAACATACTGCTGAAATTTAAAAAAGAATCACATTATAACACTTTTTCTCTAACAAAATAATGTTATATTTTATTTTAAAAATAGAATCATACATATTATATAACACTTATTTTTTTTAAGGCAAAGGTTCCATTACAAAAAAGTTTTGATTCCAAGTTTTACTTGTCTATGGCAGCGCCCGCCAAGATCATTTAAAAAAAAATAAAAAAATAATTGCTGCCATTCAATACGTTTTGTTGTATAGCATTTCGTTTTAAATAAACGCGATAGTAAACCGCAAAACTTGTTTTAATTAGAGAAATAAACTATTTCTTACTCTTTTGACTTCAATCCCAATGTATTTTCATTCATTACAGCCCCTAGAATACAACGTTCTAGACATCCACTGCTGGAGATGGGCCTTCCAGAACTGGAGAATTTGGCCTACACTCGCCACGCTGGCCAAACGGCTTGGCGAGGATATGATGTCAATTATTTATGACAAATAATTAACGATTCCACAAGTTGGCATTTATTTATTTATTTATTAGATCTCCAACAAGATGTACACCAATTCATTACAACATAATAAGAATAATATGGCGCTAAGTGCCACCTTAATTATAAGAGATTACAGCATTCAAATTAGAGTATATATACAATTTTAATATAAATTAGATTAAGTTCAATTGTTAAAAAATCTATGTAAGGCAATAAAATTTTATAAATTATTTATATAAACATAATAATAATTAAAAATAAAATTTTAAATAAAAATACAATTAATAATTACACAATAAAATACCCTAATAATTAATAATTACACAATAAAATTTGGTGGATTGGTGGAACCGGGACCGACGCTTAACGTGCTCTCCGAGGCACGGGAACGGTGGTGTTGTAAATCTATGACAAACATACGTAAGAAAAGTGTATTTCTCATTGGTACATGCCAGGTGGGTTTGAACCGACCTTTGTAGGATTTAAGGTACGCGTTCTTACAACTGAGCCACCAATGTATGAGAGTAGATAAATTAGTGTATGAAACTGCACATAACTAGGTATTAAAACACTCGTGTGAAACTATTAAAAACCACACTCAGGTTTTTAAACACACACTCGTGTATAATACCCCTTATTATGCAACAGTTCCATAAACTACTATTAATATACTTACATATATAAACCAATAACCATTATTTTCTTAAATTCTTGATATTCTTGCCGCTCTGTATTTAAATTTTAATGTAATTTAAACAATCACAATGTTTATTAAACTAACATAAATTAAGTTTATTGTCGTTTGAAGAGGGCACAAAATGGCGGCCATTTCTTAAACGGAACTCGTTAACTCCCCAAAACAGTTATTGTCGGGTCGTTAACTGATTCACAATTACGTTTGTTCTCAAACTTTGTCTTTAATTGCGACAATTGTTGGGAAACGCCGGAGTATGTGCATTATTTTCTAACATTCGATTTTTAACTGATATTATCCCCTTTAATTGCTATAGCACGCCCATATATATTTTTAAATAGTTATTTTTTTTTTTGTACAATTTCCCTGGATTCCAAGGATCATTTCAAGGATCATTACAACTATATCAACATATCATGGCCATATAGCATCTATTTTGCGATATGGAGTAATATACTGGGGGAATTCCACTAATAAAGAAGAAATATTTAAAATACAAAAAGGTGCATACGTACCATATTTGTATATACCGGAAATTGCTAACTTTGTCAAAAACAATGGAGAACTTTTCCCAATTGTTGATCAAAATCGCAACCGTAGAGTGCGGTATAAAAACAAGCTCGTAATTCCTATATCAAAAACAACACTCATGCAAAAAAGTGTATTCTGTATGGCTCCAAAAATCTACAATAAAATAAATAATGACATTAAGTTACTACCTATACAACGATTTAAAGAAAGACTAACGAAAATGCTAATTGACAAATGCTACTACTCTGTGCAAGATTTTTTTGAATATTGAATGAACAACATTAATTTCTTACCTTGACATTAATTAATTAATCCTATTTGTCATTTCAATTCAATTACATTATTATACCTCTCTTTAGTTTACATGTCTACTATACTTAATTATTTAATCTTTATACGCCCATGGGCTAAACATAGTGTACCCAATTTATAACCATTGTACCATCTTATAAAATACCTATTGTTATAAAAAAATATATGAATTTGAATTTCTGCCAATTTTATTCAATTCGGTCCAGTAATATAGGCGTGAAAGAAAGTCAAAAATACACACTTACAGACAAAGATTTTTTCACATTTCTATGTGTGTGGATTATGTATGTATGGATTATTGGTTACTTTAACAATTGATTGAAATTGAACCTGGTACCTCCGCGTCTTAATCTACCATCGTAAAGGTCTTTTGTTCCATTTGATATATGGTAGTTAATTTCCTATGTTCTTATGGGACACCCTGCTGATTTATGTACAGGCTGTTCCGTTTAGTTTTTCTATAGAACAATGTTAGTGAATTACAACTCTCTATTACACATTTACACCCTGTATTCTTAGTTTGGGTTTCTAAAAAGCAAATAGGTAATATGGTAAGAATTTTTAGTAATCGCCTCTTTTTTACTATTCATTCCGAATTTGTTTCAAGTTTGTCGTTGTCGCCACAAAAGAGATTGCCCGAAACCAGGCCCCAATTTTTTTGCAGCGTGCCTTAAGTAAATATAATTCAATAATCATAACAATTTATTGTGTTTTTTAAAATTTAATTACAACATCTGTTTTACAACAGCATTAAAATATGATTTAATTAAATAGTCAATTGATTAAAATTTATCCATTTATCAAAGGAATCGAGCCCGGTACCTCCAAGTCTAAATCCACGTGCAGTGTCAAGACTGCAAACTAAGCTATGTGAGCTTTTTTTAATACTAGATAAATTCTTCATTGCACAGAAAATAATATATTTTACAGTGAATAGGCGAGCTTAATGTCTAATAACATTATTATGTGAAAAGGTATTGTAAGGCGCATATATACATTTGAGATAAAGAGATTTATCGAGTAAAAAACTTATAACTGAAAAAATAACGATATTAATTCTATAATAAAAAATACATACAATACATAGATAACACACATACATATACTGGTTACATACTATATTTATATACATACAATAATAAACGGATTTAGTCAAGTTATGTAGACTCGTCTTGCTTTTTGTGAAAGTGTTAGTGAGTCAATTTTAAAAACATATAATTGATGGTGCTTTACGAATATGAAGAGGGAGTCGGTTAAGCTGGCAAGCTGCTGTGTAAGAATCTGAACATCTGCTGGAACATCTTGCGCTCACCTGTTGGTAAGTGATGTCCATCAATGCTAGCAACTGAAATCAGACACTCATTATTATTATTATTATTAAATTCTTTATTGCACGAAAAAAATGTACAAAGGCGAAGATTAATGCCTACAAGGCATTTTCTAACATCTAACCTTTGGGAGAGTATGAGATGAAGGGTAGTGCTGATATAAAAAAAAATAAAAAATATTAGGATAACAAACAATATACTACATACTAAGACATACATACACTACATACTAATAAATACATACACTAAATCCTAATAAATACATAGTATAAAAGTATATATTTGCCAAATATTTATTGTGAACCCGATGCTTGTTTGTCTAAAAATAATGCAGTAACCAAGGTTTTGAATATGTGGACTGACGGTGCGTGTCTAATAGCCAGTGGCAGCTTGTTCCACTGGTGGGCTGCAGATACAGTAAACGAATCTGAATATCTGCTAGTGGAGTGGGATGGGATTTTCAGTTGATTATTATAGGAAGAACGTAATGGAAGGTGTGCGTATCGCACAGGAACTCAAAACGGGATTTTAGGTATGTAGGTGCACAAGGATTGTTCAGGATACTATACAGAGACACGAGGAGATGAGCAGATCTGCGAAAGCGGATATTGAGCCATTTTAACTGAACACGAAAATTAGAGATATGATCATACTTACGCAAGCCAAATATATAGCGAATGCATAAGTTGAGCAGACGATCGAGTTTGTTCAGTAGCTCTTCAGTGACGTCGGGATAGCAGATATCTGCATAGTCAATGATAGGAAGAAGCAGCGAACTGACTAGCATTAACTTTGCCTTGAAAGGAATAAAATATTGTAACCGTTTTAATGAATGCATGCTGCCATGAACTTTCCTACAAATTTCGGAAACGTGGTGATCCCAGGAGAGATCACTACTCATGTGAAGGCCAAGGTTCTTCACATGCTGGCAAAAAAGAAGCGGGGTATTGTCAAATAATAATGGTGTAAGAGGTACCTGATCCAATTTGCACAGCATCTGCCTCGAACCAGCAATCATGGCCTGTGTCTTCGAGGGATTCACCAGTAATCCTAGGTTTTGAGATCGTATTTTTATTGCTTCAAGATCTTCGTTCATTTTTGCAGTAGCACTATGTATATCATTAATCTTGAAGTGCAGCATAAGTTGGACATCGTCAGCGTACAGATGGTAGGAACTGAAGTTAATAACCTGAGTGATCATGTTTATAAAAACAGAGAAGAGCAAGGGAGATAACACGCCACCCTGCGGGACACCAGCAGTTACCGGACACCAGTCCGAGTACGTGTCGTCCAACCGAATGCGTTGCTGGCGCCCGCGAAGATAAGAGTCGAACCATAATGCCACATTCTGTGAAATATTAAGGGAACGCAATACGGCCGTGAGAATATCGTGATCTACGCAATTAAAGGCGTTACTGAAGTCTAGCAATGTGAGGAGTGTGAGCTTTTTATCGTCAATCGCAAATCTGATGTCATCAGTAATTTTTGTGAGAGCAGTAGTTGTGCTGTGGGAAGGACGAAAGCCAGATTGAAAAGCATTTAAAAGATTATTATGAGTAAGAAATGTAGCAAACTGGCGATGAACTACACGTTCCAATACTTTGGATAGAAAGGGAAGAATTGATATTGGTCGAAAATGGCTAGAGTCGGTAGGGTTAGAATTTTTGGGGATAGGGACTATGTGGGCATTTTTCCACATTGTGGGAAATTGCCCAGTAGAAAGGGAGAAATTTATGATATAAGTTATAAAGGGAATAATGTTGTCAATAATAGGAATGAGAAGAACACGACCCACATTATCGTCTCCTACGGCCTTACTCGTTATAGATAGTATAATCTTTTTAATTTCACAGCTTGACATTGGTTCGAATTGAAAAGTATGACTACAAGAACGAGGTGATGAGTTAATTTGAGAAATAGCAGCAGCCTTAGATACAGTATTAATAGAACAAGATGGACTAGAGAAGTATCGATTTAGGCTATTGACATCAATTGAGGAAGAGACAGCGGCGTCAGCTGTGGTCTTACCAACACCTAAAGTTCGAAGAAATGACCAAATATTTTGAGAAGTGCAGGATTTAATAGAGTCATGAATATATTGGCGTTTTGAGTTCCTACACATCTGATTCACCCGATTTCTTGCATATTTATATTTATCCCAGTGTTCCTGATTGTGCGATTTCCTGTATTTCTTGTTTAAAGAATCCCTCCACCTCATGGCCTTACGTATCTTATCGTCTAACCATGGGGCTGGGGGTCTCTTCATACGTACGGGACGTATAGGAGCATGTTTATCAAACAACTGTATTATTAAATTATTTAATTCTGCTACCATGTCATCTACATTTTCTTTGTGTGTTACGGTATTCCAGTTCATGTCAGCAGCATCCGACAAAAGCAAATTCTGATTCATTTTGGCAAAGTTACGCTGAAGATAAATTTTGGGCTTAAATCTGGGAATTTTTATTTTGTAAGAAGCGAAAATCAAGTCGTGGTGAGAAAATCCAGGTGCTGAATATTGTCCATGTATAGATATCCTGTTAGGGTTGGAGGTAAGGATTAGGTCAAGAAGGCTACTGGAGTCATTTACATGGTAAGTTGGGTTAAGTGGAAGAAGAGAAACATTAACGGAGGAAGTAATAAATTTGAGTTTCCTACTGCGCGAGTCATCTTTCTGTAAACAAGTGTTAAAATCCCCCATGATCAAATTGTGATCATATGATGGTTATGGTTATGATGGATATGGTATGTATGACTCGAGCAGTAGTTCAAATGTAGAGAAATAATCAACAGTAGGGGGAGCGTAAACGACTCCAAGAAGAAATTTTACAGAGTTCAAGTTTAACTCTAAGAGGATGTGCTCAGAAGAACCAGAATAAAAACAAGGAGATTGGGATAAAATTTTAAAAGAAATATAGGAGCGGAGGTAGATTGCGACACCACCGCATCCCCTGCCTGTTCGGTCATTACGTATAAGAATGAAACCAGGGAGAAGGTAGTACGTAGAAGGAAGAGTAGGCTTAAGAAACGTTTCAGAGACAAGAAGAGCGTGAATGTTGTTGCTACCGAACGTGGCAAGGAGATCCGAGTAGTGTCCAGGAATGCTTTGTGCATTTATGTGGCAGACATTGAGATTCTTAGGGAAAGGTGAGAAAGTGTTATGAAGTGCATCCCCCAGATGAACAGAACCCTGACTGACATCGGACTCGTCATCCGAACTTGTTGATGTACACGAGAAAAAAACATCGGACTCTGAGGAAGAGTTATTTGGCATCATAAATAATGTAAACAAAATATATAATATATATAAATACAGATAAGTATATATTTTTTATAATAAATTAATTTAAATATAATCTAATTGTCTTTATTATTAAGTCTCACCTCACCTGCCAGCCATTTGTTTACATAATTTACTAATGAACGAATATATATATATATACCAAACAAAATCAAAACTATTCAATTATACACTATAAGCAGGCACCTACATATTTGTTATTAAAATAACAATAATTGATAAATTAAATAATTGAATTACCAATCGATTACTACACTGACGGCTCATCCCTAGACGTTTAGAACAAAAAATGGCATAGACAAAAAATATGAACCAAAAGAATGAGGCACCTGCTTACAGGCGGCAATTATTACTAAAATGTGCCAAATACGATGCAAACAAATATAAATTAGTAAGCTGAGTAACACATATGAGCAGTCCTGTTTGTATATACATGAAAGTCCAGAAAACAAAAGAGATGTAAGTACAGCGAATTGAACTCTTATTACTTCTTCCTTGCTACCCTTGCAGGTCTTGACTTTTTGGTTTTGTCCTCAGGTGGTGCCGGTGGATGGTTGGCAACAAACTCACTTAGGTGCGCTTCAGACAACAAACGGTGCCTTGAACCATCCTGCAGTTTGATATACACTTGACAGTCCTGGGACCAGCAGTTGGTGATGCCATACAGTCTGCGTCCTTCAGCAAGCACATGCCTGCGGGATGGTGTCAAAAACTCCGTAATCGATGTACTACAGCCCTTCAGTTCTTTTTTTGAGTGCCACAGTCTAGAACGCACATCAAAATCCCGGAATTTCACCAAAATTGGGCGGGGTCTGCTTGGGTCACTCTGTGCCCTCAATCTGTAACTGAAACCAATGTCCTCAGCCTGAATACCCTGCTTGAGTTTAGTGGTGCAGATGTCAGTTATGCATTGTGTAGTGTTTTCACTTGAACATTCTTCGATTCCTCGGAACAGCAGGAACTTTTTACGGCTTCTGCTCTCAAGATCGTCTGCCATGGTTGCAACATGTGCAATCTGACCCCGAAGCAATGCCAGAGTGTCCCGCACAAAAACCTTAAACTGGTGAAAATCATCTGAAAGCTGCTGCAGAGTATTGTTAGCGGCAGCATTAATAATTCGACTCTCAAATGATTCCATAGACTTTTCGAATTGCTGCTGAAGACTGTGTAGTGATAATTCTTGCTGAGAAGCCATTGTGACTGTGATTAGTGATGTGAGAGATAGCGGCAGTGATGTGAGACCGAGGTTTGTTATGCTATCATAACCACACTATTTTGCAAAATTTGATTATACTTATGAGCTACACTATTTTAATAATAAAGATATGGCATTTATTGCATTAAAAACTTGGAAAAAACTGATTTAAATTATAATTAAAAAATGAGGCAAAAAACACGTCTTTCTTTTTTTGTAGCTACCCACGAAAAAAAAACTCATGACGGACAAGTCCCTAACACTATGCCGAATTGACTATGTTATTGCGAATCGGATTGATTATTACAAAATGTAACGAGTAGATTATTTTATTGGTAAATGCTGTGACACCTTATATATAATGTAGCGATTATAATCGACAATGGCCAAGAATGAACGTTTTCGGCTGCAAACGACATCCTTTGCCTCACACCATTTTTAAGAAAACAACTGTCAGAGGGATTCCCTTTTTTCCTTCTCGCTGCAACAGCTGCTTCGCACAAGCCTTGTTTAATAATTACTATCAGCTTTAATTTTAAATAAAAATATCTTCACTTTTCTCTTCTACCAGATATTGTCACCCCCTGAGCTTGGGTAAGTATTGAATAGAAAATAGTACGCGGTCACATCATGACCACGTGCAGTAATTTATTTTGTGCACTACCGCTGCAGTCTCACCATCTATCTGGTATCTTGTCTTGGAGTAGACTGAAGTGGTGGTGGATTTGGAGATGGAACGTAACGCGCGTCTGGACTTTAGAAGATGATCCTGCTGCCTAGGATCCTCGTGACGCCTCGTTGTCCGCTTGGGATCGGCAGCGCTCTCCGGGCCCCCGTCTTCAGGCTCTCCGAGGGAAGGTACCCCTGCGTACGGTCAACAGATGCATAAAGAGTGATACGGCTAAGTTTTGACATACGGCCCTCCCTTTTTTTTTTTTGTTCTCTTCTCCCGATGGATGATGAATGAGGTGATAGGGAAGGCAAAGGGTCTAGCCCATACAGCCAAGTCTGACGTAATATATCTTTCTTTTTTATGAGTTAATGAGGTCATCATCAAATTCCAGATGCTGCAGAATTTGATGCTTTTCTTGGAGTCACTCGCGGCACCATAGCTCAAACACGTCGGGTAGAATATGGGAGTTGACAGCGCGGGAAAACCGCAAAAAAATGAACTGCAACTTGTGCCTCATATTTAAAGTCCAATTTATCGTTTTCCATAATTATTCACATTGTAGCACATTATTAAACAAAACAACACCACTTTTGACCAATAATATCCACAGTAAATGAATTTACAAAACAAAAACTTGTACTTGACATGTCCACGCAAAATGGGGCGAAGAACTCTTACGACTTTCCCTTATATAATTGTAGATTCTCTTGCTTTGTTAACTTCATTTTAATTAATATATTAACTTCCATTGCTTAAATTCTTTTGTTTTATTTTAATGTCCCACGGCAATAAGATAAGTTATTATTATTTCATACTAATAGTAATAACATATGTACTGATGTGTGTACTATATAAATAAATAAGTTTTGAGTTCATCGAGTATAGTTTTGTATAAAAGTATCAATCCAAATGTCGTTACCACAACACGAATGTTAAACATTGCTGTTGACATCGGCAATAAAACTTTGTCGTTCCAAAACAAAGAAAATAAATCCAACACACAAACCCTTAGATACACAACTTTAACCCATATTGGTTCTTAAAGTCAAACGATGTGGTAAAAAATCCTGTGATAATGTAGATACGTATGAGTGGAATTGGAGAGATTTATTTGACGTTTCCGGACTTTTCTCTATAGTATGAATAAGTTTTATTACTCAAGGTATCTGACAAACTTCGTTATTGTGTGACGTTCTACGGCCGTAAACAATATATTCTTTCGTTTCAGTCCTGGTCAGAAACCATGTTTTTTTGAAAGCGAATCAGAGACAATAATAATAATACAATTCTTTATTGCACACAAAATATACAAAATAAAAAGATATATAAAAGCGAACATAATACCATGCTAACCTTTGGGATAGTAATAGATTAATATAATGGATGCGGAGTCTGAGATGTTTAAGTGAGTGTAAATAAATTACAGAATTAAGTAAATTATTATGTATTTAAAAATATAAATACGTAATAATACGTGGAATTTATTAAAGAGCATTAATTTTTATATTATAATCTGCCCGCACTTTTGTCCCAAAACTTGTTCCAAAAGTGCGGGCAGATTTTCCCGCCACGGCTCCCTTAACGATACTGTTAAAATGGCTCTAGCCACCATCGAGGTTCCAGCTCTTCTAGAGCCTGTTGGAGTTATCCGTGATGATGGCAAGAGACCTAAAAGTATGACGTTGGTCCCCTGGGAACGAGGACGTGCTCTAGCGTGGGACGCCACGTGCATCAACACCCTCGCCGCGTCGCATCTCAGGGGGACAGCGCATAAAGCGGGGGCCGTGGCGGAAAATGCGGAGTCCAGCAAGCGGCGCAAGTATGTAAGTATATTAAAAGATTACATATTTGTGTCGTTTGCTGTAGAAACTCTGGGCCCATGGGGTCCAAGCGCAAAAAAGTTTTTAAAAGACAACACCGCGTCCTGTCGTCTCCTCCGGTGACAAGAGGGCTGGCAGTTTTTCTCTCGAAAATTAAGTATCTTAATTCAGAAGGGAAATGCTGCCAGTGTATTGGGCACAGGCTGATGATGAATGTAAAATCAAAGAATGGGAAACTGCTACCCGCGACTATTATTCACCCAGCCACCTCACTGTGTTTGTCAATATTGTAGTAACGGCCATCTCTAGTTGTGCTCGACTGTAGATATAATCAATCAATTCACTATACGACTCCAAATTAAGTTAGTCATGCACCACTCAAAGTCAAAGTCAAAAGTCAAAATATCTTTATTCACGTAAACCTAATACAGGCATTTATGAAACTTCATTAATTTAATTATTTTGAATGATTCTACTCCTGCTAGTAAAAGACTAGGCAGCAAAGTGGTCCAATAAGTAAGCTGTTAGCAGAAGACCAGCAGCTTAGCAAATTCCAGTGACCTGTTAATGTTTAATCTGACTGAGAAAGGAATCTGCAAAGAAAACTCAGCTATATCAGATTTACAAAATAAAACATATACAGAACTGCACCACAACGATCAATTAATAACCTTTTAAATTTAGTTATCAGTACCTATGAGAAAACAATACCTGGTACAGCAGTAACCCACCAGGCAAGTCAGAATTAAGGTAGACTACATGCCTATGTGCAACCCGAAAGTCGACAAAACGCAAAAACCTCTGTTAATGTTAATGTTAATGTTAATGTTAATGTTAAAGTTAGAGTTAAAGTTAAAGTTAAAGTTAAAGTTAACGTTAAAGTTAATGTTAATGTTAATAATAATAAAATAATAAATACATAATAGTAACTAAATGTTACATATACACTATCCCGAATAATGCTATTTCTCTAATTATACTAAGTGCATCTGCCGCTGTACCTACTACTGTATTCGATTTCATTTCTACAGTATCATTACGACCGTAATCCTTTTTTAACAACGTATTTTTCAGGAGTTAGCCATTTTTCTTATTAGCCATATTAAAATATTACATTGTCACGTTAGACGTGATCACATTTGACACACCTAAACTTGTATATAAAATAAAGGTGTTAGCGTCAGGATATAGCTATGATGAAAACAAGGAGTTTTACGTAAATTTGATACTATTTTATTTAAAGTTAAAGTTAAAGTCTGCCAAATACTAAAGGATGCCTAGTCAGTTTTGGTTCCAAATTTACGAAAAATCAAAGTTAATGTAAATGTTAAAGTTAAAGTTAAAGTTAAAGTTAAAGTTAAAGTTAAAGTTAAAGTTAAAGTTAAAGTTAAAGTTAAAGTTAAAGTTAAAGTTAAAGTTAAAGTTAAAGTTATAGTTAAAGTTAATGTTAATGTTAATGTTAATGTTAATGTTAATGTTAATGTTAATGTTAATGTTAAAGTTAATGTCAATGTCAATGTCAATGTCAATGTCAATGTCAATGTCAATGTCAATGTCAATGTCAATGTCAATGTCAATGTCAATGTCAATGTCAATGTCAATGTCAATGTCAATGTCAATGTCAATGTCAATGTCAATGTCAATGTCAATGTCAATGTCAATGTCAATGTCAATGTCAATGTCAATGTCAATGTCAATGTCAATGTCAATGTCAATGTCAATGTCAATGTCAATGTCAATGTCAATGTCAATGTCAATGTCAATGTCAATGTCAATGTCAATGTTAATGTTAATGTTAATGTTAATGTTAATGTTAATGTTAATGTTAATGTTAATGTTAATGTTAATGTTAAAGTTAATGTTAATGTTAAAGTTAATGTTAATGCCTGATGTTGAATGTTGATGCCTGGTCAGATGTTTTGGTTCCAAATTTATACCAAAAATCTAAAATGCCTTGTTTTGGTTCCACCAAAAATCAAACTTAATGTTAATGGTAATGTTAATATCCATACAAGATGAATGTCCTTTCTCCAGAAACGGGAATTATTGGGAATTGATTTTTTTACATTTCCCGGGAATCAAAGAGGTTACGTTTGTAAACGTGTAATCATGAAGTAATCACAATACCACAATAGGTCTAAAGAATACGTACTACAGCTTAAAATATAAATTCCCCAAAGTCCAGGTGTTAGAAACTTTGGTTTCAAAGTCAATAAAGGTGCACTTTGTCGCCGCTCCCAATGTTTAGAACACCTGCATCTTATAGTCTTTAACTCACATCTATAGACCGTACTTTAAGCCAGTTTCCAAAAGGATCAATAAAAGGTTCTTCGCGCCATTTTGCGTGGACATGTCAAGTGCAAGTTTTTGTTTTGTAAATTAATTTACTGTGGATATTATTGGTCAAAAGTGGTGTTGTTTTGTTTAATAATGAGCTACAATGTGAATATTCATGGAAAACGATAAATTGTACTATAAATGTGGGGCACAAGTTGCAGTTTATTTTTTGCGGTTTTCCCGCGCTGTCAACTCCCATATTGTATCCGACGTGTTTGAGATATAGTGCCGCGAGTGACTCCAAGAAAAACATCAAATTCTGCAGCATCTGGAATTTGATGATGACCTCATTAACTCATAAAAAAGAAAGATTTATTACGTCAGACTTGGCTGTATGGGCTAGATCCTTTGCCTTCCCTATCATCTCATTCATCATCCATCGGGAGAAGAGAACAAAAAAAAAATCTTGACACTTTGTTGGTGACAGTTAGTTGAGCCAATCACGTTCCTTATAACCAAAAAGTTAAACATCGTACTGTACTTTTTTATATAAAACGAATAGGTAATAGTATCAAAGAAAGATAGAATGGGATAGGCTTAAGGCAGATATTGATTAGGGTAGAATTTATATCTTTATATTATATTACCACATGAGAAAAGTTGCAGCCAAATATGGGCCCGCTCTCTCAGTAATGACTGCTCCGTGGTTTACCGGTTAAGGTTGATTTAGACGCTGAGTTAAAAAATGTGGTTTCTGGCTACCCCGTAAAACTGCTTTACGGAGAGAGCGGTATCATAATCATCACGACCGTATCCCTTGCGGGGTAGACAGAGACAAGTGAGCGCAACTTATATCAGTTGCCAGTATAAAGGTCTATAATCTATTTAATTTATTTGTGATATTTCTCGAGTGTGTTACGTTAGAGATATCGGGTCTTAGTCATGATAGACGTATAGTACAGTTGGCTAAATGTGAATCCGCTTCTTTAAAAAAGCGTGGTTTCAGACCACCCAGAAGAGATGTCGGTCGTGATGATACTTTACTATTTTTAAGCTTACAAAAGTAGTATTACTATGCAGGCTCTATAAATACCGTCCTTGGTAAATACAGTGGGTAATTTGCGAAGTTTGCAAAATATCTTACATTTAGTTTTGGGATGGCTTCAGGCTCGGCTTTATAAGGTCTATTGCTGTAATACAAACATGAGGGACTGATGAAGATAGTCGACCGCGTCGTGTTTGTGTTTACTATCAGTGAGTGCGTGTAATTTATTAAAGAGCTAATTATTTTTTTATTTTATTTATTCTGTAATAAAATTAGGTAGCGAAAGATCGACGATCGCGCGAACGTTGACTTACGTAATTTATTTTCTCTCTGTTTCGTCTCTTAGCTGTGGGCGATATCAATTAATAATAACACTTCCCAGCCTTTAGGTATTTATCACAATGGATATTATTATTTACCATGTAGTAGAGATTTCTTTTTCGGATAATGATTTTTATTTTTATAAAAATTAAAGTATCATCACGACGGTTTCCCTTTCGGGGTGGTCAGAAAGCACGCTTATAAATACGAGTAAGCGGATTCACATTTACCCAACTTTACTATAGGCCATTTTTTTTTTACATTAGGAAATCCCTACCGTATACCCCCCAATTTATCGCAATTTAGCTCGAAAGCACTTGTGACAGATGAAATATTTCATAAAAGGACCTAGACTGTTCGAGTCTAGTAGGATCAATAGATCTTCATAGTTTTCTTTGTGAAAAATCCCTTTGATGCTCAAAATTCTTTTATCCGAATAATGACACGAGGTTTATAATATTATTTTTAAATCAAATCATTCATCTTTAAGTGAGTTCACTAGTGTTGCCCAACCTCGCTTATTTGACCAAGACCAAGTCCACCGATATGTTAGCAAGAGTCTCGCAAGACATTTACTTGGACACTTTTTTGGTTTTTTATTGCCTTTTTTTTTCAAATGGAACGTTGTGTCTTACTTTTTTAGGTTTTTTTTATTTTATTTTTTATTTTAAATACTTTATTGCACTAAAATTGTACATAGGCGGGCTTAATGGCCAGGCATTTTCTAACAACCAACCTTTGGGAGTGTGGAGAAACTATGCATGGGTGCAAATTTATTATTATAAACTACATACTAATAATAAATAAATATATGAATAAGATAAAGATAAAAGATAAAAATTCTTTATTTGCATAAATGTTAGTCTAATTTACAGATCTTATAGTAAACTAACTTAACGTAACAACATTTGCCAAGTAAATTGGCGAGCAAATATATCAAACATTAATAAAAAGAAAAAATTAAACTTTTAAATAAAATATGTCCAAAAACTTACATCTAGGTATTCATACAATATTGTCAGCTTAAACTTAGGTATTACAATTGTCAAAATATTCTTTTAAATTATAAAACATATTTTGTTTTAACCAAATTGTTAATTGATTTTTAAATACATTTTTTCCCAACGGTTTTAATGTGTTGGGTAATTTATTATAAGTTCGTATACACATAATAAGGCAATTTTTATTACATTTTGTTTTTTTAGGATTAATATCTACAATAAGATCATAGGGGTTTCTCCTACTTCTAACTCTGAAATCACCAATCTTTCTAAACATGTCGCTGTGTTTTCTAACAAATAAGCAAACATCCAAAATATAAAGAGATGGAAGTGGCAATAAACCGAGCAATCCAAAAAGTGGTTTGCATGATTCGAACGATGGGATTCCACAAATTGCTCTAATACACTTTTTTTGCCCAATAATCGCTCTATTCATGTCAGTACCATTACCCCATACAATGAGTCCATAGCGTAACACAGAACCAATGTACGCATGATAAGCCATAACTGCAGTTTTAACATTTGTCACTCTCCTAACCTGCTTTAGAGCATAAACAAAACTATTTATCCTTGAAGAAATCTTATCTACATGTGCCTTCCAATTCAGATCTTGGTCAAAAACAACTCCTAAGAATGTAATTTCCTTAGTTTCTTGTATTTTTGTGTTGTTATGAATAATATTTAAGGAATAGTCCTGTTTATTTGTTTTTGAATTATTAAATTGCATATAGTAAGTTACATACATATAACTATAAAAAGCTAAAAATAAGCCTACACACTAATAAACAGTAAATGATAAATTAAATATATATAAATTAACACAAAAATTAAATGTAATATTAATTTAAGAAACACTGTTTTGCTTGTTTAGAAAGTAGGTGGTAAGTAAACGTTTGAAAATATGAACAGAGGGAGCCTGTCTGATCGTCAGTGGGAGCCTGTTCCATTGGCGAGCGGATGACACAGTGAACGAATCTGAATATCTGCTGGAACTATGAGACGAACTATGATAATGAGTTGATTATTCTGAGAAGAACGGAGAGGGCGGTCGTGAGAGTCACAAAGAAATTCAAATCGACATTTTAAATACGAAGGTGTTATCGGATTGTAGAGGATGGAGTAAAGAAAGACAAGAAGATGTGTAGACCTGCGAAAACGGATATTGAGCCAATTTAACTGTTTTCGAAAATCGGATGTTTTGATGAAAAACAGTGACTCAAAGATGTGGACAGACGATTTCTTAACTCTTAACAAAGTTGATCGATTGACGAATAAAACATCATGTATATATAGGGTTATTGTAACTTCTAATTCATTTTTGGATGCATGTTGGCCAACAAAATCTCCCATTCATGTAAATCGGACTATGAACTAACTCGAGATAGTAGTTTGCAGACAGATAATAGAGTCTAACAAGGTGTCCTTACTACAATTAGAACCTAATAAATAATTTCATTCAGAGAAACAGTCTTGCGAGACTCTTGCACAAGACCAATATTAGGAGTGCAAGACCGAGACCTAGATGAGCTGGTCTGATGCAAGACCGAGACCTAGATGAGCTGGTCTGATGCAAGACCGAGACATAGATGAGCTGGTCTGATGCAAGACCGAGACCTAGATGAGCTGGTCTGATGCAAGACCGAGACCTAGATGAGCTGGTCTGATGCAAGACCGAGACCTAGATGAGCTGGTCTGATGCAAGACCGAGACCTAGATGAGCTGGTCTGATGCAAGACCGAGACCTAGATGAGCTGGTCTGATGCAAGACCGAGACCTAGATGAGCTGGTCTGATGCAAGACCGAGACCTAGATGAGCTGGTCTGATGCAAGACCGAGACCTAGATGAGCTGGTCTGATGCAAGACCGAGACCTAGATGAGCTGGTCTGATGCAAGACCGAGACCTAGATGAGCTGGTCTGATGCAAGACCGAGACCTAGATGAGCTGGTCTGATGCGAGACCGAGACCTAGATGAGCTGGTCTGATGCAAGACCGAGACCTAGATGAGCTGGTCTGATGCAAGACCGAGACCTAGATGAGCTGGTCTGATGCAAGACCGAGACGTTGATGAGCTGGTCTGATGCAAGACCGAGACCTAGATGAGCTGGTCTGATGCAAGACCGAGACCTAGATGAGCTGGTCTGATGCAAGACCGAGACCTAGATGAGCTGGTCTGATGCAAGACCGAGACCTAGATGAGCTGGTCTGATGCAAGACCGAGACCTAGATGAGCTGGTCTGATGCAAGACCGAGACCTAGATGAGCAGGTCTGATGCAAGACCGAGACCTGGATGAGCTGGTCTGATGCAAGACCAAATATTTGTGGAGAATTTAATAATAATAATAATAATAATAATAGTTTATTGACACAAAATTAAATATACATATTGAACAAAAAGTAAAAATTACATTGTTGTACATGTTTAATTTAGTAGACGACTTCTGTCCCCTATACTAAGGTTGCCCTGGTCTTATAGGGGACAGCTAGTTGGCACTATATAATAAAAGCGGTCTTGCAGCAGAGTCGTTCAATATCTGATACATGTCTATGTTCACCTTATGTCATACTCAACTTTTTAAAAAGTTGAGGGCAAAGCGAAATTGACAAATCGTGCGGTTTACACAACTAACTTATATATATTATTTAAGAACTATTTATTTAGGCACACATGATTATTTAACGATAATAGTATAAGTCAAGGCTTACTTGAGATATTTAAAAAGTTAGTGTTATTGGGCACTCACTCTGCTGCTAGTAACAATCAAATCAACTACAAAAAACAATAATAGAATTCTATTAAGGTTAGTATGTTAGTAAGTTAGTATTTTAGTTAGTATTATATGTATATATAATTAAATATTTAGATAAGTTATTTTTATTGTATTTATTAATTTACTAAAACAATAATACAATATACCCACTCGTATTATCATATCGTTAAGCACAATATTCACTCACATTGTACGAGTATTATAAGAGATCTGTCATTCATTGATTGCGAGGCAAAAAACAACAAGTTTCCATTTTAAATAAGTAAATGCAGGTAGCAATGAGTCACTCTTCACGGTGCACTGTTTTGCCTCGCAATGAATAGTCGCGAGCTAAAAAAATTTGTGGCAAAGATTAAGCGATAGATAGATGGGCCATTGGATAGAAAAAATATATGTAATATATATATTTTTTTTTTATTATTTTAAATTTTAAACTTAATTAATTTTATTGTTTTTATTATTGTTGATATGCGAATTTATAGTTTTTTAAGTTCATTTTCTTATTAGTTTTAGTTAGCTTATTTCATAATTTTGAAGACATTTTCCGTAGAGAATTTGGCTTACAGTCGCCATGCAGACCAGACGAGTTGGCAATGCTCTGATGTACACCCTTAATGACAACTTATTAACGATTCCACAAGTTGGTTTTAGTGGAACCGAGACCCCGAGGGTTTAAGGTGCTCTTAGACGCACTGAAACTGTAACACCACCGTTTCCGTGCGTCAAAGTAAACCTATCACTTAAGAAAAGTGTATTTCTCATTGGTAGGTAGAGCCGATGTTGGAACCGTGACCTCTTTTGGACTTTTAAGGAAAGCATTCACGACTTTGGCGCGGTGGTGGCTCGGTTGTGAGAAGGCGTACCTTAAATCCTACAAAGGTCGGTTCAAACCCACCCGGCATGTACCAATGAGAAATACACTTTTCTTACGTACATTTGTAATAGATTTACAACACCACCGTTCCCGTGCCTCGGAGAGCACGTTAAACCGTCGGTCCCGGTTTCACTAATACCAACTTGTGAAATCGTTAATAAATTGTCATGATAAATTGACATCATATCCTCGTCAAGCCGTCTGGCCAGCGTGGTGAGTGTAGGCCAAATTCTCCAGATATATGTTCTGGACGGCCCATCTCCAGCAGTGTAGGTCTAGGACACTGTGTTATAGCGGCTGTAATGAAATGAAATGAATTCACGACTTTTGTTTTTATCTATTATACATATATATAAGATACATACTCGTATATGTTATTTAGCTTATTTGGGTATTTTTTGAGAAAATGACGTCAATTTTGTGTTATCATTAATTATGGCGGGCTTAACATTTCTGCACGCACCTGGCTACGTCACTCTTCTAACTCGATCGTAATTGGTGACATTATGTTTTAATGTAAAGTTTGCTATTCTCGAAATTGATATAAAATAAGAAAATAAGAATTCTTATGTATTACAAACGAGTTTCATTTAATAACCAAAAGAAAATTAAACCATACGAGATGCGGCCACTATTAGCCGATCCTAATAAAATTATAGTAAGGTTAATTAAGATTGATAATGGCTTATGAAAAGTTACAATAAAATCAGTTTTATGACGTACGAATTTTACCTACTCATCTAGTGCATTTTTTATTGACAAGTGTTACTCAATAAAAAGAAACTTAATATTAATTAATTAATCATTACAGCCCCTAGAACACAGCGTTCTAGACCTCCACTGCTGGAGATGGGCCTTCCAGAACATATATCTCGAGAATTTGGCCTACACTCGCCACACTGGCCAGACGGCTTGGCGAGGAACTTAATATAAATAAAATTAAATGCAAACTTATATAATAAAAAAATAAAAAATAAACCTACAAATAAAAAAATACCTTTAGAGACGTCTAGTTGTTTTCAGAGTAAAAACACTTGTTAATAAATTCTTCAGAAATAGTCTCAAGGAGGCTGGCAACATTCCCCCTCTGTATAGCAAAGCTAAGGCAAAAATAATTGCCAGCCATACTGTTTTCAGATTTCTCTGAGCCATTCGCACAAATCCCATGCTCCCATCGTCTCGACTCAAGCGGCGCAAACTTGTAAGCTGTACCGAGGTTGGCATTTTAAAGCAGCTTAAGACAAGCCTGGATGTGGGATGGGGCTAATGCGTCTACACATGTCTCATCCCATAGCCAAGTTTTGAATAAAATTAAATAAATATCTGCAACGAAAAAGATATAAATATAATCGAGTTAAGGGTGTGGGCATCGTTCTCAGAAACGGCTGTGGAGAGCTACAGAAGGCAAATGAGACTTGAATATTTATCGTCTAATCTGAAAGTACAACAGGACTCACAAAATGTCAGAACCTACCGAACAACTTTATTAACTACGACGCTTGTGGCACTTTTTATGCTTGTCATTTTAAATTATTTTGACTTTAAAATACGTAACAAATAACACTCTTGTGATTCTCGCCAACCGTTACGAGTGTAGCTGAAGTAGTGTAGAATGCAGATATGTTCTAAAAAGTCCATCACACACAGTGGAGTTTTAGGACGCCCCTAAAGGCTATATTAATAAACTCTGTGATCGAAATAACTGCACGATTGCTGTAATCTCGATTTGAAGTATAAAAGCTATACGTTTTCGGAAATCACGTTTTTTAAGGAGCTGGTTCTCATATAAATACGAATACTGCTCTCCTCGAACAACAATACCATACTGGTTCCAGTTTTTCTAAAGCTAGCTCCGAGCAGGTTTGGACATCGGCCAATCGGTCTGGGAGGCCCTCCCCCACCGTCACACAACGTCTCTTGATCCTAAACAGACAGCCAAGCTACGCACAATGGTACGGGTAATAACGGGACAGTATGCCTTAAAGAAATATCTCTACTCGTACACTCTGAACATTACAGATAGCCCACAAAGGATCCAGGAAAGTAGAATGCCGTGCTCATGGAGTGCTTCAGTGTGGCAATTACTGCAGACTGCGGGGACTCTTCAAGTTATGCAGAAACGTAGCAGGTCTCTTGCTCTTCCTGGAGTAAATAGAGTGGCTCCATTTATCCGACGATACGTGTAGCGGGGTGGAACAATATCCATCGAGCGCCTTCTATCAGAGGCAATGAATGTCAAGAGAACGCTTGGAATGGAGATGAGATGGACTGACCAGGTCAAGACTGCAATTAAGTTAAGTGTGCCACAAATACCCACAAACACTCAACGATCACAAGCTGGTCTTCTGCTGACAGCTTACTCTTTGGACCACTTTGCTGCTTACTCTTCTACCAGCGAGAGTGGAATCATTGAAAATTATGACGTGTTACAAATGCCTCTGAACATGGGTATTTTGACTTTGACGGTCAGAATGATGCCAGAAATGTAGCGTCTAAGAAGAAGAACCCTTTAAAATGATTTAATCCTTTAAAAAACATTCTGTTTGCATTGTTTCCGTCGCGGATACCGGGTTCGATTCCTGGCCGGAATATATAAAACTACTTTAATAGTCAAAATTTAATTAAATACAATTTTAAAATTCATAAAAAAACGGAGGGAAAATTTTTTTTTGGACTATCCCAGATGAAAAGGGTATTTTTATGTATAGTTCTAGTATTTTTATGTATATACATAAAAATAGCCTTCTCATCTGGGATAGTCCAAAGAAGACTGGCAACATTTTCCCTCCGTATAGCGAGGCGTTGGCATTAATATTTGCCATCCTTCCTTCCTGTCTCCAGACTTTTTCGTCATCCGTATGGACAACTAATTTGTGATATTTCCCTAATTTTGTTCACTAAAAAACATCAACGGCCTTGCACCGCTTCTTTATAAGCGTGGCTTCTGACCACTGGATTATACGATTTCTGCAATTAAAGACAGCGACAGATAGTTATTTTACCGGAAATACTACGTAATTGTGTATGTAACTTTTACGTGGGTAACCCGTAAAAGTATAAAACTAATCTAACTTAAATTTGTCTCCGGGAAAGTTTTAAATTTTTGTTTTATTTTGTGTAAAGTTGAGAAAAGTAATTTGCGTTGCGATCAATATTATTTTCTTTATAATTTCTTTTACTTGTAAAATGGACAATTAATGTCTCGTCCACACGCTTGCCAAACCTTAACAAGCCATCACAAATTCAAATAGATCAGAGACATTATACTGCAACTTTACAAAAAAAAGTAAATATTTTAATATTATAATCTAGAAAAAAAATAAACACCTACGTATTTTTTTATTTAAATTTAGATTTACACAACTCTTCACTAGGTTCAAAAAATGGCTCAGTCAGAGGGATTACACGGAAACTGAAAACCTTCTAGCTGTCGTTAGGTAGTCTTCACCGATCCACGCTGATATAGACACACATACACACACCTACATATACACTCATACCCACACAGAACAATTTTGGTGGGTATTTGTTTGTGCTGTTGTTTAATAATAATAAAAATTGTATTTGCTGTCGACCGGATAAAACAAAATGGTATGCTACGACCTGCGGCACGGTTGCTACCAGTGCAGGTCATTGAACATATAAAAATGTAATATATTGTGTTAATTGGATCAATAAACGATTTTTTATTTTTTTATTTTATTTCATCACCATCATCATTATCAGCCTGTCTCTCCACTGCTGGATGTAGGCCTCCCCCAAGGCTCGCCACTTCACACGATCTTCTGCCACCCTTGTCCATCCCCCACCAGCGACCTTCCTCAGGTTATCTGTCCATCTGGCGGGGGGTCGTCCCACTCTGCGTCTTTCAGTACGTGGTCTCCACTCTAGAACCCGTCTACTCCATCGTTCATCGGTTCTGCAGCATATGTGTCCAGCCCATTGCCACTTCAGCTTGCTAATTTTAAAAGCTATATCGGTAACTTTGGTTCTTTGACGGATGTCAACGTTTCTGACTTTATCTTTTAGTGAAATCCCGAGCATAGCTCTCTCCATAGCTCACTGAGCGACCTTGAACTTGTGGACCAGACCTACCGTCAGTATCCACGTTTCTGCACCATACGACATTACTGGAAGAACGCACTGGTTGAAAACTTTTGTCTTCATATTTTATTTATTTATTATTAATTATTTAGTAATAAAATCTTACGAAATCAACTCAAATAGCGGTTGACAATTGACAGTTTCCGTTATTTATTTATTTAAAACTTTATTGCACTATGTACTATACAAGGAGCGGGCCTAATGTCGCTAGACATTCTCTAACACCCAACCTTTGGGACAATAAAATGTAAAACTTAGATCGTGGAGTAGGTGCGAAGACGTATTTAAGACTGATCATTATTAAATATTAAATATATTTATCAATAGTATATATACTACATACTAATAGCACTTACATACATACATATATGTACATAACTATACTACATACAATATCCACTTATACACGCTGTAGGGAGTTGTTTAAGTAATGTGATGGTATACTATTGGATGCTTGCCGTATATTGACCGGCAAAGTGTTCCGAAGATTTACTGCAACAACTGCGAAAGAGTCAGACATGAAACCAGAATGATGTGAATGAATGGAGAGGACAGAGTTGTGTGACGAACGAAGAGACCGATCATGAAGAGAAGAGAGGTAGGTAAATTTGTCCTTGTTAGTTAAAAGATTCTATAAATATACTACTGCTGTATCAATGTTAAGACGCGGCAAACGAGAAACGAGTGCCTTAACTTACGTAGCCACGACTCAGACTACGCGGCGAACGAGTGCCTTCACTCCGTAGCCACGACTCAGACTACGCGGCGAACGAGTGCCTTCACTCCGTAGCCACGACTCAGACTACGCGGCGAACGAGTGCCTTCACTCCGTAGCCACGACTCAGACTACGCGGCGAACGAGTGCCTTCACTCCGTAGCTACGACTCAGACTTAGCTGTAAAGGCACACAGGGCCAACAGTTAGAGAGAGACGGTTTATAGGGTTTTAATCCGTAGGCGCCCTGGGGCTTCACTAGGAGGCTTCACGGATGAGTCGGGCATGCGACCCCCACCCGCGTTGGCCCTTCAGGCAGGGGACGTATCATTAATGATTTATCGATTCACCATCTATAATAAAAAACAAAAAACAATGTTAAGCGCATCATATACACGATGAATCTTTTAACGTAACAAAAAATATTAATAAATCGCCACCATGTGTGCTGCGCTTTGGGTACTTAAAATTTTCTATCTTCTAACATGAGTGAAAGGACCTCGGGACACCATTGGGAATAAATACACAGATATTTTGTAAAAGACCAAAGACTTGCCCCCGTAGTTCAGCGGTTACGACACGATAGTACAAGGTTCGATTCCTGCTTTAAGCTTAGGCCAAATTTACCGCCACCTTGTTGATGTAAAAAATCTGAAAGTCTTCAAAACTAAAATATATTTGCGCAAATACGAGTTTGAGCCGTTTGAAGTCTAGACGATGGGACCACCAGCCAAGCGCCCGGCCAAGGAATTGTCCATACAGCTGACGGAGAAATAAATATTGTGTTTGTTTGTAAGCGTTGTGTTGGTTTCGCCATCCGGATCTGAGGCCAAAACCATCACATTGTTGATATATAAAAATGGCGCCAAAATTTACTAAACAACCCAAAAGCGTGGTTTACAATCGTGATGCTACTTTAGTTTTACCAAAGTCAAGAAACTCCTGAACGAAACATGTCTAGAAATAAATTTTCTTTCATCAACGTAGCAGTATGTATTTTAATTTATTAGATGGTATTCCCAAAAGACGTTATGCGATGTTTTATGCAGACGGTAGTTTTACGAGTAGAAGTATCATCACGACCGTATCCATTTTGGGGTGGTCAGAAAATTTCTTAAAGAAGCGGACTGTAAATTTACTTTTTTTTTTTACATATGTTGTTCCATAGTATTTAGAATGTAAACTGATACGGCCTCTTTACAGCCACGATCTTATTTAAGTAGTTTCTAAGTTAGTTAGTTTTACTTGCTTGTAGCAATAATGTTGTGACTAACATACATAAATATGGATAATTGCTTGTTTACGGTCCAACCATTATTACCACTTTGATTAGTACATATGTTTATTAGTTCTGACTGTATCCAAGTTGTTTTAAGAGAACCAATGGAAATAAACTATTTTGATTTGATTTGATAGATCAATATCAAACCGCGAATGTATGATGGACCAGTTACAGTTAACAGAATAATAATAAAACGAAAAAAATGTAACTGCAATATAACTCCTCTGTGTACTAGCGGTTAAGTTCGTGGATTTAGACTCGGATGTACCGCGTTCGATTCCTGGTAGGGACACAATAACATTTTATTTTCACTTTTTCATGCATATCTCTAGCTTATCGGGAAGTTAGTGTTGGCGACCACAGATGAATAAGCGACAACTTGGCTGGTGTTACCATCGAGAACAATGCGACACGCGCGCCAACGGTCGCGCCAAACGGTTGTGCATGAATGTGATTGGTTCTCAACACGAATGTGATTGGCCGGTGCGCCCCAATACTTTGAGCGGCGCAGGCTGTATTGTAAAAAATATTAAAATATTGTAAAAAAGCAAGAATAAGACCAAGATTTGACTACTTTCACCTAATAACAAAATATTTCATGATATTCAAACAAAGTCCATTGCTGGTAAAATACGAGCATTTAATAGTATAACATAACTGTCGACAAGCCGAGGGTGGGGCGAACTGAATTTATGTACTACGGTCCATCGTTCGGACATGGCCGTCTACTCGCAAAGTTCAAACGATTTATAAAATCTCCGATCTCACCGAATAGCTATTAATAACAATAATAAATTAGTTTATTTCAAACTGTGGTAGGTAGACTGATGCTGGTAATTTTCCCAGTCTGCCGGTGCAGGGAAAGTACCCACCGTTCGTGCCGTTAAACCCAATAAAGTGTATCCACACGTTTCGGGATCAGGCCTGAATTGCAGTCATACCCAGTCAAGCCGGCATATTGTTATGGACTGATGTCAGACATGAGTGTCTGATTCCAGTTGCTAACATTCATGGACCTCGCGCGCCACTTACTATCAGATGGGCGCAAGGTCACATGTCGTGCTAGTATAAAAGAATATATTTAAAAAAAGTACTGGGATTCATTTTAAAAATATTACTTACAGATAAAGGTGCTTAAATTTAAAAAGTAAAGTAAAGTATCATCACGACCGTTTCCCTTTCAGGGTGGTCAGAAACCACGCTTATAAATAAGCGGATTCACATTTAGCCAACTTTACTATAAGCCAATCATGACAAGTGGCAAGCTCGTCGATGTCTCCAGCGTACCAAACTCGAGAAATATCACAAATAAATTAAATATTAATTAAATGTACATATTTATTTACATTACAAAATAGTTTTG
This sequence comes from Tinea semifulvella, assembly GCA_910589645.1. Lineage (NCBI taxonomy): Eukaryota > Metazoa > Arthropoda > Insecta > Lepidoptera > Tineidae > Tinea > Tinea semifulvella. The sequence goes on from OU342605.1 coordinate 1,814,675, forward strand.
TGTCCCGACCAGGAATCGAACTTATCCGCTAGACCACGGAGGCAGTGCTTAAATTTAACTAACATATAAAGCATCTAAACTTTTATTAATGACCGCACAGCGTAGCGCCAAGTAGATCGCTGCTGGTTCATAGATATGCAGCAGCATCAACCCACATAGCAGTACACTATGCGGCCAGTTCTATTCAATACCTGTATATTGCCGTCGGGAGCAACATGTCATACAGATTTTAAGCAAGAGTGACGCAACTCTTTGCATTATCGAATGTGTTTACTCTGGCTTCAAAGAACATGCTAGAAGCGCTGCATGATCGTTTTAGACCGAAGAGCTAAAACAATTGTTGTATTGAACACAGATGCCATTTTGATATATTTTGTCCACAGCTGACATGTGCAAAATGTTTGACAAAAGGTGTTAGCCTGACCTCCCTCGCATATCTGAAGAATCTTCTGGATAACAGGTTGCTCACGATGAACAATGCTCTCTCCTCTGCCTTACAATATCCGAATCATCCATTCTACACGAGGTCAGAATATGGCCAAGATATTAAGTATACTTGTCTACTCTGACTAACTGCTGCCATTGATACATCAGGTCCACCATTCGCTTTAAAGACCATCAACTCCGTATTTTTAACGTTATAGGTGATACCATGTTTACCAGCGAATTTCTCTCATATAGCGAGTAATTTACGCAAGCCTTTGATTGAGGGGTTCATCAGCACCATGTCATCGGCATAACTTAAACTATTGATTTATCTATTAAATAAACTCGTTCGCCTTCTCAACTTATGCGTTCTATTTTTTCGGCTTGCGTAATTACATGTTTCCCAATTGAAAATATTAAAAAAAGAGTTATAGTGGCTCAATATCCGCAATCCCATCTCAGGGGGACAGCGCATAAAGCGGGGGCCGCGGCGGAAAATGCGGAGTCCAGCAAGCGGCGCAAGTATGTACATACTCGTATATTAATAGATTACATATTTTTGCCGTTTGCTGTAGAAACTCTAGGCCCATGAAGTCTAAGCCCAAAAAAGTTTTTAAATGACATAACACTGCGTCTTGTCGTGGAAATGCAGCCAGCGTTCTTGCCAACATTCCACGTGGATGAGACTTATATCCTTATTATTCATATTTATTTCATTTTATATTTTGTAAATACATTTTTTTTTTCGAATAAATGAACATATCTAAAAAAAATATGAGCAGTGTAGAGTACACCCCTGTTTCCTATTTGCATAATTCCAACACAATGGATTGGCAGGTTGATTTCGGATGGACTATTATCTACCAATTTTCAGCTGCTGTCTGCCTCACATTTAGAAAATTAAAACTAAACATTTTGAAATTGGTTCTTTACCATTATAATCTACTATTGACTACATATACGAGTAACATATTATATGTAGAAAGAAAGAAGAAAGAAAGAAATAAGTTTATTTGTCATAAAAAAAAAACACAAGCAGTAAAAAATAATAATAATAATACAACAAACAAGATAGTGTGGTGACAAATAGGGAATCAGCTCAGCAATTAGCTGCAACACTCGGTCACAGCGCTGACTGATTTTCAGCTGATCCCTCACAATTTTAACATTAACATTGTATTTCAATAAATTGACAAGAACAATATTAAATATAAAATATATACAAATAAATATTGTAAATAAATATCTATTGACATAAGCATATTGTATGCCCATAATATGGGCAGATTGCATCATCATTACATGTACATACAACTGTAATTAGAATAAGCAATCTATACAATAAATAATTTGAATTTGAATGATATACCTAAATATAAAACTACCAAAAATATTCTGCAACGTACTATATAATACTGATTATTGTATCAAAAAAGAATAAAGAAGCCATATTAATAAAAACTTGTCCTTCAAATAAATAATATACATAAAACTGTAGGTAACTGCATAAGTCTATGACCTCTGTTATAAAATCTCTCGCTAACTTGACTGGCCAGAGTAGTGAGAGATTCGCTATAGCGCGTGTAATTGTCAAAAGAGAAAATTTTTTTTTTAGGCTTCAGGTGTCTTTGGTGGTCCCTCTATTTGAAATAAAAATGTATTAAAAAAAAAAACATTATCCGCAAAACAAAACACTACTGCATGGTGAATAATGCCGCGTCTGAAAATCGCGATATCCATCGTGATCTCTAATCGTCGACATCTCGCTACCTTCTTGATTAGGCTATGTATGAATGGCACAGACTATAAAGATAATGAGTGGCAATATTTTTAGGACATCTCTGCGACGTAACTTAAGATTTTATTACTAAATAATTCAAATAAAAAATACGTAGGTAGTTCTTTATTTGTATTGTTAGGTAGAAAGCAAGCACAGACTGCAATCCAGCAGGACAATCTAGGGGCACTGGGATTCGCACATAATTTGTTTTATTGATTAATTATATATATTATTTAATGAATTTGCATTGCGCACACGCGGCAGTTCGATTCAAATAGGATTTGGCAGTAGAATGGGATAGAAAGAGATAGACATTTTTTTTTTTTATAGACGGTGAATTAATAAATCATCAATGATACGCCCCCTGCCTGAAGGGCCAACGCGGGTGGGGGTCGCATGCCCGACTCATCCGTGAAGCTTCCTAGTGAAGCCCCAGGGCGCCTACGGACTAAAATCCGATAAACCGTCTCTTTCTCACTGTTGGCCCTGTGTGCCTTTACAGCTAAATCTGAGTCGTGGCTACGGAGTGAAGGCACTCGTTCGCGTTTGCCGCGAAAGAAATGGACGGCAGTCGTCTCGCTATTGTATACATGGTAATCCGACAAAATAAAGACTGCGCATATTTTCCAATGATTTCAACCTTGTCGTATTATATTGGAACGTAACATATTATGTTCCGGAAGGCCTTTAGCTGTGAATGTCTTGAACATAATATAATAAATATATATACAGGGTGTGGGATAAATAGTGATCCAACGTTAAGGCGACTACAATACAGGTATTAACCTATCACGATTCTTTTTAACCAGCATAGTTTTGAAATTAAATATATATTTTTTAAATATTAGTAAAATATCGAAAAACATTTTATTAGTTTAGTCTGTTTATGTGTTGTACTAGCACTACCATATACAATTCAACTCTTTAAATAGGGTCCAAATAACGTCGCTTTAACGTTGGACCACTATTTACGCCAGATTCTGTATAGTGAGTATACCTATATATAAAAAAATATCATGAAAAAGTTTAGTATTATAAAGTTTTTTTTTTTTTTTTATAAACTTTCATATATAACTTTTATAAATAATATACCTTTATCTTTGTACGTATTTTTTTATTTACTAAATCTACTGTCGTTTCAAAGGCTTTGCTTTGTAGTCAAGGCCCGACTGAGGCTATGTTTATAACGACTACCCACAACAGAGAAAAAAGCTTTGCACGTCACAAAGTAATATTACTTCGCGCATAGCTTATTTTTCAATTTCACCGATATATCCCATAACTGTATTATCTAAAAATATTTGTGTATCAGGAAGCACGGGGTTCGGGAATGGGCAAAGTTTTCCCGGATGTTGTGGCTCGTAGGGGCGAGTTTTTATTGTTTTTTTTTTATCAAATTCTGGTTTGTACCTAACCGAATTTATTTCCATTTGTAAAAAAGTATAATTACGGCTATAATCCTTGGCGGGGTGGTCAAAAACTTCAACTTTTTAGGAGTGTTTCACACTTATATATACTACCAGTATATCTATTCTAACTGTCTCCGTAGCCTAGCGTTTAAGTCCGTGGATTTAGACGCGAAGATATACAGTTCGATTCCTGGTCGGGACACAATATTTTTTTTTATTTATTTGTAATATTTCTCGAGTTTGGTACGCTAGAGACATCGACGAGCTTGCCACTTGTCATAATGGATCTATAGTAAAGTTTGCTAAATGTTAACCTACTTCTTTAAGACGTGGCTTATAGTCGCGATCACAGCGACATTATTGCCGCTCGGCCAATACCACCGTTGGGTCGGTGGCCAGGGCTCCGAGCGGCGCCCACGAGAGTGGAATCAATCCGCGCACCGAGCGGTCACACGTTTTTTTCTCTCACAATTTCATAGCATTTTTACTCAAGTAATGTTATAAATAAGACAAAACCATATTAGAAAATAATTGGCTTTATTCAACTAAAACTTTTACATAGTATGTCATAATTGACATTTGACATTATACTTTTAAATTTATAAGATACGACATTCACCCCCCCTTCTGTTGATTCTGATCTTCCTTTGAGATTTAATATAAACAATAATCATTAAGACGAATTGGAATGCGTCTGTCTCTGGAAGGACGTGGCTCTGGATCTACAGAGATGTTTGGTGTGGGTGGTTGTTCCGGTGAAACCTCTACAAAAGCTTCTTCTTCTTCTTCTAAAACTGGTTCCTCTACATGTGATTTACCTATAGGTGCCAGTTGTCTATTTGATATAGTCGTTTCTCGACCATCTGGTAGCCTTACATGAGAATAATGAGGATTTGCTTCTAAAAGCTCGACCTCATCCACATAAGGTTCATATTTGTTTGATCTAACGTTCCGCTTCATTAAAACAGGGCCAGGTTCCATCAGCCAAGCGGGTAATGAATCACCATTTTTCGACCTTCTAAGATGGCAGAACATCTTTTCGTGTGGTGAACAGTTAATGGATGTACATAGCAATGAACGGATGCAATGTAGTGCTGTCGGCAGTGCTCCCTCCCAGTGACATGTATCAAGATCTTTAGACTTCAAATAAAGCTGGATGGTCTTCCACAACGTTCCATTAAGTCGTTCCACTTGACCGTTACCTTCGGGGTTATATGGAGTAGTTCTACTGGAAGCAATGCCGTTACTAATTAGAAATTGTTTTAATTCGTTGGACATAAATGATGACCCTCTGTCAGAGTGGATGTAAGCAGGATAACCAAAAATGACAAATATGTCATTTAAACATTTTATAACTGTTGATGCTGTTAAGTCTTTACATGGATAAGCAAAAGGAAATCGTGAATATTCATCAATAATTGTGAGGATATATTTATTTTGAGTTGTACTTGGTAGAGGTCCTTTAAAATCAATGTTAAGTCTTTCAAAGGGTGCTATTGCTTTAATAAGTTGCCCTCTACATTGACCGTAACGAGGCTTAACTTCCGCACAGACAGTGCAGGTATTAGTCATGCTTCTAATGTCAGATACTGAGTATGGGAGATTTTTAGTACGAACCCAATGAAGCATTCGAGTTACACCAGGATGACATAAAGAATTGTGGAGATCTTGCAAATGTCTTACAGAGTTGACGTTAGCACAAACTCTGGAAAAAGCATCAGCCACGATATTTTCTTTTCCTGATCTGTAAATAATATCAAATTTATAACAAGAAAGTTCTAGTCGCCATCTTTCAATTTTTTCATTTTTTATTTTACTTGAGTTAGTTTGATTAAACATAAAAGCAACAGATTTTTGATCCGTTATAAGTAGAAAATGTCTTCCAATGAGATAATGTCGCCATTTTCTGAGTGATTCTACAATAGCCGCAGCCTCTTTTTCTATGGCCGAATGATTATGTTCTGAGCTTGATAAAGTACGTGAAAAAAATGCGACAGGACGTTTATTTTGAGATAATGTTGCTGCAATTGCATGTTCAGATGCATCAGTTTCTACCGTAAATATTTCGTCTTCATCAATAGCTGTAAGTGTTGATTTTGCTATGTCTGCTTTTAATGATTCGAAGTAAGGTATTAGATCATCATTTATAGGAAAATTGGTAATATGAGTAAAAGGATTTATTTTCTCAGAAAAATTTTGTATCCATTTCGAATAATGTGCAAATATACCAAGAGTTCTTTTGAGTGCAGCAGAATCCGAAGGGACAGGAAGATTTAATAACGGTGCAAGACGTTCTTTGTCTGGTTTAATAATATTATTTTCAATTGTATAGCCAAGTAAGTTAATTTTAGTAGTTGCAAATGTACATTTATCTTTGTTTATAGTTAATTGATATTTCATAACTGTATTCATGAAACATTGCAAATTATTATCATGCTCATGTTGATTTCGTCCGCATATAGTGACATCGTCCAAGTATGCAAAAGTGCCATTTAGTTTTTCTGTACGTATGACATGATCGATAGCTCGCTGAAAAGCAGAAACTCCATTTGTCACGCCGAATGGAATGCGTGTAAATTGATAGAGATTACCGCATGCTTCAAATGCGGTGTAGTTTCGTTCTCGTTGTAATATTGGGATTTGATGATAAGCACTTTTGAGATCTATTTGAGTAAAAAATCTATATTTTGCAATTTTTGCAACAATATTTTCAATATTAGGTAATGGATAAGCGTCTAATTCGGTGTATTTATTAATAGTTTGAGAATAGTCAATCACAAGACGTTTTCTATGCGTTAAACTATTAGTAACTAAAACTTGAGCACGCCAAGGTGATACACTAGGCTCAATAATGCCGTCGTGTAGTAGTTTTGATACTTGATCGCTTATAAATTTCTCGTCTTCATAAGTATAACGCCTTGATTTAATAGCAACAGGTTTAATGTTCTGTGATAAACTGGTAAATATTGAGACAGGTGGTATTAGAGCTACCATTACATTACATATTTTTAAAGGTTCTCGAGGTCCGCCAAATTCAAGTTGAACTGAAGTATGATCATTGAAAATATCATGTCCCAGTATAATATCAGCGCAAAGGTTGTTAATTACCAAGAGTGTTATGTTATTATAAATATGTTGTTTCAGTTGTATAGTAGCTTTACATGTTCCTTCAACATTTGACACATGATTCAATGAAGCCAAAGTGATAGTTTTGTGACAAGGATTAACTTTTATATTAGTCGCTTGACAAAGTTTTGTATCTATAAAACTCACTGAGCTTCCTGTATCAATTAAAGCTTCAGCTGCTATGTTATTTATAATTATAGGAACTGTAGCTTTTGCTAAGCATGACGGGGATGCTGCAGAAATTACAGATAAGCGTGGAGATTCCGGAGATTGTTCAGTAGAGATAGCGTGAGCTCTAAAATTCGGGGCATTACCAGTTGGTTTTGATCTACATACACTTGCGTAGTGTCCTGTCTTAGTGCACAGTTGACATGTCGCGTTAGCAGCAGGACACCTTATTCGCGGATGAACCTTCCCGCCACAAAAAAAACATCTTCTTTTATATGTAGAAGTGACAGCTAGTGTATTCTCATCAGTAATTTCATTTTGAGTGTTCGATTGGATATCTGCAGCATTTAGCGTAAAATTATTATTAAAAGATTTAGAATTCTTATCAGCCATCTCTAATGACATAGCTTGATTATAGGCTTGGTCCAATGTTAATGATAAATTTTCTAACAATCTCTGTCTAATTGCTTGTGAATGTATACCAGCAATAAATGCGTCTCTTATGTAATCACATTGATATTCTTGAGCAGAGACATTTTTAAAGTTGCAGTTTTGAGCCATTAATTTAAGTGTATGTAAATACTGATCGATAGTTTCATCAGAGCGTTGCTTTCGGGAAGCTAGCGTATGACGAGCATGGATTTCGTTCCGTGGTTTGACATAGATATCGTTAAGTTTAGAAAGCGCAGAAGTATAGTCAGAACAATCCAGTATGTTAGCAAAGACAGTTGGTGATAAGTGATTGATAAGTAATTTAAATTTGACTGATTCCTTACATGGAGTTGGATCTTCTTGCAAAAAGTTTTCAAATGTATTTTTCCAATGAATCCATTGAATCTCCGCCGTAGTAGTACTCGGGTCGATGTCAAATCGTTCAGGACGTAGAAATCTTGAGATACTGGGAGCGATAAGTGGCGCAGGGCTTGAACTACTGCTTGACTCGTTTTTAGACATATTAATACTATAAACAGATACTTTGTTTAGTTGAATAAATTGTTATAAATAAGACAAAACCATATTAGAAAATAATTGGCTTTATTCAACTAAAACTTTTACATAGTATGTCATAATTGACATTTGACATTATACTTTTAAATTTATAAGATACGACAAGTAATTAATTGTAATTTCTTCTTCTACAATAAACCATATACAGTCCGCTAAACAATCTTTAATTGAGCCATCGAAGACCCGCAGCAGTATCCCTACATGGTTAGCAGCACTTAATAGGGACTGACGACTTTACATATGGTCCTTCGAGCCGTATATGTATATATACAGTCGTGATGATACTTTACTTTTTTTATTTAAAGCAATGGTGGTTGTCAAACATCCTTTTTTGAAAATTATTACACTAGCTGACAGCTTATAAGAGAAAAACAATTGGGAAGTAATCAAAAACTTAAGGCAACTGCAGTAATCGAACCCTATTATGTCAATATCTTCTGGTCTCATTCCCAGCTAAAGTTTTTTTTTATTTTATACTAGCACGATTACGTTCACATGACCTTGCGCCCTCTAGTGGTGCGCAAGGTCCATAAATGTTAGCAACTGGAATCACACACTCATGACTGACATCAGTCCCCAGCAATGGGGTGTATCAGGCTAAGCTTTTTGTAGATGTCGCTAGCGGCACTGGTACCGTGTTTCAACTATGACTGATCATTTTTTTAATTTATTTGTAGTTTTACATTTTTATAACAGAAAAATGTATTTCAACTTAACGTTACCTACCTTAAAAGACGAATTAAGTAAGCGAACACCGTCTTTAATATAAAAAAGGTTGAATTAATAGAACGGCAATTTTGAGATGACCATATCTTTGCTTTCGCTTGGAAATCTCGATTTGTACACTTAAAAGCTGCTCACTTCTGCATAATATCCAGAAAATAATAAATTTCGTAATAAAAATACAAGTTTTCCATGTAACTGACAGCTATATTAGGTACCATCTATCATGCGCCATCTATCGTGATAAAAAGTTAGTGACACACCCCATTGCTTATGCAAGATTTGACATAAAAGTGACAAATATATTTTATTCTTCATAAAAGGAAAAATGACATTATGTTTTTATAAAATACATAATAAAATAAAAAAAAACGCAAACTCAACATCTTAGGACACGCGCTGGTCGAGTAGTACGCGCACCTGATCGACTAAATATTAGATAATTCATGTCAGTAAACATTTAATTATTCATTGATATTTTTATTTATTAATTTGTTTGTTTCAATTTGTCTTTATGTTTTTGTATGACTTGTGTTTATCTTTTTTCTTTTTTTTTTTTTGCTTATGCAAGATTTGACATAAAAGTGACTAATATATGTTATTCATTTAAAAAATGACATTGCGTTTTTATAAAATACAGAAATTAAATAAAATAAAAAACGCAACCTCAACACCAACACTATGCCGGCTTGACTGGACATGACGGCAATTGGAGCCTGATTCCGAAACGTGTGGATACACTTTACTGGGTTTTTTAGCACGAACGGTGGATACTTCCCCGCTCCAGCAGACTGGGCAAATTACCACCATCAGTCCGCCTACCACCTATGAAAACTGCAACTACAATATATGATTTATTATAATTATGCCGTAACCCAGAGGTTCCCAAAGTGTAGGTCGTAGATATCATAGAGGAACGCCGTTGATCGCTCTTGGTTAGTATTGCCTGGGAACTAGAAGTATCATCACGACCGTTTCCCTTTCGGGGTGGTCAGAAACCACGCTTACTCGTATAAATAAGCGGATTCACAATTAACCAACTTTACTATAGGCCAATCATGACAAGTGGGAAGCTCGTCGATGTCTCCAGCGTACCAAACTCGAGAAATATTACAAATAAATTAAATATTAATAAAATGTATTTATTTACATTAATAAATATTTTTGTGTCCCGACAAGGAATCGAAACCGGTACCTCCGAGTCTAAATCTACGCACTTAACCGCTAGACCGCGAAGGCAGCTATACAAATAATATTAGCTGGGAATTAAATTTAGGAAATAGGTAGTTACGGATACTAAATAAACAATTCTATATAAAAATAATAGGCGACCAAATAAATCAATCCAATGAAATAAAATTTTTAGGCATAACGATTGACCAATGTTGCTCTTGGACACAACATATAAGTAATATCACAACTAAAATAAATAGATTTGTCTACGCTTCGTGGCGATTAACTAAAGTAGCTAACGAAAAAACCGCCCTTCAGGCATACCATGGATATGTTGCGTCAAATATAAGGGTACGGCATATTATTGTGGGGCAATGCAGTGGAAATAAATAGAATCTTTATTGAACAAAAACAATGCATTCGTGCTATTTGTAACACACCTCCTATGACTTCCTGTCGTTCTTTATTTATAAAGCTAAAATTACTGACTGTTCCTTCTATCTATATACTTGAATGCTGTTTATTTGTAAACAGCCATCCGGAACTTTTTGAAACTCTTGGGTATAATTCCAATTTTAAAATGCGTTATCCTAGTAGAATAATTATTCCAGCGCATAAAAGTACTTAATATAGCCGAAATTGTTATGCAATGGCAACAAAGATATTTAATAAGCTTCCAGTATTTAATAGGCTTCCCATAAGGGAGCTGCCACTAAAACTGTTTAAATTAAGAGTCAAACAAATGCTGGTTAATAAATATTTTTATTCGACAGAAGAATACCTCGACAAAGTCATGTGACTAAATAAATATTTGCATGCTAGAAATAGCAAAGCATGTGATATAATTACATATAATAATTTACATCCCTGTACCTACCAAGTTTTTGACAAATAAATTATTTCATTTCAAAGAGCGTAATGTGGATGACAGGGAATGGCGAGCCTTGGTGAAGGCCCATATCCAGCATTGAAGAGAGACAGACTGATGATCTGAATCTCTAAGTCCACCCTATGAATGCGTCGACAAGAGCGTGTACGTCTAGTTTTCCACTTACACGAGTCGTTTACCCCACTCTGGTGTGCACGGGCCTTAATTAGAGAAGCTCTCGACAGTAACCCGCGGCTACGACGCGACGCGTATGTGGAAAATCTCACGTCATTTGCACCAGTGTAAAGTTTAGTTTTATTTCATACTATCTGTTTAAATTTTATATTAATATTTTTCAAACGGCTTCAAAAAATCAATCAATCAATTCAATTCAATCAATGCGACTGTATGTTTTTTTTTTCTCCGCAAATTACGAATTAATTTTGGCGATTCTTTCTTTGTTTTTATAGTAAATGTTTCAATGCAATGTTTAATTGATTATTTTTTACAAAACGTAAAATTTCTAACTAAGCTCCAAGCAAAGGAGAATGCCAGATAGTAGTTGTGTTTCTTGCATAAATTACTTAATAACAAAATTAATTGCCCAGCAGCCTTATTCTGTTACTTAAGCGCAAACGTTATATAATGGAATCCGTTCACTATATATATCACGCTATTAAAGTAAATTATATAAAAATTATGACGCAAGCAAATTACGAAATCCACTAATAACGTTTGCGACAAAGTAGGGCTGCTAATATCCTAAAAATAATTCTATTCATAGCCCGTTGACTTATACTTAAAATCCCTCCCCACTCTTCCAGCAGATATTTAGACTCCTTTTCGGTATCTGCAGCTCGCCAGTGGAACGGACTACCTTTGGTAATCAGACAAGCTCCATCTCTCAAAATATTTAAAGATAAGTTATACAATTTTTTACACCATAAACATAATAACTTTCTACTATGTACTTAGATATGTATTTATTATTTATGTATATATTTATTAATTATGTAGGATATGTATATTTAATTAGTATGTATTTATATTTCATTATTGTTGATCACAATAGTATTTCTGCACCCGCTTATAATGGCTCCCCATTCACAAAGGTTAGTTGGTAGAAAATGCATTTATAGCATTAAGCTCGCCTTTGTACCCACACTATTTTTGGTTCTGTACAATAAAGAATTTATTATTATTACTTTTCGTCAACCACGAAATAAAAAAACTTCATGATGTTTATTTTAATATTTTTGTGTCACCGAGAGCCCTAAATAACTACACTAGATACAGGTTATAAACCTGACGTTCACATGAAATTGACAAAACAGCAACAAAAAAAAGGGCTTTATTTATCATTAGTAGAACCTCTATAACGCGCACTTAAAAAAAAAAATATTACCCGTAAAACAAAACACTACTGCATGGTGAATAAGGCCGCGTCTGAAAAGATATCAATTGGGATAAATACCTAAAGCCTTGTGTTATTATTAATTGATCTCACCCACAGCCGAAAGACGAAATAGAGGGAAAGAATTACGTAAATCAACGTTCGCGCGATCGTCGACCTCTCCCTACCTACTTGATTAGGCTCAGCATGAGTTACGATATTTTTAGGATAACTTCTCTGCACCGTAACTTAATATTTTATAACTGAATAATTAAAATCAAAAATACGTAGTTCTTTATTTTATTCTAGATTATAAAAATCTAATGAGATTGATGCTATTCTAAAACATTTTTTTTTATATATCTTCATTTGTATTGCAATCTGTCTAGTCAAGACATTCGGCAATATGTATGTAATACTATAGATCTTGAACTATTTGCTTCCATTGATGCAACCGTATTGATACATTAATGCATTGCAAGTCATTGTCATTGGAAATTAAATAATCAATTCATGTGGAGCTGTTCTCTTCAATCTTCTGAATCTGAATGTTCTATCCATAAGGTTGCTTGATAACTTATTTTGATGATTTTGTATTTGTTTTCCATAATTGGTAGCTTGAGTTTTAATTTCTTTTTTGACCGTTGGAATGCCAAGGTCATGGTGAATTATATCATTTGTATTTCTTTTCTATTCTATGATTGTAAAACATAAGGTTTACTTTTTTGACATTGTCGACAATTTGGTTCAGACCCAAGTTCAGTCTAACTTCCATAGACTTATTGTCAATCTCCTTTATAAGCAATGATACATTTATTCAAAGCAACAAGTGACATGCTCAAAGGGTCAGCCGTTCAATGGGGGTTATTTTTAGAAAAAAAAACAACAACAATATAAATTACTATTAATCTGCTCTGGTGACAAGAGGGCTGGTTCTTTCCTCGCCCAGAGAATTAGCACTGCGATACAGCGAGGAAATGCAGCCAGCGTTCTTGACTCATGCCGCGCGGATACGATTTATATTTAAATTAGGTTTCGTTAGTAAGTTTTTTTATATTTTTATTTTAGTTTATTTTAATTATATTTTTTATTTGAGGTATAAATAAAATTATCATAATTTTAACGGGTCTTTACAAAAATGGTTTTGGGCAATCTCTTTTGTCGTTTAAATATTTGCTTAGCGATGTATGGATCCAGACAGGCCTTGATATGTCCTACATAGACCAACAATGTCCTAGAATAATATAATTTAACAAATCTGTGTTCGCAATTCATGTCTAGTTGAAGTGTCATTATCACACATATTTGCATGTGGTAAACGTGAAATTAACGTGTTCGTAGTAATAGCAGGACCATATCTAAGTGTCATACGTTATTCACTCATTTGATAACATTTTATTAAACTGAACGCAAAAAAAGTGGTAAGGTCAATTGTGCCATTGTTGACCTTATTGTATTTTTTTCTGTATTTCTCTTTATTAATTTATAACCAAGTCTACAATACATATGTTCATAATTTTTTTCATATAATACACACAGGGTTTACGTTTTGTGTTGTTGTCTTTATTTATTAATATGGTACACACAGGAGTACATATATTATCACACACATAACATGGTATAATTATAACTTATCCAATATATGTACCAATTAGGTGTCACAGCATTCAACAATATAAAAAGAAGAATAAATTATAAACTTATTACTTTTAAAATAAAAAAAATAAATTTAACAAAAACTAACAAATTTACATAATATAACATAAAAATATGACTTATCATGTGTCAACTATCACACAGTCAGCAGAAGTACACTTTCAAAACAACTTTCTTCTCATTTCTATGTTTTATTTTATTATTGTTTTTCGTTTTCATTCGTTTACTTTTGTTTTATTTGGTTTTATTACGTTTTATTTTGTTTTCATTCGTTTTCTTTTGTTCTCATTTGTTTTTTCCCTTTCTTTTATTTATTACTTATTCTTTCTTCGATTATTTTATCTATTCAGTCTACACTCGCTACGTTGACGGTCACCAGATTACGTCCCCATGTGTAAACTTCCCTAAACTCCCCCAGTATTACGCGAACCATATCGTTACGCCAAATTGTGCTTCAAACGAGCAAGAACTCGTATTTATAATTCTGATGCACATAATATATTGTATAGGCGTGACTTTTGATTAATTAAATATAGTATTCTCATGGCATAATAATGTACTATTAGTACCTACTTATAAATTTAATATATTAATTAATTCGTTCTATTTATTTTGTTTGATATAATTAAATTTGAGAAAAAACTGCCTAGCGGTCCGTGGATTTATACGCAGAGCTACCCAGTTCGATTTCTGGTCGGGACACAATATTTTTTTAAAATTGTTTGTGATATTTCTCGAGATTGGCACACTAGAGACATCGACGAGCTTGGCATTTGTCATGATGTGCCTATAGTAAAGTTGGCTAAATGTGAATCCGCTTCTCTAAAAAGCGTGGTTTCGGCTTTCCAAAGGGATATCATCGTGATGATACATAACTTTTAAAATTTTCATATTATTTGACATAATTATTTGATTTTGTGAAGTATATTCGCGACCGTATCCCTTGCGGTGGTCTTATCTAGATGCAACTCAGCCTAAGTGCGACTAAGTACAGACAAATTAGCTTGAATTTGCGTATTTTGTATTTCTATTTATATTTGTGCGTACACTTGCATTGTTGGAGAAGCACTAAAATCAGATCAGCAAGCGTCGAAAATATGAAACTATTTGCAATAGTTACTTTTTTTCGACGTTTGCTGTAGAAACGATGGGCCCGTGGGGATCGGAACTTAAAGCCTTTTATAAAGAAATTGTTCCAAGGCTCATTGACGTCTCTGGTGACAATAGGGCTGGCAGTTTTTCTCCCAAAAATTAGGTATCCTAATTCAAAGGGGAAATGCTGTTAGTGTATTGGACACCATGCCACAAGACAGCGATTTGGAGGAGCTATTTTTTTTGTAAGTATGTATTTTTATTTTCTATGTATTATTATAATTTTTTAGGTTAAATTTAGATTTTGTTTTAATATAGTTTATTTAATATTGTAATTCTTTTATATTGTTAGCACTAAAATCAATTTGAAAATACACAATTGTCCCAGTTTTAATTTTTATACTATCTGACTTTTTTCCACATCTTGTTCTATATTTATAAAGAAATATAGGCCGAAATAAACTATACCACTGTGGTAAATAAATTACAGTAAAATTAATAACTATTAGATTTTGCCGAGAGCTTGATATTTTCTGTTGTTTCTATGACAACCTTGTGTCATAAAGGCTAAGATTTTTAATATAAACACGTAAGTCGTCAACTTTTTTCACAACAATATTTATGTCTTTGGGTAGCTAGCGCAAACTTGCAATTTTAATGACTGTCTGTATTACACTACTACAAACGCAAAAACTTCTTCAAGCCGATTTATCTGTACAGATACACATAAAAATACTAGGTATAATATGATATAGAAATTTATTCAATTTTTTAACTCAACTGCCGTCAAACTATGCCGGCTTTATTTTAGTGTGGAGGAGTCCATATACAAACACCACCGACAAGGACTTCATCTTCCGGACATTCATCCTGAACTATCTCCATTTGGTACTGAAAATGTATGAAATGGTGAATAAATAAATGAAATAAAATGAAATCATAAGGTAAAAGTGATTATTTTATTTTTATTTGATTTTTATTATTTAACATTTATAGGTATATTATTTAGACTCGGAGGTACCGGGTTCGATTCCTGGTCGGGACACAATAATATTTATTATTATATTTAATTAATATTTAATTTATTTGTAATATTTTTCGAGTTTGGTATGCTGGAGACATCGACGAGCTTGCCACTTGTCATGATTAGCCTATAGTAAAGTTGGCTAAATGTGAATCCGCTTCTTTATAAGCGTGGTTTCTGATGGTTTATACTATTGGTCAGATAGACAGCGACGTCATCCAGGGCCGGATGTTTAATAGGCCTGGGTTGGGGATGGGATAATCTCTCGTTTTCCCAGGGTGCTGGGCGCTGTTCCTAGTATAACAATGCCTGTGTGGCTCACGAATCTAGTATCCTAGATTCGTCTACTTTATAATATAGATGTAAAGGTATATGCTACTATAGCTGTGGCAAATAGAATCGATTGGCAGCGAGAAGGTTTAGATTTACACTCGTCACGCGCCATAAAATGGGAAATGAGTGAGCCTATGTGTTTCCTTGAATAGAAACAAAATGTATGGGAGCTGGGGGCGGTGGGAATCTAAGCAATAATTCATTCAGAAACCAGTCATTCGTCTTCTTCGTAACATCAGTCAACTTGGTGCATATATTTTGTATTTTACACTTCCGAAGCATGCAGATTGGCATATTTTATTTATTTTTTAAAAACTTTATTGCACAATGTACAAAAGGCGAAGCTTAATGCCGTTAGGCATTCTCTGACAGTCGACCTTGGGGACAAAGGAGATATCAAATAGAAATATGAGACGGTGCAAAAATAAGAGTTAAAAGAGACAGTTTTTGCTATAACTAATACTAAACCTAATATCAAATACATATACTACTTAATATACATCATACATAAACCTATATGTACTCATATATACATAACACATACATACACATATAACTACATAATAATTAGAATAAACTAAAAACACACATTAAAATAGTATAGTAGTAGTTATTGGGACTTAATTAAATATGTAAACACAACCTTCTTCTAATAATCTAATTTGTTTACTAGGTGCAATGTTAATTGGTTGAGTATTCTATTTACCGTCCAGTAATTCCAGGGGCTGTATTCTGGCAGCTCGGTTTCTTTATGTTTGGGCGTTCCTTCTGCTTGCTCCGACTCTTCAGAGCTATGTAATCCTGGTGCGTAAGGATCATAAACCTCACCAGATTTATCAATAAACTTGCCCAATCTAAGTAAGTTTAACCTGAAAATCAATGGTTCTGATGTAGCGTGTAATGTAACTATTAGGCTTGTATAGATGAGATCATTTTCAACTAGCTATTTGACCCCGTCTGTGTAATATAGTGGTCCTATATACGAATAACACATCATGTGCAACCCTGGGTTCTTAGGAACACGACAGTCGCTCCACGATTCACGATACAGTGACGACTAGGCTTGTGTATTTTTCGTCAACGAACTAGTTCCATAGAGCGCTACCGCAGAGGAACTACCGGGACTAATTTTAAATTTGCCAGTTCTCCCACTCCTTCCAACTTTGTAATTAAATTGTAAAAATTACACTTTATTAAGAAGTACATTTGTCATAGATTTACAATACCACAGTTCCCGTGCCTCAGAGAGGTCCTTGTCGTTATAAATTGACATGGTACCTTCGCCAGAAGGTTCCGGCGACTGTAGGCCAAATTCTCCAGTAATTTTTGAATTCTTGAATAAGAAGTCCTTGTCTTTGGAATAGTTAATTTTTATTAGGTTGTGAAGTATTATATAAAGTAATATGGATTACCTAGAAATATATTTCTCCAGCTGATCCATTTTCTGGTCATCATCTACTATCAGTATTTTTGGATTTTTTGGATGTTTACCTTTAAACGGTTTAAATTTCATATTTCGTTCATGAAGTATTTTATATACGCTGTTAGGTCTTGCGTTGCGTAGTTTAGTTGCTATTTCTTCACCTTTAATATTTTAAAATGACTAATATATATGATACAATAAATAAATTAAAACGTAATTTTAACTAGAAATATTCACCTGCGATTGATTTGTTTTTAGTTTTGTGTGGTATTCTTAAAGCATTTAAAAGTTCTTGCTTTTTATTTGTTTTAAGAGCTTCAAATTCTTTGTTACGCTCGTGTAAAAGCTGATATATATGATGTGTATTTATATCAATATATTTAGCTTTATTTACTTGATCTTGTTTATTAACGCTTCTATAGTTATGTAGTTTTTTAAATGCATTGAATAATCTCGATTTTTCTTCTCTATTACCATTGAATTTATAGAAATATCTCAGCTTATCATATGAATCTGAATCTTGGTGCATTCGATACAATGGTCTGTAGTGCATATTGTGAGATTTGAAATTTATGATTTTTGGTTTTTCTCCATGGTCAACTAGTCTTGATATTAGGACTGCTTTTCGATTATTCAAAGACCTTTTTTTTATACGTTTTGTTCGCTTATGCTCTGTTGCTACTAAATTACCTATTTCGTCTAGTTCTTTACCTATTTCTGTTCCGATAGATTGTTTCAGAGTTTTCAATTCATTTAAAGTGTTTTGAACTTCAGCTAAAACATTTTTATGTTGGCCATTATCATTTTCGAAATACTTAGCCTGTCCATCGTCTATTTGAATAATTCTATAAGACAAAATTAAATTTATCTTTAAAATTATAAATATAATTGAAAAGCAACCGTGTTGTAATATCATTTTAATTTTATACCTTTTTTTGAATTAATTTTGTTATTACATTAAAATCCAATCAATTACGAGTATACTTATGACTTTTTAATTAAATTAACTTTTATTACGAATTCAATGGAAAATAAATGAACAGAGTCCTTCTTGCAAATATTTTTTTTATCTGATCGACTCATTTCTCCTTAATATGTATAATATTGTGGTAGTAGTGTTACATTAAAGGTAGCCTGGGCCCCAATTCTCGAGCCTTCGATATGCATGTCCGCTCGATTTGTTCCAATAAAACTGACAGTTTTCTATGGAGATCTGTCGCTTTTCATTCGAATATTTCGAACCTACACGTAAGTCGAAAGCGCCAGAATAAGGTACGCTAGAGAAATCGACAAGCTTGCCACTTATCATTATGGGCATATAGTAAAATTGGCTAAATATAAATCGCTTTTTAATTGCATTGTTTCTGATCACCCCAAAAGGGATACGGTCGTAATGAAAGTAAAGTCCCTTCCGTCGTCAGAAACCACGGGGAACCGGATCACATTTAGCCAAATTTACTTTAGGCCCAGCATGTAATCGTCTACCATACTCCCAAAGGTTAGCTAGTATAAAATGCTGAGAGGCATTAAGTTCGCCCTTGTACTCAACTGTTTAGTTTTTAAGTGCAATAAAGAATTTATAAATAATAAGTGGCAAGCTCGTCGATGTCTCTAGCGTACCAAACTCGAGAAATATCACAAATACATTAAATAAGCCAACCAGAAATTGAATCAGGTATCTCCGCGTCTAAATCCACGGAATTAACCGCTAGACCTAGGAGGCAATTGTCGTGATGTACTTTTTTATGATTAAATCGTATACATTAACATCCTACACTCGTATCTTGGCCCTAATGTTTATGTAGCTATGAAATGTATTATAAATTGGTTTCCGGGAAACCTGTGTGTTTCATAAAGCGAATATTAAAAATAATGTGTCAACGATAACCGACAAAGTTACGTGTGTACATCAATAAAGCATAATTTTACTTGCGTTTTTTTCACATTTCTGCGTGCGTCGTAGTATTTGTTTGTACCCTGTTATTTGGGCCCAACCAAAGATTTATTTATTCCTATCCACACGTCAACCTCGGGTGCTGGCCCCCACGCCTGGGACCTCTGCAGAACACGTTCAATTTATTGTTCTTAAATTAGCAGACCATTTTGCATTTTGTCGACTTTCGGGTTGCACATGGGCATGTAGTCTATCTTAATTCTGACTTGCCTTGGTGGGGTACTGCTGTACCAGGTATTGTAATCTCATAGGTGCTAAATTTAAAAGGTTATTAATTGATCATTGTGGTGTAGTTGTGTATATGATTTATTTTGTAAATCTTAATATAGCTGAGTTTTCCTTGTAGATTCCTTTCTCAGTCAGATTAAATATTAACAGGTCACTGGAATCTGCTAAGCTGCTGGTCTTCTGCTAACAGCTTACTCTTTGGACCACTTTGCAGCTTAGTTTAAAAGTGTTTTTCTCATTGGTACATGCCGGGGGGGTTTGAACGACCTTTATAGGATTTAAGGAACTCGTTCTTACAACCGAGCCACCACCACACAAAAATATTCGTATTTGACCTCATTCCTATTCCATATTGTATCAGAAAATATTTAAGTGTATGTATTTTATAAGTCCCGGAGAAGAAGTCGGCGTGGAGAAACATCAATCGAGCGCTTGGTAGTCCAGGGGAAAGTCGATGGCAAGAGGATGCGTGGTAGGTCTCTGATGAGATGGACCGATCAGGTGAAGGTTGCAATGGATCATCCCCTACATGAGTGCACTAGGAAAGCCGGGGTCCGAGAGGAGTGGCGACGGCTTGTTAAGCGTGCCACTGGCACTCCAATGGCGACCACGACCACTCTGCCAAGAGTGTAGCGACTAAGAAGAAGAATTTTATAAGTGTGTGTATGTGTATCTATAAATTGTAAAGTGTGGGACATAAAGTTTGGGTCTAAGGAATAATAAAAAATGGGACATAAAAATAGAACATTAGACACGACACCGACCCAATAATAAGGGGGCAGAGGAACGTTGGAAAAATAAAAGCCGAATATTTACGGCACCATTATCTAAATTATACTTCGAAAACGAGCGACAACTTATACTGGACGTAGGACGTAACTTTACGTTTGGCTACGAACAGCAAAATGGCCTGGGCACACCCGGAGAGCGTCCTATTTGTTTTTTATAAGATATATTGACTCTATTATGTCATGGCTACTCCTGTCATCGTGTATATTTAAAATTAAAATTACTGTTTAAATGACAATACAAAACCAACATATTAAATATAAATTAAAAACGTTTTTCATACTAGCACGACATATGACCATGCGCCCACCTGATGATAAGTGGCTCGCGAGGTCAATAATGGAGGTAATGTTAGCAAATGGAATCAGACACTCATGACTGACATTAGTCCCTAACACTGTGCCGGCCAGACTGGGCATGACGGAAATTCTAGTCTGATCCCGAAACGTATGGATACACTTTACTGTGTTTATCGTCACGAACGGTGGATACTTTCCCGCCCGGCAGACTGGGCAAATTACCACCATCAGTCCACCTACCACCTGAAGTTGTTCTCGTTGAAAGTACATGCCATTTGTAATGATGTCAAATACCAATTTTTACTTTCAAATAAAAAAAAAATATTTATTTCAACATTATATTTGTCCCAAATAATAATAAAAACCATTACTAAACTGGACCTTTTACGTTCTAAGTCTATGGGATTTCCCTCCATTGTCGTATCCGTTCACGTGCGTCGTCAGACCGTCACCTAAACCCATTTATATCAAGTAAGTAGGTTCGTTTTGTTGAGTCGCATTTGTTCATAGATTTCGAAACACAACAGAAGGCCCACATGAATCTATATACTTAAAACTTGAAATTGTCCTGACCGATTAAAATATATTTTGTTTTGTGTTATTCGCCTTAAATCAGATATGATATAGCAAAAAAATAATAGTAAAGCAAAAGGAATAGTCATAAAATCGTATAGGAATTGCCTTTAAGAACAAACATACAGATTCTTGGACAATGTATTATTTTTTACAACAAACTGCCCGAAGATCTAATAAATCTGCCAATTTAATAGGTTTAAGTTATCTATTAAACATCAATTGATTAAAAAGGGATATTATGATGAATATCTCCAAGACAAGAACGCATGGGTGTACCCATTTATTATTTAAATTAATTGTGTTTATATAGTATAGCTTATATTATGACAATGCCTTTTTACAGCAGCTATAATTTTAAGTGACATTTTATTTTTTATATTTGTGTTGCATTAGCTTCTAGAATGACAATGCCTCTTTACAGCAGCTATAATCTTAAGTGACATTTATATTTTTTTTATTTGTATATTATTTGATAAGATAACAATGCCTATTTACAGCAGCTATAATTATAAGTGTAGTTTTGTGTGGAATTATTATTGTGTATATAAATCACGAAGGTTTTTAAAAAAAAAATATATTTTATGTTTGTATTGTAACGCACTGCTCTACATTTAAGTAAGGTTGTATAGTTTCATGGCGTTCTACCTGGTAGAATGCTGTGAAATTATGTAGCCTAATATTAAAGTATACTTATTGTAAATTTGACATGTAAAAGTGCAAAATACAATTATTTTTTTGTCCTATGCCTAATTACAAAAATAAACGAATTGAATTGTGTTTACGCCAATATTTAACTTATATTTGTAATAGTTGAATCGGTTAATAATGAGCAATACAAAATTCCCTCCATTTCCAATAACCAAGTATGCCACCACAAGATGGCGCCACTTACTTCAAATTTGCAACATTTGAATATTTATTAATTATATTCGCAAACGAGAAGTACCCACTTGTGGACTTGCAGAAAATAGGTTTCTTTGTAAGCTTCATTGCTTGCAAAGTCGGTCGCACGTCGCGCCCCGACCCAGCGAGAAGTCTATGATCTACCGTGATCCCGCTCTTCTGGAAGACGCGCCGTTGTGTTCTCCGCGGACGGCTGTGCTAAATAAAGAACTATAATAATCGTGAAGTGATTGAGTTTGGCGAATATCCTGGCCAGGATAGGTGATAGTGAAGCTGTGAAAAGGTACGTGGCATACTTTCCTTATATAAGTGACCCGTCCTACTCTGTTTCCGATATCGTACCTCTGTGTCCGGATTGCTCGTTACCGGCCGTTTTGCTATTATAAAAATTCAAATACAGTCCACTTATAGAAGGCCTTTGTTCGCGTTTGGTCCGTGCTTTTGGCATAAGCATAGTTAGCTGGAAGGTTCTGGATCAGGCGCGAACATTTATTTGGCCCTAGCGAACCGGGATTGAAAAGCGTTACCTTCTCTTTTTAAATCTTTTTGTGTTTTTTTTTTATTGTATTTTTTTTATTTTTGTATCTTTAGTATCCGTTATGGAAAGTAAAGGTTTAAATGTTGAAATCGAACGGAAGTCCACCGTGCTTATGAATAAGCGTAATGCGATGTTCGCACGGCTTCAACGTATTTTTGAATTGTCCCAGGACGCGTCAAATCAAGATTTGTTTCTCGCGTCTAGTGAAAATATAGATACGTTGCGTTCGGAATTTTCCGTATTAATCGACTCAATTAGTGAGTATGAATTAGTTGCTAATCCTAAAGTAGAACCTAACTACCAAGCGTGGACCTCTTTTGAGGATTTATATTGCCGAATAAAACATGCTCAGCGCGTTCGTTTGTCCGTTAAGTCGGAAGCGTCATCACGTGGTACGTCACAAGTTAAGGCGAGTACACCGCGATTGCCGCCTATTGAATTGTGTAGCTTTAATGGTGACCCCCAACAGTGGTTAGTGTTTTACGAAAATTTTAAGGCAAATGTTCATGACAACCTTAGTTTGACCGATTCCGAGAGGGTGCAATATTTAGTGGGGAAATTAACGGGTAAAGCGTTATCAGTTTGTGCTGGCTTACCCCCGATATCACAAAATTACGAAACTATTTGGGAGAATTTAATATTAAGATATAACGACACACGGAACTTAGCGTCTACGTATTTTAATCAGCTATTAAATTTAAAGACTGTGCCTTCCGCAAGTTCACAAAACTTAGATTCATTTATTGAAAACTTCTCTTGTTGTGTGTCGGCTCTGAAAAAACTTGTTCCAGAAAAATTGGACGACTTTATGTTGGTACATCTCGCCATAAACAAATTAGATCCCGTTACTATTAGGTAATTCGAAATGTCTAATCGGGATAGTAAAATACCCACGTATGACTATTTAGTTAAGTTTGTCCGGGAGCAAGCTAAAATTCTCGAACGTTCCAATAACATTGTTTCTCGCGTCAAGCCCGATGTTAAGACATTGGGCCGCGCAACCCCTTATCAGCGCAATAATGCTGCGGGGGGAACGCGACCTACCCAATCGTACGTGTCGGCTACATTGTCAAATAATAATTGTTCTTTGTGCAAATCCAGGCATGAATTCATGCACGAATGTGACGAATTCAATAAATTAAATCCGTATGCCAGATTTATTTTTATGAAAAAACATCCATATTGTACTTGTTGTTTAAGTCTTAATCATAAATATTTAACTTGTGTTTACAACAGCGTTTGTAGTTATTGCAATTTAAAGCATCATAGCCTGTTGCACTATAGTAAAAATAATGTAAATAATACCCGTACTTCTGCGTCGGGGGTTGAAAATATGAGCGTTGATAACAGTGATAACAACGCGGCGGGCGAGGCGAGTGAGCCGCGCTGCTCGCCTGTGTCTCTCATGTCGGCGGCCGCGCTGCCCCGCTCCCCGCTTACTACGGTTCTTCTGGCGACTGCGTTATTGAATGTTATCGATAACTTAGGGCGCGTTCACACCATTCGCGCGCTTATCGATAACGCAAGTCAGGGAAACTTTTTAACTTTAAAATTTTGTAACAAACTTAAATTGAATATAAACTATATTTGTAATGAGACTTCTGTTAAGGGCATAGGAGGTTGTATTAAATCAACTAAGGGCCTATCCTCGATAACAATTCGTTCTCGATTCGATTCTAAAATTGAATTTAAAATTGATACTCTAATAGTTGATCGCATCACTGAAGAACTGCCTACTGTGGCCGTAGACATATCTAGGTTAGATTATCTGCACGGTTTACAGTTGGCAGATGAATCATTTTACAACCCGGGTGAAGTCGATTTGTTAATCGGAGCTTCCTTATTTGCCGATATAATTATGACGCAGAAAATTAGGGAAGGTGCCGGCTATCCTATAGCGATGCAAACTTTATTCGGGTACATAGTGATGGGTAGTGCACCGGTATACCAAACGAATGACGTGACATTGTCTCACTGCATTCTCACCGAGCCTTCGGCTAATTCTATAATGGAGCGGTTTGAGCCGATAGAAGAAATTTCTGGCGAATTATGTCTTGACGAGGAAAGTAGACATCGTGAAAGTTTATTTTCGTCTACTTTGTCTCGTGATTGTGATAGCAGCGATGTGGTAGGGTTACCACTCAACCACGAATTAAGTGTTTTAGGTAATCCAGTTTATGAGTCGAAACGGTGTTTTCTCGCGCTGGAGAAAAAATGTATGGCTTGGCCTTATCTCCGCGAGAGCTATAACGGTCTCGTAAGGAATTACCTCAGTAAGGGTTATTTTTCGTTAGTTCCTAACCCTAAGTTCCATTATATTATGCCACATCACGCTTTAGTCAGGCATGACAAAATTACCGCGAAGGTTCGTGTAGTATTAGACGAGTCTATAAAGACTTCATTGATATTGTCTTTCAATGACTTAATATGGTCCGGTCATAACTTACGAAATTATCATTTTAAAGTAAATTTAAAATCAAATGTTTTAAAATATGTTTTTTCTTTTGTTTTGAAGAAAATATATAATAAAATTAGTGTTATTAAAAATAACTGCAAATACCAACATATTATGTATCGGTTTATACCGAACAATATTTTTTGTATTTACCAATTTAACAGTGATGCCTTTGGCATACGCTCTAGTCCGTTTCTTGCTATACGCTCAGTGCGGCAGCTGCCAGCGGACGAGGAGCTTCGCTTGCCCCTTGTGGCAGACGCCATTCTGCGTGACACCAACATGGACAATATATGTTCTTGTGTGACGTCAGAGGCGGAGGCTATAGGCCAATTGGCTTCCATATTTATGGATTTCGAGATTGTGAAGTGGTCTTCCAATTCGAGTGTGCTGTTATCACACAAAGTGTGCCACCGTCATACTCAGCTGATGAGTGTCGGTGATCACCGTTATTTAGAAATATTGGGTCTACCATGGTCGTTCATGACCGACCTAATTTCGTATAAAATAAGTTTTAATTTAAATGAGTGTTCCAAGCGACTAATATTGTCCACAATTGCCCAGTTATGTTTATTAGGGTTTGCAGCCCCGGTCAATGTTTTCACCAATCTTATTATCCGTGAGCTCTGGATATTGAAGCTAGACTGGGATGAAAGTCTTACTCCATATGTTGTTAGCCTGAGGCAAACATTCCAATCAGAGTTGTCGGTATTATCTAATTTGCAGATGACCCGACACTTTGGAGTTTTTCAAACTTCTGTGACGTCATTGACGTTTGCAGATGCTTCCGAGAAGGCATATGGTGCAGTAGTGTATTCGCACGTTCTTTGTGATACAGGACCCCGGAGCATCGAGTTGGTGTGCGCTAAGCCTAAGACAGACCCCGTGCGGTCAGTTACAATTCCGCGGTTACTAATGTGTGCGGTGGTCCTTATGTCCAATCTTGTTTGTGACGTGCGTGCCTTCTCTGACTCCATAGTAGCACTCTGCTGGATTCATTTCTCGTCACAAAAATGGCAAATGTTGATTTTTAGTAACAGGGTGGCCAAAGGTCATGAAGATTTACCTGCTTCCTGTTATTGTTATATACCTGGCAATATTAGTCCTAGTGACTTATTGTCTAGGGAAACTACCCCAGCTCCACTTCTGGAGCATAAATTGTGGCTGCGTGGTCCGTCTTGGGCGTACTCCTCCATAGCTTGTGATTCATTCGATCCTCAGCTGTCAGCAAAGGTTTCCGATGTAGAATTGATGTCCATATCTGTTGCGTCGGTCGCTGAGACAAATATTCATTATGAATTGTCTCGACGTATGTTTTATTGGAACAAATTATGCGTCTACGTCTACCTTCACCGATTTATAAGAAACTTGAATCCTGCGGCTACAGGATCAGTATTAGATATTGCAAAGTATAAAATAATTAAAATAAATCAAAATATGTGTTTTTCGAATAACTTTAATTGTCGTACAGTTACTTCGTGTAGTGCGTCCTTATTGAGGCTCGCTCGACATCGGAGTACATTACAAGATCACAAGGGCACATATACGCGTATGGTGGTGCGGTTATGTCCTCTCCCCTCTCAATAGAGAGTTAGAGGGAGATAGATATAAATGTTTATATTTATTATAATAATTTTATTTTTTCTTTCTTTATTTTCCATAAGATTTTTATTGTTTTTTTTTTATTATTAATTTGCATAATTTCTCGATAAGATTTGTTCTTGAGAGTTATGTTTTATATTGTTTAGTTTTGAAGAACTTAACCCTTCAAGCCCGGGGGGATGTTTACGCCAATATTTAACTTATATTTGTAATAGTTGAATCGGTTAATAATGAGCAATACAAAATTCCCTCCA
This sequence comes from Tinea semifulvella, assembly GCA_910589645.1. Lineage (NCBI taxonomy): Eukaryota > Metazoa > Arthropoda > Insecta > Lepidoptera > Tineidae > Tinea > Tinea semifulvella. The sequence continues at coordinate 1,841,875 of OU342605.1, forward strand.
TTTCCAATAACCAAGTATGCCACCACAAGATGGCGCCACTTACTTCAAATTTGCAACATTTGAATATTTATTAATTATATTCGCAAACGAGAAGTACCCACTTGTGGACTTGCAGAAAATAGGTTTCTTTGTAAGCTTCATTGCTTGCAAAGTCAGTCGCACGTCGCGCCCCGACCCAGCGAGAAGTCTATGATCTACCGTGATCCCGCTCTTCTGGAAGACGCGCCGTTGTGTTCTCCGCGGACGGCTGTGCTAAATAAAGAACTATAATAATCGTGAAGTGATTGAGTTTGGCGAATATCCTGGCCAGGATAGGTGATAGTGAAGCTGTGAAAAGGTACGTGGCATACTTTCCTTATATAAGTGACCCGTCCTACTCTGTTTCCGATATCGTACCTCTGTGTCCGGATTGCTCGTTACCGGCCGTTTTGCTATTATAAAAATTCAAATACAGTTCACTTATAGAAGGCCTTTGTTCGCGTTTGGTCCGTGCTTTTGGCATAAGCATAGTTAGCTGGAAGGTTCTGGATCAGGCGCGAACAAATTGAATTGATAGATATAGATATGGTCGTGGGATCATTTGTCGTTTTCAGATGGGAAAAATAAATTAAATCAAATCATTTATTTATCCTTAAGTATAGGTACATACATTTTACAATAGGTATTCAGTAGTTTGTTCGTTCAGCTAAACTTAACCCTTAAGGGCATACAGATATATTATTTTATATATAAATGCCAAAGTCAGAATTTTGTTTTGATATATGCATTTAAATTAATACGATGAACTAAATTAACTATAAATTAGTTAAGCAAACACAAAAACAAATATATAATGTTTTTTTTTTATCTTAAACATAGTGTTAGGGACTGATGTCAGTCATGAGTGACTGATTCAAGTTGCTATCATTCATGGACCTCGCGCGCCACTTACCATCAGGTGGGCACAAGGTCACGTGTCGTCTAGCATAATAGTAAAAAAATGTAAAATGTGAGTGCATCTTCAGTTATAAAATCGTCAATTGTATAATAACATTTTTCCAGTAAAGCTTTCTTAAGTTTTGATTTAAATAATGGCAAAGTCCAGAAGTTATTACACAATTTAGGCGCCATACCAAAAATATTTTTACAGAGAGCTGTTTTTTGTTTCAATAATTATATTTGAATTTACAAGAGGATTATACGATCTAATTTTTGTGAAGACTTAAGATCTCGTATATACATATAAAGACAGGGAAATGTTAATATTTTGAGTGACCGCCTCCGTGGTTTAGTGGTAACAAACGTTGCCGTGAACTCGGGAGGTCGTGGGTCCGATTCCCGGGGGCAAGTTGTACAGTTCTCCCAAAGTGATAATGCGCATAGAAATCTTCGTCACTGTTCGGCAACGGTCGTATTCCCCGAGCGTCGGAAGACGATATGTATATAGAATGGTTAAGTGCATTTTCTTCATGCATAATTTAGTAGAATTATGTGTTTTGAGCTAAAAGAGATAAATATTGATTTATCAGTAACAAAATTTGATTCGATAATTCCATGTAAGTAAATAGCGAGGAAAACCACACGATTGAGAATATGCTACAATCTTTGTTGGATTGATTTACTTCGAAAATTTTATAGTACTGTAGTGACCTCCTTTAAATATAAAATCTCTGCCTGTGTCAGACAGACAAGCAATTGTCAAATAAACTATTTAAATAAGATAATTAAAGTTGAAATTAAATTCACCTTTGAAAACAAAACCAAGAAGGGTGTGTGTGTAATAGCAGCTCTATATAATTTCACACAGAGAGAACACGTGCAGTCACCGCCAAAAAACAAAAACAAAAAAACACTGCCCGAATTGTTTTCGATTGTGTACACATGATATTGACTTCTATTTCTTTCGAACAAGGTGCAAAATGCAAGTGCAATGTTTAGGCTCTTACGATTCAATGATTCGGGTGTTTCCGGGAATACGACAATTAGCGAAGATCTGTATGTGCATTATTAATTTGGGAATACTGTACATTGTATAATTTGTCTCGGTCTGGGTGTTTATATGTATAATATGTATATATTTACAAAAAAATAAGTGTAATATGTAGTTTATCAACCATCTAGTTTCCGTAACACAAGCCTCGTAGCTTACCACGGAAACTAGATGGCGCTGTGTGACCTGTCTGGAAATATTTATTTATTTATTATTATTTACTTAAACTTCGGGAAACAGCTATATGTTTGCACACATTGCCCTAATGTTTGTGCTTTGAAACGCCATGTTTCTTTTTGTCGAGTTTCCCCAAAATATAATGCTATATCGTAATATTGATCCCATATAACCATGTAATGCAATTCGTGGTCTTAATGTACAAACGTACCTACCCAATGTCCTAGAGCTTTAGTCGCGAAACAAACAGTCAAGACAAGCTTCTTTCTCATTTATAATATTAGTATCCTGGATATGATAGATATTAAAAGTCACTTCAAAGCAAACATTAGAAGTGCCCCGGGCAATTAGCCTTTAATAAACCAAAAACTGCCAAGCATCGCTTTACAGAAGTCACGATTATTCAGACAAGTTGCTTTCCTTTGCCAATACTAATCTACACTGATAATAGTATTAACATTACAGCCCCTAAAACAGCGTCCTAGACCTCCACTGTTGGACATAGGCCTTTATATATATGGCCTACACTCGCCATGCTGGCCAGACGGGTGAGGTGGGTTGGTGAGGGTCTGATGTCAACTTTAATGATAATAAACGAGTATTAACGATGTCACAAGTATTATATATGTATATATATATATATATTATTTTAAACTAGTACTATGATATGGATACGAGTAAGTACTGTCCTCGAGGAATGGTGGCAAGAACGCTGGCTGCATTTCCACGCTAAATTGCAATGCTGATTCTTTGGGCGAATTTGAGGAGATGATAGGACGCGGTGTTATTAGCTATATTGAAAGCGTTGCTCTATATTAATAACTTAAGTTATCGACAAATTGTTATGCTAACTGATAGCGGGAGTGCAATCCAGCATTTACGACGATGTGTCTCTGTCTATGTCTCTCCGTTCGTCCCATAATTACCCCTTCTCATCACTCTAGCTTTAGGTCTATCTCTTTTGCACTAGTGGCCGCAAACCTTTGGAACAATTTACCTGTGGAAATTTGTCAAGTGCCAAGATCACTTTTCAACATACATACATACATATCTTCACGCCTTTGCGGGGTAAGCAGAGACAATTGAGCGCCATTTGACACGATCACGACATTCCTCTTTCGCTTCGTCGACATTTATTAACCTCTTCATACATGCCCTTTTGTTGCGAAGGCTTTTTAATGCACCTTCAGCCAGTATTTTATTTATTTGATCGAGATATGTAAGTCTTGGTCTGCCAGGGCACCTTTTACCCACAACTTTCGCATTATATACCTGGTTCGTCAATCTTTCTTTGCTCATCCTTTCAACATGCCCGAACCATTGTAGCATGCCTTTCCTTATTTTTGTCCCTATGCTTTCTTTTATACCTACTCTTTTCCGTATTTCGATGTTACGTATGCGGTCCGCCAAAGTGACGCCGTATATCCGACGCAACGACCTCATTTCTACTGCATTAACACTACTCTCATGCGTATTCTGACATATTCACGTTTCACTTTCATACATCAGTGTTGGTACCAACATGGCATTGTTTATGGCGATCACTTTTCATAAAAATTGTATACTCATATTATTCAAACAAACTATATAGATATTTAGGTTTACTTACTGAGGGATGCTAAATTTAAAATTTAAATCAGTGCCGTACCTATTTATTTTTCTTACTTTTAATCTAATATGTCAATATTATATATCATTTAATAAGGCTTATGTCCGTACTTAGCCTTTTAACAAGCAATTCAGAAAAATAACAAAAAAATAAGGAGATTTATTTATATAAATATACCTATGACAAAATGTAACCGAATCGCTCGTCAAATCAAATACAATTTTATCTTCAGCAGAATTATTCATGAGTTTGTTTCTCTGGTTTCAAAACTTTGGTTACGTCTGAACGAATGTTTCGCGAAGAAAACTTCGTCTTAACAATTATTATTACTAAGGCCTAATTTACACTTGTATGGTTTTCTTAACCCAACTCCAGATTACTATATTCGTTATGATGAAGGAATACCTTCATTCTATAAGACTTACATTTTGCATCCCTCTCGATCGCATTAACAATCAACAATCTGATGTTCTTTTTTTTTACTATTTGTATATAAGTTTATTCGGAGTAAAGTACAAAGATTAAAAAATAAAATAAATTAATAACTAAATTATAAAAACTAATTAAAAACTAAAAAATAATAAATAAAATTACGACTATTCGATGGGCGAGGACACTCGCTGCGTTCCCCCGTTGAACAGCGAGGCTGACTCTTTGAACAAGATATTCTCTACTCAAAGGGTCACCCGTCGCCAAGTGGAGTTTCTCACCAAGCTCGCGGGAGAACACAAGAGCCTCCTCGGACCACGGGCCCATCGTTTCAACTGCAAATGGAATGAAATGGTGATTGATGATGATCTCCGCGTACTTGTTGCGCTTAAGGCGTGCGGCTGATTCTGCAGCGGCCCCAGGTTTCTTATGGCTGGATGTCACATGTGACTGACACATGTGGCATCCCAAACCAGTGCGCGGCCTCTATTATTTATTATTAATTCCATATAATGAAATTAATTAATTATATGTTCTTTTGAAAAATGTAGTAATATTTTTTTTCTGAAAACAAGTTACGGATATTTTAGAAATAATTAATTTGGTGCAATATCTACTATCTTATTGTTTAAAGTAAAGTATCATCACGACCGTTTCCCTTCCGGGGTGGTCAGAAATCACGCTTATGAATAAGCCGATTCACATTTAGCCAACTTTACTATAGGCCAATCATGACAAGTGGCAAGCTCGTCGATGTCTCCAGCGTACCAAACTCGAGAACTGTCACAAGTTATTGAGACAATATTATTGTGTCCCGACCAGGAATCGAATCCGGTACCGCTGAGGAATCCACGGACTTATTTTTATTTATTCATTTTAAAAAAAAATGCACTATGTATAAGAAGCGGGCATTTACGAGCAACAAACCTTCAGGACAATGAAACCATTTTTGTTGTGAGGTAGGTGCAACCATTAAATGATGTCCCCCTCAGACCAGAGTAATTTGGTAAGGTGGGGAAAAGTTACGGAAAAGAACTGTATATTGTGTGGTGATGCCATAAGAACTGCATAGACACACACTTGTAGGGTGCGTACTCTTATAAAAATGAGCTCCTGGGGCCGACATGACACATTCTGTGAAGCAGTAAGTCTTTCTATTGCAAAATCCAGAAAGCCTACCTGATACCTACTTGATTAGGCTCAATATAAGTGGCGATATTATTAGGAAAAGTTATCTGCATCGTAACTTATTTAGTAGATTTTATTACTACATACATATATATCTTTACGCCAGATCCCTTGCGGGGTAGGCAGAGACAATTGAGCGCCATTTAATACGATCACGACATACCTCTTTCGCCTGGTCGACATTCATTACCCTCTTCATACATTTGGTTACGAAGACTTTTTAATGTACCTTCAGTAAGTGTTTTATTTATTTGATCGTGATATGTGAGTCTCGGTCTGCCAGGGCCTCTTTCACCTACAACTTTCGCATTATATATCTGGTTCGTCAATCTTTCATCACTTTTAACATGTCCGAACCATCGTAGCATGCCTTTCCTTATTTTTGTCCCTATGCTTTCCATCATACCAACCCTTTTCCGTATTTCGACGTAACGTATGCGGTCCGCCAAAGTGACGCCACATATCCGCCGCAACGACCGCATTTCTACTGCATTAACCCTACCCTCATGCGTATTCTGACGTATCCACGTCTCGCTTCCATACATCAGTGTTGGTACCAACATGGCATTGTTACTGAATAATTTTATTTAAAATACGTAGTTCTTTTTTTATATTGTTTTTTGTTTATTTTAGAATATAATATGAAAATAATATTTTAAAGTTTTTAAAAGACATAACACCGCGTCTTGTTGTCTCCTCCGGTGACAAGAGGGCTGGCTCTTTCTTCGCCCAGAGAATCAGTATTGCAATTCAGCGGGGAAATGCGTTCTTGCCACCATTCCACGGGGACGGGACTTATATTAATTTATTAATATTTATTTTATTTTATATGTTGTTAATATTTTTTAGAATAAATGTATATATATTTTTTAAATATTATTTCCTCTTTAATAAATTCCACGCAGTATAGTGTAGTAACAGTGTGTAACCACCCTAAAATGTTACAATAAGTTTTAATTAAATTTATAAATGTTAAAATGCGGTATTCATGAGTTTCACAATGAGTTATTGTTGTTTGGGAACACTTGACACACAAGGTATACTAGTAGTTCAGTTGTTGGATTATTCGTTCTAAATAGCTCCCAACAATGTTAATAAGAGTATATTATGTATATTTTTGTATATGTATTAGTCAAATACTAATACATATACAATATTGATATTACAGTATATTATTCGAAGTTAATTATAGTACATTAAATATAAATTAAAAGCTACCTAAATAATAAAATTAAAAATAAACTAAACTATAAATAAAAAATGTCCTCTAGAGACGTCCCATCCGAGATAGTCCCAAGGAGACTGGCAACATTTCCCCTCTGTATAGCGAGGCTAATACGTTGGCAGAAATAATTGCCAGCCTTCCTGTCAGCCGCTTTGACAACTCCTTGGCCAAGCGCCTCGCTGACGGTCCCCATGGGCCCATCGTCTCGACCCCAAACGGCGCAAATTGGTAACCGATACCAAGGTTTGCGCAATTTGAGGTTCTCCGCAGAAAACGCCGCACTTCGCACAGTATATATAAAAGTATATAATGTAAGTATATATAATTATGTTGAATTTATCCTACTATTAATATTTCTTTCATTGCACCTATAAATGTTCTAATTTGTCACACCAAACTCGAGAAATATTACAAATAACTTAAATATTAATTAAATGTATTTATTTACATTATTAAATATTTTTGCGTCCCGACCAGGAATCGAACCCGGTAAGGGTAAGGTCCTAAATTAGTAGATGTGATAATGATGAGATTTTTAACCATTCAATCTGGTGAAAAACTGTACAATAACTGTCAGGAACGCAGATTTATGAGACGTGCGTGAAATGTTGGTCTCAATCCGCGGTCGAATCCGAGCGTTATCAACTAGCGAACAGATGAACAAACAATATTATTTTGTACATGATTTTTGAATTTCTACGAATACGTAATTACGTACCCTACTACGAAACTAACGACAAAAATATTGTACCACACACAAGACCAGGATTAACCAAGATATTGATATTTTTAATGATACTACTACGTTTATAAAGGAAAGTATCATCACGACCGTTTTCCTTTCGGGGGGTCAGAAACTACGCTTATAAATAAGCGGATTCACATGTAGCCAACTTTGCTATAGGCAAATCATGACAAGTGGCAAGCTCGTCGATGTCTCCAGCGTACCAAACTCGAGAAACATCACAAATAAATTAAATATTATTTAAATGTATTTATTTACATTAATAAATATTTTTGTGTCCGACCAGGAATCGAACCCGGTACCTCTGAGTCTAAATCCACGGGCTTAACTTCTAGACCACGGAGGCTGTACTATGTTTATAAGACGCGCGATAACCGACAAGCACGGTTTTTTAGTAGTTTTGTTAAGGGCGAGTGCCGAGTCGTGTGTGGGTAAGAGATGAGAAGAATGGTGTCTCGGGCTTGCGACCGACAATAGGCTGGTTTAAGAAAAGGAGGGCTCCCATAAGTCTATGACAAATGTACGCAAGAAAAGTGTAATTCTCATTGGTACACGCCGGGCGGGAGTTTGAACCTAGCCACCACCTAGCCAAGCACTTACATAAAAAGCAAAACAAGACCGCATAACATGACAATATGTATGATGTATCTTATATATATATATATATATATATATATATATATTGTGTAAGTATATTTTATAGGTATAAAATATATTATTATTTCTATATGTATTTTATTGTTGTATGATATATATTTATTTTTATTTAGTTGATAAGTATTTTAGTTAGTAATTTTAAATCATAGTTTCTAAATATTCTTATACACATGCACCCACACTCTCTTCTCACTCTCCCAAAGGTTAGCTGTTAGAAAATGCCTAGACATCAAGCTCGCCTATGTACATTGGAATGTTTTTAATTTTTTTGTGCAATAAAGAATTTATCTATCTATCTAACCACCGCGCCACTATAAATATCATGGTGCAGTATTATTCTCTAACAAAATCGTCCCGACTCATGCACTCCAATTTAATGTTGGCGAAATAATCATAAAGAAGTGCTAAGTAATATTGGTTTCAAATAAAATTAAGGAAAACGACATTTAGCCTCCTTTCAAAGCGTGAAGCCACCCGAACACGTTTTGACAAAATTAACTTGTGAAATACTTTGACAGGATTTTGGTAAACAAATATGTACATTAACTAACAATTTTACAACAGCTATTGAAATCTATTCGAATGTAAAGTTTTACATAAATAAGGATTTGGCTTCGAGATAGAACAGAGTTTCTAAAAGCGGTTATTAAGGCGGGTTATATCAAGAACGTCAAAGTTTGAGCTATCATCAAAAACGAGGATAGCGTTAATGACAAAAAAAATGATTGTTTATTATTTCGCTTAATTTACATATTAATTTATACATAACGTAAAAAAACGAGTATTTGTATTATTGTGCGCCTAAGGATAGCAGGCAGAAATATTAGAACATTCATTTATAATTCTATGATTGAAATTTTAAAAAGGATATAAGTAAGCGATAAGTAAAATAGGTTATAGGTTATTTAGATAAAAATAAGTAGATGTGTTACTTAGATCGCAACGATAGAGATAGGCTATATGATGTCATCATTTGAGCACGAGAGCTGATCACTACTACGTGCACACTGACAGTGGTTTGATCCACAAATTCAAGGTAGTTCAGCGAGCTATGGAGTGAGCTATGCTTGGTATTTCCCTGATGGATAAAATTCGAAACGTCGATATTAGAAAAAAAACCAAAGTTAATGATATAGCTTTGAAAATCTGCAAGCTGAGTTGCAATGTGCTGGACACATCTGCCGCAGAACAAACGACCGATGGTGCAAATGTGGACGACGCAGACTGGGACGACCCCCCGCCAGATGGACGGATGACCTTAAAATGTGGACTCGTGGGGGTTGGTTGATGGTTGCATAAGACCGCGTGCAGTGGCAAGCTTTAGGGGAGGCCTATATCCAGCAGTGGAGAGATACAGGCTGATGATGATGATGACTACGAAGGCGGATTAAACAGTTGGTAAAAGTAAAATATCATCACGACCGTATTCCTTGCGGGTAGTCAGAAACCACGCTTATAAAGAAACGGATTCACATTTAGCCAACTTTACTATACGAGTTGGCCAAACATGACAAGTGGCAAGCTCGTCGATGTCTCCAGCGTACCAAACTCCAGAAATATCGCAAATAAATTTAGCATTAACTAAATATATTTATTTCAATTATTAAATATTTTTGTGTCCCGACCAGGAATTGAACCCGGTACCTCCGAGTCTAAATCCACGGACTTAACCGCTAGACCACGAAAACAGTTGGTATTTATTAATATTCAGTGTAAACCGCTAGTCGCTTCGCTTATGCATCACTTTAGCTCTAATCTCCAAAAAGGGGTGAAACGACGGGGAAAATTTGCCAAAATAAAGACCATCAACACATTGTATAACATTTGAGCAAAAAGATAATTTCATCATCAATCTATGTCAGGGATTTTCATCGCAAATTGTCCGAATAAATTGGCCTTGACGAGGCCACGGATAACATCTGATTTGGTCCAATATGACACATAATCATTCATTAGCAAAGGGGGCGATAATCAAAATATAAGGGTATCGCTCCCGCGCTTTTATTGCCAAGTCAAGGTTTTATCTTTAATTAATTAATCTTTAATATTTTTTTATTAAAAAAAATTATATATATTTTTTTATTTTTATAATTTGACATTAAATTATAATTATTTTTTTTATCTATTAATCTTTTTATTTATAATTTTAATAATATTGTAAAAAATTGACAATATCCGAGTGTTACATGTGAAATAAATATTTTGAATTTGAATTTGAACTTGTTCGTCAAAAGTGGTGTTTTGTTTGCATCTCTCTCGCTCGCACAATTCATAATATTTTCGAAGATTTTTTATGTCTGAGTCCCACACCAGAGCACGTCCTCGTTTCCAGGGGACCAACCATCAGGGATTTTAAAATTTAATTAAAAAATATTGTCCAAATTTATAAGGAAACTAACCTCTGTGGTCCAGAAGTATATAATACTTTCTATACGGTGGTTAGGGTTCCAACAACTTATTAATTGCCTGTAATACTCGTTGTCTTCGATTCTCTTCCAATAATCAACTTAAATTTCCGCCACATTCTTCCGGCAGATGTTTAGATTCTTATACAGTATCAACAGCTCGCCAGTGGAACCGTCTACCTGTTTACATTCGTAAAACACCATCAATTTCATACACAATTTTGTAGTTTTTTCGTTTAGTTTTTTTTTATTTTTATTAAAATAATAATAATTATTTTATTACATAATTTTAATATAGTTTATTTTCTAGATTTTAAGTGACAACGCCCTTGTACAGCAGCATGTATGTAGGTATTGATTGTTTGTAGTGTTAAGTGTAAATGACGATGGCTGTTCTTTGCTAATGGCATACTTCTGCTATCCTGCCATGATTGGTAAACAAGAATATGTATAAATGACATAACCGAGTGTACTTAATGTATCTTATGGTTAATAAAGAAATTGAAATCATTAGTTTCAAAAATTTGCTTACCAAACACTTTTACATTAATTATGTGTTATTTATGTATATATCGGTAGATAAGTACCATAGCTTTATTATACATATATATATTTATTTTGGTTATAAGTCGTTTTCTCAATAAAACTCATTGCCAAACATTAGTGGTCATGCACCCACAATCCCTGCTCACTTCTCCTAAAGGTTAGCTGTTAGATAATGTTTTTAGACATTAAGCTCGCCTATGTACTGTAAAATGTTTTATTTTCTGTGCAATAAAGAATTTATCTATCTATATGGTACATCATATCCTGTGTACTCTTAAGATACTTTAATGTAACTTTGTAAAGTAAATAAATGATTATTTGTATTTATACCTTTCGACGTTTGGTGAGTTTACAACTAAGAATACTGATTGTTAGGATCCCTTAGGCATACAGACAGCTGGAAGAAATGGTTGAGTTGAGAAAATAAATGCCTTAAAATGCGGGTGATAGTAATTATAATTATATTTATGGTAATGCTAAAAGTTAGTCATATCAAAAGTTATACGCTTTTTGTCTGAGTTAAATCGTTTTATGGGATCAGTTTCGTCGTCCAGTTTAGTTCCTGTAGTTAACAACACATTCACGTAACCACCAGACTATTTCACCAAAGCACAGTTTTAACAACATCCATTGTGTTCCGTTTAGATTATTACACGTTTGGAGGTACATACGTACATATCTTCACGCGGGGTAGGCAGAGACAATTGAGAGTCATTTGTCACGGTCACGACATACCTCTTTCGCTTCTTCGACATTAATTAACCTCTTCATACATTCCCTTTTGTTTCGATGCCTTTTCAATGCACCTTAAGCTATTGTTTTATTTATTTGATCGTAATATGTGAGTCTTGGTCTGCCAGGGTCTCTTTTACCCACAACTTTTGCATTATATGTATATCTGGTTCGTCAATCTCTCTTCACTTATTCTTTCAACATGTAATATTTCGAACCATCGGAGCATGCCTTTCCTTATTTTTGTACCTACCATTTTGCGTATTTCGTCATTAAGTATGCGTTCCGTCAAAGTGACGCTGCATATTCGACCCACTACCTCATTTCTACTGTATTAACTCTACTCTCATGCTTATTCTGACAAATCCACGTCTTGTTTCTATACATAAGTGTTGGTACCAGCATGGCATTGTGTATGTCAAGTCGAGCTTTGTCACTGACATTTCGACTGGCGATCAGTGACCCCAGGGCACCGTTGACACTATTTCCCGCGTTCAATCTTCTTTCAACATCCCTACCATACTTCTCATCCGTAGTGAAAACACTGCCCAGATATATAATTTCACGTTTGAAGGTATAGTCCGGGAATGGCCGCTGGATCTGCTACATCAATTGAGAGATCTTTTTGAGAGAGTTAGCAGTGAACTGACCTTCCATGCGCATATGATTAAAATGTGTTGAAGAGCCAGAAGAAACTTAGGATAAATGATGCGACAAGCGTTAGCTACTGACCCGAGTACACTGGCAGTGTTGTAAAATTGGTGGAAAAGGTGCAGAAACTATTTCTTAGAGCCATATCTACTACCCCTTTTTGTATCCCACATTATTTATATTAGGAATGCTGAGTTACTCCTTAGAAGTTAGACGCAATAAAGCATTAGTCTTATATATATATATATATATTAAATATTCTTAGAAGTAAAATATACCTGCTGTATTAAAATTAATTTCATTGTTTGTACCTGCTACTTTGCGCGGCCATCGACTATTTGGTGTGAGTGCTCATACGCACTTACTCCAGAGTGCCCCCGTTCCCCGTGTGATCGTTTTATTGGACAAAATCGTGCAGTCCGATAAGAATTTCGATGTGTTCGCATCAACGGATTTAATATTGGATAAAAACATTGTCCTAAGGTACTTGGAGCAATATTAATTCGCACATCTAGTCACTTATCCTTGTATTTAAATTTTGTTATGAAATATGTATTGTTAAGACGTTGTACATTTTTATGGAAATAAATAAATAAATAAGTATTATAGTAGCTAGATACGAGAATAATACATTCACCAATCAGTTATCCGAATGAAATCTTCTTTTTTATTATGTTTTTGTTTCTATTTTATTCGAAGTAATATACATACAACCAGTATAAAAGAATTACAATATAAAAGCTACCTAAATAATAAAATAAAAAATAAACTAAACTATAACTAAAAAATGTCCTCTAGAGACGTCCCATCCGAGATCGTCCCAAGGAGACTGGCAATATTTCCCTTCTGTATAGCGAGGCTAATACGTTGGCAGAAATAATTGCCAGCCTTCCTGTCTCCAGACCTTTCTGTCAGCCGCTTTGACAACTCCTTGGCCAAGCACCTCGCTGACGGTCCCCATGGGCCCATCGTCTCGACCCCAAACGGCGCAAACTCGTAACCGGAACAAAGGTTGGCATATTTGCGCAATTTGAGGTTCTCCGCAGAAAAAGCCGCACTCTCCGCTCCGGACAAGGTCGCTTGGATGTGAGATGGAGTTAATGTGTCTACACACGTCGCATCCCACACCAGAGATCTGCCAAGTTTCCACGGCCCAACAGTCATTCCGTCGGGTCTCTTGCCATCGCTCCGCACAATCCCAGATGGTTCTAAGATTGCGGGTACACCAGCAGTGACAAGAGCCCTTCGGATGATGTCGTTGAGAGCCGCGTGACCTGGGATGCGGCCAGCACTTCTAGTTTTTGTTTCTATTATGTTATAACTTGCTTTGTTGTATGTCAAGGTGGAATTTTCGATGGGCTAGATTTTAAGGCTCTATAAAATGAGAATACACATTTTTCTTAGAAAAATATAAATATAAAATCAGCGCTCATAACTGTTGCCTTATATATGAATTCCTCTAGCTTCGGCCATTTACTGTATAGGTCTTGGGAGCTGTTTTTGACACGACGGAGCTTCGAACAAGCTCCTCGGACGTATAAATTCCGGCCAGTCAAATTCCAAAACCCACTGTGATTGCTCTGGGACCTGCAGCAAAACTCTGTTTTTTTAAACAATCCCTAACGAGCATTGTCAATTTCAAATGCTATGAAAGTTGATATTCGTATCATAAGCATTATCATTTGTGTCGTTTTTTTGAAAAAACTCTGGGTCCATGGAGTCCAAGCACCACAAAGTTTTAATAAAAGTAAAGTATCATCACGACCGTTTCCCTTTCGGGGTGGTCAGAAACCACGGTTATAAAAAAGCTGATTCACATTTAGCCAACTTTACTATAGGCCAATCATAATAAGTGGCAAGCTCGTCGATGTCTCCAGAGCGTACCAAACTCGAGAAATAACACAAATAAATTAGATATTAATTAAATATATTTGTATACATTAATAAATATTTTTGTGTTCCGACCAGGAATCGAACCCGGTACCTCCGAGTCTAAATCGACGGACTTAACCGCTAGACCACGGAGGCAGTTTTAATAACTTTAAATAAAAAGAAAAAACAAGCCCAATGGTTCCGTCGCAAAAAGGTTTGATAACCGCCTAATTACACCATTAAAATAATTTTATATATTTTATTAAATTGTGACTTTATCAGTCGGGATCCATTAAAAACCGATTTGGCGAGGGAACCACTGGGCTTGTTTTTATTTAAAGTTTTTTGTTATAAAGTCTCATTTTTATAATTGGCTATAACTAAAAAGTATTAACTTTTTAGTTATAGCCACATTCGTATTGTAGGAATGTAACTATTTATTTTATTTATTTATTTTTGGTTTTCTTCTCCCGATGGATGATGAATGTAGTGATAGGGAAGGCAAAGGGTTTAGCCCATACAGCCAAGTCTGACTTAATATATCTTTATTTTTCATGAGTTAATGAGGTCATCATCAAGTTTCAGATGCTGCAGAATTTGATGCTTTTCTTGCAGTCACTCGCGGCACCATAGCTCAAACACGTCGGGTAAAATATGGGAGTTGACAGCGCGGGAAACCGTAAAAAATAAACTGCAACTTGTGCCCCATATTTAAAGTCCAATTTATCGTTTTTCATAATTATTCACATTGTAGCACATTACTAAACAAAACAACACCACTTTTGACCAATAAATCCACAGTTAATTAATTTACAAAACAAAAACTTGCACTTGACATGTCCACGCAAAATGGCGCGAATAACTCCGGTCTTTATTTTATTTATTTATTTAATTAATAATAAGAGACGACTCTGCTTCATCCCGTGCGTGATCTTCACTCTAAAATCCATTTGCGGTAGATGTGTCTGGTCCATTACCACTTCAGATTATAATAATATATGGATAATGTTAGTAACTTTGGTTTTCTGACGAATATTGACGTCATGAATTATTATAATAACTTATGTACTTCATAAAACTTATTAAAAAAAAAACCTAAAATTAAATAATAAATACTAAATCCTAAAAAAAAAATCTTATAAAATTAAAAATTAAATTATTACAAAAAAATTGCTACAATTTCGATATGAATTCATCATCTATGCTTGTCTTTGCTTTGCTATTTATTCAATTTAGCGCTTAAAAAAACAGGATTGGGTCACTGGCGCTGCGCCAAGTCTATGCTAAAATATTTAACTCCCAATGCGATACATAGGTAAATAGACCACAATGTAGCTTTGACATTCTGATATTTATGTTTTTTGGTTTCCTTTTGTAAATAATTATTCAGATTGAGGTAAATTTATTTATTTATTTATTAATACAACATTACATGGCTTAACAGTAAAGCCCAATTTACTATGCAGTCAATCTTATAATTAATACATACATTTTAATTAAAAATGGATTGTCAATATACCTATATTTTTTAATTTACTATACAAATATGAATATTAATAAAGCTTTAAAATTAACAATAGTTATATACAGTATAAATTAATATAAAAAGAAAGAAAAGACAAATAAATAATAATAATAAAATAAATCAAAATTCAACCCTAATAAAATCAATGAAATAACAATAAAGTTAATACAAGACAATAAACATTAGAATAAAAAGTGAGTAAGTAGGTATATAAATAAATAAATTAATTGTACATCATGATAAAATAATACAAATATAACTAAATTAATATAAAAATAATAATAAATATTATGTAAAAAGCGCTGGCAGATTCTTATGCCACCATTAACGTTTTAGCTATTCTGGATGGCAAGAGAGAGAGAGAGAGAGCTGATGGTATAGCGGGCTCTACTGTAGGATGCCACATGGGCCGACACTTTAGCTCCGTCTT
Source organism: Tinea semifulvella (assembly GCA_910589645.1). Classification (NCBI taxonomy): domain Eukaryota; kingdom Metazoa; phylum Arthropoda; class Insecta; order Lepidoptera; family Tineidae; genus Tinea; species Tinea semifulvella. Next base: position 1,858,035 of record OU342605.1, read on the forward strand.
ACCAGGGGAACAGCGCCGAAGCGAAGAGTCTGGCAAGCGGCGCAAAAACGTATCTATATATTCATTTTGTCTGATTATGTTGCTGGATATTGTATATTTCTGAACCGATTTGAATATTTCGTCATGATCGTAGAACAGTGTCGGATTTAAAAAAATACCCATAATTTTGCATATATATTTATATATAGTTTTATATTGTTTGTGGTCTGTAATTTATAGTGCAAATGTTAGAAAGGGTTCCAAAATGTTAATTTGACCGCCTCCGTGGTCCAGTGGTAACAAACGTTGCCGTGAACTCGGGAGGTCGTGGGTTCGATTCCCACCGGGGGCAAGTTGTACATTGTATAATTTGTCTCGGTCTGGGTGTTTATATGTATAATATGTATATATTTACAAAAAAAAAAGTATAATATGTAGTTTATCAACCATCTAGTTTCCGTAACACAAGCCTCGTAGCTTACCACGGAAATTAGATGGCGCTGTGTGACCTGTCTGGAAATATTATTTATTTATTTATTAAAATGAAATCTAGAAGGTTTGCACTTATTAACTTAAAAAAGAAGTGACAAAAAAACAGTCGAAATAACAGTTGAATGGCCGCCATGAAAATTTTAAATATAGCAGATCCGTCACTGTTCTACGATCATGTCGATTTTATTTTCTTTGTTTTTTATTTAGTTATTTTCCTTATTTTAAAACATGTACTCTCTCAATGTTATAATCAGGTTGAATGGAAACTGGCTCCTGTCGCACCGGCCAAAATCCTACCTCAGGGGCCAGTGCCACATTTGTTTTGTAATGTACATTTATTTATGTTAATAAAATTGTATTATTATTATTATATAATCAAAGACTACGTGTTTATGCCGTTTGCTGTAGAGACTAGGCCCGTGAAGTTCAAGCGCTAAAACTTTTTTTAAATCTCATTTGATTGTCTGCTCCGGAGAGGGCTGGTTCTTTCCTCGCTCAGAGAATTAGCTTTGTCATTCAGCGAAGAAATGTGCCAGCTCAAATTACGTAAAACTAATAAAATTTTGTAACTAGTAAATTTAGTCAGGTCAATTCTAATTGTTTACTTTACCTAAACTATTTCCTTTTTTTTTATTACTACAAATAAAAAAATTAATAACAAAAAAAACCCTACTTACAAAACCTAATTTAAATATAAATCGTATCCGCGCGGCATGAGGCAAGAACGCTGGCAGCATTTCCTCGCTGAATCGCTATGCTGATTCTCTGGCGAGGAAAGAACCAGCCCTCTTGTCACCAAAGCAGACAATTAGACGAGGGGTGATGTTTTTTAAAAATGTTTTAGCACTTGGACCCCACGGGTCTACAGTCTCTACAGCAAACGGCACAAACACGTAGTCTTTGATTATAGATACGTATTTGTACTCCCGCTTTTAGCGCTGTTCCCCTAAGGTGTGACAGAGTCAAAGTGTCGATACAAGTGGCATCCCACACTAAGGCCTGTCCCCGCTTCCAGGGGATCATCGTCATACCATCAAGTCTCTTGCCATCATCGCGGACTAATCACTTCTCCTTGCATCATTCTGGATTTGTTTCAAATTCTTTTACAGTTGTTGCCACAAATTTATGGAACAATCTCCCTGTAAACATAAGGCAAGCGTCTACCAGATCTTCGTTCAAAAAACTCGTCTATCTACACTTTCTAAATAGCTCCCAACAATGTTAATAAGTGTATATATGTATATTTATGTACGTATTAGTATATTGATATTACAGTATATATAAAAGTATATAATGTAAGTATATATAATTATGTTGAATTTATCCTACTATTAATATTTATTTCATTACATCTATAAATGTTCTAATTTGTCCCCAAGGTTTGGCTATCAGAGAATATCTTCGGGCATTAAGTCCGCCTTTGTACTTTGTGCAATAAAGTTTATAGTAAATAAAAATAATCTAGTGGGTTCCAGAATAGCTGGAACCTCAATGGTGGCAAGAGCCCGTTTTATATTTGTATTTCAAACAAATATATTAAATTAAATAGTTATATATAAATATATATTGAGCGGTGGTGGCTCGGTTGTAAGAACACCTTCTAACATCGTAAAGTGTAAACATGTATCAAAATGTATACTTTCTCGCGTACCTACTTTTTTCATAGATTTACAACACCACCGTTTTCGTGACTCGGAGAGCACGTTAAGCCGTCGATACCGGCTCAACTAGTACCAACATGTGAAATCGTTAATAAATTGTTATTTAAAAAACCGATGCAAAAGTGAGAACTAAACTTGCAGGTTATTGATTTCGTAGTTGGTAGGAATATGGAGATTAAATGAATGTGCGTGGCTGCGTGCGCACGCATAGTTGCAGACGCGTAAAGAAAGAAAGAGAAAGAAGGAGCGGGAGAGAGCGAGTGAGGCATCTGCTATATGCGCGGCGCGCGCCTATCCGCCCCTCTTCCCCTTCCCCGTCGCGCTGTTTCCCCTTGAGCACTATTCTGACGTACGGACGTATGTTCAACGAAATAGGTCCCCAACCAAGCGCTCGCAATAAAGTTCTCACTTAACCCTAACCAACCCCTCTAGCTAGCGTGGCGAGTGTAGGTCTAATTCTCCAGAAATTTCTGAAGGGCCCATCTCCAACAGTGGAGGTCTAGGACTCTGTGTTCTAGATGCTCTGATGATGATGATGATGATATAATTATAATAATGTAATTCTTTGACTTTATTTTATTGTTTGTACTTCGTTCCTGTAGTCTTTATCCACCAGAACAAGAGGAAAATGAAGTGATAATATTGATGAATATATTCCTCGCTTATCTCTAGTGGTAAAACAGCCTTAGGTTGGGTTGTGGGCAGGTGTAGGCAATAAAAGGCTTGCAGCGTCAGTGAGTACGATTATCTCTGGTCAAAATTTATAGTTATAGCTTATTTTATAGGAAACGGTTTACGATATCTGGGATTTATATTTGTGTAGAATTGGGGTTTCATGCCTCTTGAATTTATGCTGAGATTGGTAAAGTGTTGCTTTATCACAGACCCTAGAACACAGAGTCCCAGAAAACAGCAGTTCAGTTTATCTAGTCTCAGCCAGGATCCGCTGCAGCGACAATATATTGCGCTTAAAAACATGCATTTGGCTTTTGGGTAGAGAGGAGAAGAAGGGGCATATTTATAGAAAAATATATGGTGTGAGATGCGACGTGTGTAGATATATTAGCTCCATCTCATACCCAGGCGACCTCGTCTGGGAAGTGCGGTGGTTTCTGCTGAGTACCTCAAGATGCGCAGTTACGCCAACCTTACAGGTAACAAATTTGCGCTATTTGGGGTCGAGACGATGGACCCATGGGGACCCTCAGCAAAGCGCCTGGCCCAGGAGTTGTTAAAGCGGCTGACGGAAAGGTCTGGAGACAGGAAGGCTGGTAATCATTTCTGTCTTGTTTCAAGGGGTGTTATTTTTATATAAATATCACAAGCAAGCTTACAATATTAGTAGTAAAAATTGGCTCATCATTGCAAATGGCACAAACTTTCAACGACAATAACAAATAGGTGGTAGGCGGACTGATGGTGGTAATTTAGCCAGTCTGCTGAGACGGGGAAGTATCCACCGTTAGTGCCGATTAACCCATTAAAATGTACCTATGCGTTTCGGGATGCTTGAGTTGCTGTCATGCCCAGTCAAGCCGGCATAGTGTTAGGGACTTTTGTCAGTCATAAGTGTCTAATTTCAGTTGCTAACATGCATGGACCTTGCGCGCCACTTACCATCAGGTAACATGTCGTGCTAGTATAAAAAAACTTTTGAGGACTTTTTTATTTATAATTTATTTTTATACTTGGTTTAGTTTATATTTTATTATTTAAATAGTTTTTATAATCAAACGTCAAATTTATTCGAAGTAATATACAAACAATATAAAAGAATTAAATTATAAAATAAAAATTTAAACTAAAATAGAAAACTAATTATAAATAAAAATACTCACCCATGATTTGTTCCTGTGGCAGTGTGCCAAGAACACTTGCAGCGTTCCCCCGCTGCACAGCAATGCTGATTTGCTGCGCGAGAAAACTGCCAGCCCTCTTGTCACATATAAATAAATAAATATAAATAAATAAATATTTCCAGACAGGTCACACAGCGCCATCTAGTTTCCGTGGTAAGCTGCGAAGCTTGTGTTACGGAAACTAGATGGTTGATAAACTACATATTATATTTATTTATTTTTTTGTAAATATATACATATTATACATATAAACACCCAGACCGAGACAAATTATACAATGTACAACTTGCCCCCGGTGGGAATCGAACCCACGACCTCCCGAATTCACGGCAACGTTTGTTACCACTAGACCACGGAGGCGGTCAAACATACAGCATTAACCAGGCGCTTAGACAACTCTTTAAATAACTTTGCACTTGGCCCCCACGGACCCATTGTCTCAAGACCAAAAGGCACAAACACGTAGTCGTTGCTAATCGACTCGTATTTGCGACTTTTGGCCTTTTCAGCCAAGTCCGCTGCAGCCCCGGCTCTGGCAGAGGTGCCCTGGAGATGAGACCTAGCAAGGGTGTCGACCAAGTAGCGTCCCACATCAATGCTCGTCCCATCGACCAAGGCACCAAGGTCAATCCATCGGGTCTTTTACCGTCACTGCGAGAGATCCCAGACGGTTCGAGAACCGATGGGATTCCGGCAGTAACCAAATCTCGATGGATCACATTGTTAACAGAACCGTGGCGAAAACGACGACCGGCACTTTTGAGACAAGACAGGCCGTTGCTGCCACAGGAACAAATATGGGGAACGCATATCCTCTCCCCTAAGCGAAGGGACATGGCGATCCTAAGTGTGTTATTGTCCAACAATGTACCTAAATTTTTGCTGGGGATGGCATGTAGCCAGTGACCCGAATCGATGTCGGAAACAGCGAGGAGACGAGCACGATCGATATCACTGGCAGAATTTGGAATCAAAAAGTTATGGACACCCTGCACCAATGGAACATCCCACTGTCTTTAAGATTCAGGTTCCAGGTTTTTATTATATTAATTATTTATAATTTAATTATATTACTTTAATCTACTATAAGTATGTTATATTGGAAGGTAAAAAAAAATAAAAATGAGTACTGTAACGGGTACATGTAGGTTACAGAGTTTTATTGGCATATTAAGAAAGAATAGTATTGTCAATATACGACAATGACAGGGTTGATGGGTTTTTGTTTTAAAGAAGAAAAAGAATAAAAGAAAAGAAGATCGGCGGAGCTCGGACCGAGAGGTCGACAGAGCGAGTATTTTTATAAATATTAGGATTAAAATAATTATTAGTTAAAGTCTACGCGTAATAGTGTCCCTCGTAGATAAGTGCACAGACTATGAAGAGTACAGATAAGTGTTTAGTTTTTCTAGATATGTAAGCAGGCGTTGGATAATTCAAGTAACTGCAAAGGGCAGGTTACAGTACCTACCAATCGTTGAATCACAGCACACAATAAAAGCACAGAAATAAAACAAACTGCCTGACAAAATTCCCACCGGGTTTTTGGGGTCATAAAAACGGTTATTAGGTAACGGTTTTCCCGGTAATTTTCCGAGCGATCCTTTTTACCGTTAAATCCAGTGATCTTAAAATTTCTAGATGTGTTTAGATTACTGTATTTTTTTTGTCCATTTCTTAACGATTCTAATATTTGTTATCAGTGCAACAGGGACCGATGGCTTAACGAGCTCTTTGACGGATATGTGCTGTAAATTTATTATTGAATTGGAATAATCATATACCTGTATCTGATATGGTATTTTAACATTTACTCATATGTATATTCTTATTAATTATTATGTAGGTTATACTTATCTAAAAACTATAAAAAAGAAAAACTAAATATAAATAACTAAAAATAGACAATACTTACAAAACCTAATTTATATATAAATCATGTCCGCCATGTTGCGACTTCACATGGTAGGAGGCTCCTAAAACGCAAACGTCAAACGTCAAATATCATACGTAACCGAAAAAATCGTCACCATATTGGACCAATTGATTGTAGTTGGAACTCCTGCACCGCGCGTGTTTCTTTCTGTGTCCTAATATTATTTTTTCAGTGATTTCAATAGAGAAAAAATGTTAAAACTATAGTGTGTGCGCGTTTGATAAACTTCGTGATAATTATAATTTGTAACAATACAAAACTATTAACATCTAAGTGGATGATCATCTCACAGGTGGATTTGGATTATGAAAAGGTGAGACCTGTTTTCCATAAGGTTGTTCGATATTTCGTTAATTGGGTCGTTTGATTTGAATATTCGCGGTAACGCCTTTGTGTGCCGGCGCACTTCGCGTCGATGACGTTCCATCGTCTCTAATGACAATTTATTAACGTATCCACAAGTTGATATTAGTGGAACCAGGACCGACGGCTTAACGTGCTCTCCGAGGCACGGGAAACAGTGGTGTTGTAAATAAATTGCAAATGTACTTAAGAAAAGTGTATTTCTCATTGGTACATGCCAGGGTTCGAACTGACCTTTTAAGAATTTTTATTTTCATTGAAAGCGTTCTTACAATCGAGACACCACCGCTCTTATTGTTGTTGTCATAGAATGCCTTGCGGAATTTCGTCCGCCATTGTACTTTGTGCAATAAAAATTTAAATAAATAAATAATACAACAAATGTATTGGTGCGTAAATCTAAAACAAAAAAGCATATGTGCCTACCTATTGCGGTATCCTTGATTATATAATGTCTTTGTTTTAACCTGCCTCGTCTAACCCTTTTCAAGAAGCTACTGAATAAGCGAGTTTTCGCACTTAATTAAAATGTTTTGACATAAAACATTAGGATTAGGTACTTAGGATTTAATGATAAGAGATAAGTTAAAAAAAGGATTTTCTGTTCTTGCTTTAGTAGGTAGGTAGTAATAGCTGTTTAGACCTGCCGGCGTTACCCAGTGTAGTTGTTAAGATTTTAACGTCATATCTACTTCTGTATTTCAGAGATCATTTCTGCCAAATTTTAACAAAATCGGTTCAGTAATTTAGGCGTGAAGACGAATTAAACAGAATGGCTGTGATGTCATATATCATGGTCAAACGATGAAGTTATTTAGCATGTGTTTGTCTGTGGGCTCTAAGGAACTGCCTCCGTGGTCTAGCGGTAGTCCGTGGATTTAGACTCGGAGGTACCGGGTTCAATTCCTGGTCGGGACACAAAAATATTTATTAATGTATGTCATTACATCATTACAGCCCCTAGAACACAGCGTCCTAGACCTCCACTGCTGGAGATGGGCCTTCCAGAAAATATATCTGGAGAATTTGGCCTACACTCGCCACGCTGGCCAGACGGCTTAATGTATATATGTTAATGTATGTAAATATATTTAATTAATATTTAATTTATTTGTGATATTTCTCAAGTTTGGTACGCCTGGAGACATCGACGAGCTTGCCACTTATTATGATTGGCCTATAGTAAAGTTGGCTAAAAGTGAATCCGCTTATTTATAAGCGTGGTTTCTAACCACTCCGAAAGGGAAACGGTCGTGATGATACTTTAATTTACTTTACATACATAAAGACAAAGCTTCTCTCACATGTATAATATTACTATGGTTTTATTATTAATTAATACACAATGTTTGCCAATGACCGAACTACCAACAAACAGACTTATGAATAATTATCTTCTAAATAGTTTCTCTTGTAATCAATTTACAATTATAATAATATTTATGGATGCGGCAAATTTAAAAATATATTTAAAAAAACAACAATAAGTCACAGCTAATATTCTGGCGCGATGGTGACACGGTTGTAAGAAACCAAAAACACAACAAAACAAACCAAACAAACCCCCCCCGGCATGTACCAATAAGAAATACACTTTTCTTACGGACATTTGTCATAGATTTACAACACCACCGTTCCAGTGCCTCAAACAGCACGTTAAGCCGTCGGTCCCGGCTCCATTAATGCCAACTTGTGGAATCGTTAATAAATTGTCATAAAAAATTGATATCATATCCTCGCCAAGCCGTCTGGCTAGAGCGTGTCGAGTGTAGGTCAAATTGTCCAGGTCTGGAAGGCCATCGGGCTGTAATGAATGAATGAATGAAAAATATACTAGGTGACTTTGGTCTTACGTTAGACTAATATTCTATTGATAGAAAGAAACATCTTTTTCTAAAAAACCATTATGTAGTCGGAAATGACAATTTTTTTTGGCTTTTTTATACAAATTGGCTATTTTAAAAAATTAACATATTGTATGAAGGAGCCAACATTTTTTGTAATTTGCGACACATGGTTTCTTAGGAATAGTTGTTTGGTTCTATTAATATAATAAACGTAAGACCTACAAAGTCACCCCGTATATTAAAAATATTTTATATTATATGTATATTAAATTTTAATTTAAAAAAATACGATGTAATATTTACAGTATCAAAAGTTAATACATATTTAATTTATTATTATTCAACAATACATTGGATAGACAAATATAACACACTACCAGTTGCTAACATTCCTGGAACTGATGCATGCCATACAATCAACCGGCTACACATGATATAAAAAATAAAAAAACTTACGTTTACTTTAAAAATAAAAAAAACCCGACTAAGTAAAAAAAAAATTAAAAAAAAAACAAATCAACCCTTGGGTTTGATAACCGCTTTACTATAGAAATATTTTTATATATTTTATTACATAGCTTTTTTAACAGTCTGGATCCATCGTTGGGAAGATTTGAGCCAGCCTCAGTTTTTAATGCGATTATATGAACTTTATACCTACATCTTTATTATAGGTAAGTATAGGACAACATTGAAAATTAAATATCTATTTATTCGATAAAGGTTGCTAACCAACTTTAAATCGCATTAGATCCTAAATTATTTTGAAATACCTATTCGACAATACCCCACTCAATTTTTTTCGTCGACTTTCATGTTTTTCTTTTCCACAATGTGGCGTCTGGTTGTCGCCTTACAGAAATTTAATTAATGTCATATTTTCAGTGACGTGAGTATCATCGAAGACCACGCGTTTGGTCTCAAGGGTGCCTACAAAAGAACAAACATACATAATAATAACTTTGCGCAGTTGGGTAAATATAGATTGATAATGCCGCATCTACACAAAAGCAAAAAGTGGTTTAATTTCGTCAATCCTTGATTTAGGCTAGGTGAAGTCAAATAGCAACCAAACTATTTTGTAGGTAACTTCTGAAGCTATCAGAAATACGGAAACAATAGGAAATCGAAATCCACTGCAAATATACTACCACTAGTACAATATATCGTCGGTAACATACTAGTATGTAATACAGGCAAAATTCCTCTTGTATAGGCATTTGGGCTAAATTGTATTCACAGTTTTTATTGGATAACAATATTTATTTATATATACAGTACAAAATATTTTCAAATTTCAAATATGTATTCACAATCCAATTCCAGTACTATCTCCATAAACATGTGCACACAGCATGCAATTATGAAACATTTACATAATATCTTAATATATAAAACAATTTCGGATTTGTTAGAACACTTATAACTCGAGAACGGCTAGACCGATTTTCATGGTTTTTGATTTGTTGGATTTGTCTCCATCCCGAATAGCAGAATAACTATTTGTGTTTTGTATTGTCAAAAAAATTCAATAAAAGAAAAAAAAAATCCATACAAAATGTTCGTGGATATCGTATCTGTCAAAATTGTTGGTTACGTGCGTTCAGAAATTTATATTTAGCTTATTTATATAAAAGTAAAGTATCATCACGACCGTTTCCCTTTTGGGGTGGTCAGAAACCACGCTTATAAATAAACGAATTCACATTTAAAGTCAAAGTCAAAGTCAAAATATCTTTATTCACGTAATCCTATTACAGGCATTTATGAAACGTCATTAATTAAATTATTTTGAATGATTCTACTCCTACTAGTAGAAGACTAAGCAGCAAAGTGGTCCAATAAGTAAGCTGTTAGACCAGCAGCTTAGCAAATTCCAGTGACCTGTTAATGTTTAATCTGACTGAGAAAGGAATCTGCAAGGAAAACTCAGCTATATCAGATTTACAAAATAAAACATATACAAAACTGCACCACAACGATCAATTAATAACCTTTTAAATTAAGATATCAGTACCTATGAGAATACAACCGTGAGAATACAATTTAGCCAACTTTACTATAGGCCAATCATGACAAGTGGCAAGCTCGTCGATGTCTCCAGCGTACCAAACTCGAGAGATATCACAAATAATTAGATGCATTTATTTACTTTAATAAATATTTTTGTGTCCCGACCACGAATCGAACCCGGTACCTCCGAGTCTAAATCCATGGACTTAACCGCTAGACCACTGAGGCAGTGTTTTTTATATAAAAGGAGTTATTTATATAATATAGAATAAATGACAAATAAACTTATCAATACTCAAGGAGCTCAAAGTCACTACCAGGCTCTCTTCCATCTGCCTGCAACGAGTCCTTGAATATTTTGGTCATATAGCCCGTAAAAGCTCTGGCAATCTGGAAAGGCTAGTAATCACGGGAAAAATTGAAGGCAAGAGACCCCGTGGCCGGAGCCCGACACGCTGGTCAGACCAGATCCGTACCACACTTCACACCCAAGTCCACGAGGCCCTGCACGCCGCCGTGAGCAGACCCAGATGGCGCAGCATCGTCCGGGACAAAGTGATCCGAGGAGGGAGTCACGACCCTCAGCATTGAGGAAAACGACGCAAGGAGGAGGAGGAAATGACAAATAACTACGTGAATTAATGTTAAAAAAACAACAACTGTCAAATCGATTGGTCTCACTTTTTCAGCGAAATTCGACAAGGACAATTAGGCTAGACTAGGCACAATTATACCCAGCCGACTTTGTGAAATAAAACAACTGCCTATTATTAAAACACATTGTTTAATTTGTTTGCAATTCGTTAGACCTTGAATGTGTACCCTGTAAGCGCCGTTTTGAAGTCATGCGGATTTGCGCTGCGTGCGTGTAGGCTAAGATCCCGTGTGTGGCATTGCATGTGTCTTCAAAATAAAAATTAATCATTTATTCATAAACTTTTGGTACATTTATAAAGAGTGTTAAAATCTTGGTGTGCTACAAAAGTCAACCTTTATCAAGTATATAATTATTTCTAAATAATGAATTTAATTTCTCGTACATTAATTTTGTTATTGAAATGAAAATAATATTAATATATGAATCCTCAATAAAACTAAAAATATAATATTTCACAAATTACATAATGTTAACAATATTATGTCAATGGTAAAATAATATGATAAAAAAAATATAAAAAAATTAAATGTCAATTTAAGGTAGCCTTGAGAAAGTCGTCTATGTTATGCCAATAGGTCAAATAAATTTATTTTAAATATTTTTGTTTCATGATCTTTAAGGTGATCCGAGAGCTTATTAAATTACGTAGCAGCCATATTATAAATACTGTTTCCATAAAATGACGTCTTTCCTAGTATTTGAGGACACACTTCATATCTATTGCGATATTTGCGTAGATGTAAATTTTCTTAAATTGTGAAAAAAAAAATGGAAATTCTTTAACCAAATTACAGGCCTTATAAATGTATAGACATGTCAGTGTTATAGTTTTAATTTTATAAAAAGAGACTGATATGAACCAGCGACCGATTCGATGGACAATTAAACACACATAATATTTATTAATGACAATAATATTGACAAGTCTATGAAACGTCTATGATCTGTCATTAGTGTCAATTCGAGAGCGTTGTGGTTCGCACAATGTAGTGGACATTGAGTTACAGTACATTGACAATTCGTCATTTATTTTTTATCTCTTATTTTTAATTTTGAAATATTTAATTTCATTTTTCTGACTCTGTACTTCATTCTGTCACTCTCCCAAAGGTTAGCTGGTAGAGAATACCTTCATGGTATTATGTACTTTATTATTATTATTATTTATTTTTAACAAAATCGATCCGGACACTCCTTTCAACCTTTTAATAGGTGGTAGGCTGACTGTTTGGGGATGTATCCACCGTTCGTGCGGATAAACGCAGTAAAGTGTATCCACACGTTTCGGGATCAGGCTCGAATTGCCGTCGTGTCACGTCAAGCCGTCATAGAACTGTTGTCAGTCATGTCTGTTGATGTCATGATAAAAGTCTATCGGCACGAACGAGAAAGTTACCACCATCAGTCTGCCTACGAACTATTAGTAATAAATTATTGTGTGTCTAAATCCACGGACGTTAACCGCTATATTTTTCTAATTTAGTAAGTTCAGGGTAGACCTCCACTATGCTCCAGAAGGCCTAGGGTAAAGGGTATTGTATTGTATCCTTTTCCTAACAAATACAGTTATTTATTACCATTCCAGAACAAGATTTACTGCGACCGAATTAACATTACAGCCTAAATCGTAAATGTGTGGAAAATTATTATTGGCTTCCGGGGTGGTCAGCACAGCACGATTATTTTTGATTTTTTTAAATAGAATTGGATTGACATCTATCCAACTTTACTATAGGCCTATCATGACAAATGGTAAGTTCCTCGATGTCTCTAGTGTCTATCATTAATATATCAAGACATTGACCGCCTCCGTGGTCTAGTGGTAAACTGGTAACAAACGTTGCCGTGAACTCGGGAGGTCGTGGGGACAAGTTGTACATTGTATGTATATTATGTATATAATTACAAAAAAATATATAATATGTAGTTTATCAACCATCTAGTTTCCGTAACACAAGCCTCGTAGCTTACCACGGAAATTAGATGGGGCTGTGTGACCTGTCTGGAAATATTTATATTTATTATTAATATCCGATATTAAACTAACTTAGTAAAAAGAGTAAGAGAAAATCTGTGGTGAAAAAAAACCTGTTAATCACGATCTCGATGTCTATTTTATATTACATCAATGGATGGTTCCATCAATAAAACATTAACCGCAGACAATCATTTAATTTAATATCACCGCGGCACACAATAGGGATTAGGGTCGAAAGTGATTAACAATAATTAATTTCCACTCTATTTAATGGAGTGGTCAGTCAGAGCTTAATAGGCATATTTGTCTATCAAAATTTTAATAAAATATGCTCAAGGTTATACAGAGTGAATTTTTCAAGTGGGTTTTGATATCTACTGTCTAAACTTCGAGGAATATCTAAAAATGATTTTTTTTTTTTTAATACTATCAGTACCCACCTGATGGTAAGTGGCGCATACAGAGTGAATTTTTCAAGTGGGTTTTGATCTACCGTCTAAACTTTGAGAAATATCTAAAAATCATAGAAGTATGAATATTGAATAGCGCGTCATTTATTACTCTATGCTAAAAATTTTTTTTTTAATACTATCACGACATGTGACCTTGCGCCCACCTGATGGTAAGTGGCGCATACAGTGTGAATTTTTCAAGTGGGTTTTGTTATCTACTGTCTAAACTTCGAGGAATATCTAAAAATGTTTTTTTTTTATACTAGCACGACAGGTGACCTTGCGTGCACCTGATGGTAAGTGACGCATACAGAGTGAATTTTATTTAAGTGGGTTTTGTTGTCTACTGTCTAATCTTCGAGAAATATCTAAAAATGTTTTTTTTTTTATTCTAGCACGACAGGTGACCTTGCGCCCACCTGATGGTAAGTGGCGCATACAGAGTGAATTTTTCAAGTGGGTTTTGATATCTACTGTCTAAACTTCGAGGAATATCTAAAAATGTTTTTTTTATACTATCACGACAAGTAACCTTGCGCCCACCTGACGGTAAGTGGCGCGCGAGGTCCATGGATGTTAGCAACTGAAATCAGACACTCATTCATGACTAACAGTCCCTAACACTATGCCGGCTTGACTGGGCCTGATCGCGAAACGTGTGGACACACTTTGTTTATCGGCGAGAACGGTGGATACTTCCCCACCCCGGCAGATTGGGCAAATTACCACCATCAGTCCGCCTACCACCTATTAAAAGGTTCAAAGTAGTGTCCGGATCGATTTTGTTAAAAAATAAATAATAATAAAGTACATAGGCAAGCATAATACCATGAAGGTATTCTCAACCAGCTAACCTTAGACAGAATGAAGTGCAGAGTCAGAAAAAATAAATTAAATATTTTAAATTAAAAATAAGAAAAAAAAATAAACTAAAGGATTAAATAAATAGATAAAATGTAAATAGGATCATAATATACTTAAATAATACTAATTAAATAATATATGCCAAGGTGAGGAGGAGATTAAGATCCATTTTGTTTTTTATTAAATACATGCTTTTTTTAACTTTTCTAGCTGGGTTTAGACCCGAAGATTTCGTCAATAGTGTTTTTTTTTAAGGACGGTAAATCGCAAAATCGCCTAACGATTCGACCCCTGCCTGAAGGGCCACCGCGGGGTCGCATGCCCGACTCACCGTGAGGCCTCATAAGGAGACCCCAAGGCGCCTACGGAGACCCCAAGGCGCCTACGGACTAAAACCCTATAAACCGTCTCTCTTTGCGAGGGGGAAATGGGGGACAAAGACAGCGGCGGCTGGATCGGCGACTGGAACGGTGGTGGTAGGGTCGGAGGGTCTTAGGTTGGCGGGCAGAGGATTTGGCGGAGGCCTCAATCAGTGGATTAAGCCTCGTCGAGTCAGTTGTTAGTGTTTGATTCCTGCAGTATCCTTAAATTTGACTCTTATAAGCGACACTATAAGCTTGTGTGTTTTTATTTGACCAAAAAAAAATAAAAAAATAGGTTTGACACTCATGACTAAAATCAGTCCCTAACACTATGCCGGATTGTCCAGACGCTTTTTCACACTTCGCTTGAATTACTCCAGGAATGAAAGTGGAAACACAAAGGCTGGAAGAGCATTCCACATTTTTATTGTGCGACACATGTATGAGTCCCCAAATTTATACGTACGTGAAGTGGGTGATTATTCTGATCTGTGCGTGTGATCCATCAAAGTTCGGTCCTAAGCCACATGAGCTAAATTGATAAAAAAAAAAAAAAAAAAAAACAATTTATACTATGAATACAGAGCCGTGGTTTTAATCTCTGGAGATACGCAACCTGCCACAATAATAACAATAATATAGACGGAGCCAAACACAACACGGGCTTTTTAATTAAAACAACGGAACAAAAATGAAATGAAAATGTTTTCAGTTGAATCGGGTTCGGAGTAGGGCTGTAGGGTAAACGCGCCTCTTGTTGTCACTATAGGACTTAAAATAATTTGTTAATTGGTTATATTGCATACATACATTTGACACGATCACGACATACCTCTTTCGCTTCGTCGACATTCATTAACCTCGTCATACCAAAGGACATGCTTTGGTTACAAAGACTTTTTAACCACCTTCAGTCAGTGTTTTATTTAGTTGATCGTGATATGTGAGTCAAATTCTCCAGATATATGTTCCGGAAGGCTCATCTTCAATAGTGGAGGTCTAGGACGCTTTATTCCAGGTCCTGTAATGAAAAAAAATGTGAGTCTCGGTCTGCCAATGCCTCTTTCACCCAGTACTTTTGCAATATACGAGTATGTCTGGTTCGTTAATCTTTATTAGCTCATCCTTTCAATATGCCCAAAACATCGTAGCCTTTCTTTATTTTTGTCCCTATGCTTTCTTTTATACCAAACCTTTTTCGTATTTCGACGTTACGCATGCGGTCCCTCAAAGTGACGCCGCATATTTATATATATATGCGGCGTCACTTTGAGAGACCGCATATAATATATATATCGCGATTACCGAAAAAAAAAAAATATCAAGGAAAACTATTGACAATATCTAACAACAAATATAACTAAATTTAGCGACAGAGTGTCAGTTGGCAGGGTCTTATGTAAATTTGTCATGACAATTTATTAACGATTTCACAAGTTGGTATTAGTGGAACCGGGACGGCTAAACGTGCTCTCCTCACATTGGTACGGTGGTGTTGACGACTATGACAAATGTGCGTAAGATTATTTCTCATTGGTACATATTAGGGTTTGCACCGACCTTTGTAGGATTTAATATAAGAGTGCTTTTATTTATTTATTTTTATTTATTTATTTATTTTAGAAAAAATCACAGCTTATTATATTAAACATATAGACAGAGTAGCAATAGTGGAACACAAGCCAAAGAGATTTTATATTATTTAGACAAAACAATTAAAACAGAAATAAGAGTAAAATATAGTTATTAGATTTAAATTAATAGTGCAATTGAATTGTGACTAGCAGAAGTAAAAGAATAATAATAATAATAAATAAGTGAAAACCAATAGGTTAATGATTATTTACCTAAGACAAAATGAGTGAATGAGAGGCAGGAGCAAAATTATACTATATATACGTGTATAGTAGTATTCGTATATTAGCAAGCGAAGTGTATTTGTAAAGTTAGTCCGGGATAAGAGTTGTCTTGATACTGCCTCCGGTGATTAGTTACGAGTAGATGTATCAGAGTAGAACATGGCTAAAACGTTAATATAGATAAGTCATTTACAGTAATCTAAACAGGTGAATGAATAAATGTGTGAAAAATGTATATATATACGATAGGTTATATATATATATATATTTATATCTATTCATTATATTATTATTATACTCAATTTAATTGTTTACCCAATAATGATTTGATTATTTATTAGTGTGCCGTAATTAGTTCTCTAGCAATTTTGATCTTGTTAACCAGGTTTATGACCTTATTAAGCTATAACACATTTTATTGTGCACCATGTCACAGGACAGCGATTAGGTGGAGCAAAAATTTTTAATTTTTATTTTATATGAACTATATTTTTTTTTTTTGTGAGTTTATTTATGTTCTAGTTTATTCATGTCATATTTCCTTTTCCATTTAGGCTCAGTATACATTAAAAAATAACTTACATTACATATGTGTATACATAGATCATAAACTAGTATGTACCCTGTATAGTTACTTATATTTTAGGTTTTTTTTTTTTTTTTTTTTTTAAAGTTATATAAAATTTAAAAGGCTGGTGTAAACAATGTTGATTGAACATTTTAATAATAAATAATCTTTTTAGCAACACAATATAAAATCAGTGCGATCATGTGGCTATGTATTGGGTGTGTATCTTGTGTGTATGTGTTTGCATCGAATGTGGGCGATCGTGTGTGTGTTTGGAAACGTGTATACATACACGTTTTTATGTGCATTCTGCGTTATATAAATGCGTTATAGGAACTTTAGTTATTGGGCTAGATGTGACCGAATCATTTTTTTAAAAATGCATCTGGACATGCCAAATATATCAATATCTGAAAACATTTTGTTGTGTTGTTTGCGTAGTCGTAGGCTAAAGGAGTTCGTGGCGTAGTTGGTGTGGACGCGAGGGATGTGAAATAAGGAAGTATGTCGGGAGCGTCTGTCAGGGGCCCACAGCTGAAGGGTGGACGACAGAAGATCGGGGCAGTCAATTTTACCACCACAAATGTCAAAAAGAACCTGTGAATCAAGCAGAAGGCGTCGATTTTCGAGTGAGAGTAACCCGTGGTGTTTTAATGAATTTTTGTAGTCAGTATCTGTATGTCGCGTACGGAAGTTAAGGTAATTAGTAAACTTTCGTTGTATGCGCTCAATAGCGTGTTTGTACGAGACATACTGTGGAGACCAGATTGGACTGCAGTATTCAAGGATACTCCTCACATACGCAAAATACAATATCCTCATGCATTGTGGATCCGTGAATGGACGACAAACACGGAAGACAAATCCGAGACCTCTGTAGGCTTTGTCGACCACCGTTTCCACATGCTGGAAAAAAGTCAGCTTAGAGTCAAGGATGACACCCAGGTCCCTTACAGTGTCGACCTGGGGTATGGGGACATCGTTCAGCCGGTACTCGTAAGAGATCGGTCTACGCTTTCTATTGAAGCTAATGTGGTTACATTTGTTGACATTCACGTTGATTCTGTTTTTGCGATAGTATACAGATAGTCTGCACAAGCCCTCCTGAAGTCGTATGCAATCAGAAACAGAATTTATGTTCATATAGACCTTCTTGTCATCTGCGAACAGGAGGAACTTGGCATGGTGGAAACAAGTGTGAATGTCATACAAAAAAGCTGCATATAGCAATGGAGATAATACAGATCCCTGGGGCACACCGGACGGAACGGAGGAGTATTGAGAGCGCTGCCCGCCAATTGTCACCGCTTGACTTCTGTTAGAGATGTAAGACTGGACCCATCTATGGAGATCGCCCCTGACTCCCATATCATACAGTTTCTGCAGTAGGATGACGTGGTCTACCCGGTCAAATGCTTTTTCGAAGTCGGTATAGACCACGTCAACCTGACAGCCCCCGTCCATACCCAGCATAACATCGTTGGTGAAGACCGCTAGATTTGTAACGGTCGAGCGGCCTTTTAGAAATCCATGTTGCTCAGGTGGTAGTTTCTTGGATATAAAGGGGTATAGTTCTTTGAGAACAGTCTTTTCCATTACCTTGCTCAGTGCGCACAGTATTGAAATGGGTCGATAGTGCTCCACACGTGTCTTTGACCCTTTCTTGTGGATAGGGATAACGTTGGCAGACTTCCAGATATTAGGAAAGGTTCCCTCAAGAAACGAGCGGTTAAATAGCACGGATATAGGACGAGCAAGTACACTCGCACACTCAACAAGAAAAAGGGGAGGCACCCCGTCTGATCCCGGACCCTTGGCACTATCCAGTCCATAAATGGTTTTAAGAATTGAGGATTCTGTAACCTTGACAGTGTGAATGTGGTCAGAATACGAATCACAGCCAGCGGGTAATAGGTCAACAGTAGGGGTTGAGGTTGGTTGAATGAACACACTCTCAAAGTAAGTGTTGAAGCCCTCACAGATTTCCTGGGTGGTGCCAAGGGTCTCATCACCGTGATACATCGTTCTTGGGTAATTAGAACCTTTGTTACGTTTTGATTTGATGTACGACCACAGTAGTTTAGGGTTCATCTTGATGTTGGCCTGAGAGCGGTTGATAAAATTGATATAGCATTCTCTTTGAACCGCTTTTTGCCTTTTGCGTAGGAGAGAGAATGCGTCGTAGTCCAAAGGGTTGCGGTAACGTTTCCATAGGTGGTGGTATTTGGCTTTTTCTTTTATGATCTTAATAAGAGCACTATTGTACCACCCCGGAAAGCGAATTGACTTTTTGGTACTTTTTTCGGGAATGTACATCTGAATCGCCGCGTTAAGCACATCGTAGAAAGTTGCGAAAGCCGCATCGACCGTGACTGCCTCAAGCAATCCGGACCAATCGACTCCCGCCAGATATGTTCGAATGGAATCGTAGTCACCCTTCCTGTAAGCGCGATAACTTTGTTTCTGCGATTGAAGTGGTCTGATAACGATATCCGTAGCGTCGACTTCGATTGCTGGATGGTGTCTGTCTTCTGGGACCAGCGGTGACTCACACCTGCAGAGATCCAAAGAAAAGTTTCCAAAAATAAGGTCCAAAACATTGCCGCTCGAGTTAGTAATTAAATTATATTGATCCAATTTAAGGAGATTGCACAGATTGACAAGGTCGAGTCCAGCATTTTGCACCTCTACAGGTCCTTTTTTAAGGTGTATCGGACCCCTGTCAGTCCAGCAGATAGAAGGCAAGTTAAAGTCGCCGGCCACAAGGATGTAGTCGTCGCCGTGCCTGTCGCCAACATACGAAAGCATGTCCAGAAACATTTTCATGCGAGCGGGCAGGGCTCGGTCCGGTGGTATATATACGACCGCGACGTGCAGATTGGAGGGGGCGCGCAGGGTCTGCGCGGACACAGTGAGCCACACACACTCTAGTTCATCACGCTGCCATTCGGGGCGCGCGCGGGCACACAGCCGTGGGGAGCACAGAGCCATGATGCCGCCTCCTACCTGTTTGGATGGACGGTCCCTCCTAAATACGTCATAACGGTCACATTCGGCCAGTTCCGAATCCAGAATTCCCTCGCACAGCCATGTCTCTGTGACTAGAATTAAGTCATGGCTGGACAATAGGGTATTGTTGAAAAATGAATTTGTTTTTGATCTAAGACCGTTCACGTTTTGATAAACGATGCTAAGCGTATTCATAATAGTTTATGTTCAGAATGTTAGTAAAAATAGTATGTATATGTGTGTGTATGTGTATGAGTATACTAGTATGTATGTGGAGTGAAGTTAGTGTGGGTATTCATTCACTTGTTTTTATTACGTCGTAGAAAATTATTATAGGTAGGCAACCAAGATTAAAGAATAAATATATATTTGGTATCACTTATCTATTTTGTAATTTGTGCTCTAGACAATAAGAATTCGATAGTCAAAATAATACAAATTGCAATATCAGTTTAGGTCAAGTAGGTAAGGAAAATTATAATATAATACTTTGATTATTAATAATAATATTAAAATATTTTAAAAAAATAGTAATTAACTCTAATTAAGTAGACAGTTGATTAAGCTAATTGCATAAATATAGAATATATCAATAGATTATAACGGTGAGGGATAAATTTGTTTTTATTTTATTTATTTCAAATTTGCTCGAAGATACATAGATTGAATTATAAAATATGAACTTACTAAATACTTAATAAACTGTCCACCCAAAAATGATAAGACTTTTATATTAAGTTTACTTTTTTGTCAGCTTTCTTAGATCCGACTCGCAAGCAATTAAGACTGGGGGAGATTTATCGTTTCTGCGCATATAAATACGACAGTTTTTAGTCCAAGTGTATCTGTAGCCTGTTTCTTTGGCATGCAATTTACAAGTCCTTAACAACGCTTTATTACGTGTAGTCAAATGTTCGTTGACGAATATAGCACACTCTTTGCCAGCTAGGCCGATGTCCGCAGTCGTCTTATCTCTGCACTTGCGCGACGCGGATAATAACGAGTCCTTGATCTGACGGTTCCTAAGGCGCAGCACGATGTTGGGGGGGCGGTCTGGAGTTTCTCGGCGGGGACGAACGCGGTGGGCAAACTCCACCTGCTCCGGCAATAGCTCCACGCCGGTGTGTGCCGCTAAATTGGTCACGATGTCCAGGACTGACTCGTTGTTGCTCTCGGGAACTCCTGCAATCTCCAGATTTTGAAGGCGTGCCCACTGCTCTTGATTGGCACAGCCACGTTCGAGGGCCACTACCCGTGATTCGACTTCTTCGTGCCTTTTTGACAGTTTAGTATGGTCAGATTGGAGGGATTTTATTCTATCCTTAAGGTCTTTATTTTCGGCGAGTACACTGGCCAGAGTAGACTGTAGACTCTTAAGTTCTTCCTTGACAGGTTGTAGTGCCTCGCTAACTGAGATCTGTAGTATTTCAGGTAAGATATCGCGCAGTATTATGGGCAAGTCGATTTTGATGACATCCAGCAGTTCAAGCCTTGTTGAGGGGCCACTACGTGTATCACAGTCTGGTGGTGGATGTGATATTACCGGTGGTTTAGCTTTGGTCCGTCGTTTAGTAACGAACGGGTCAGGTTCGGATGTGATGTCGATGTCGATTTTGGCAATACTGGCGGTGGTATTGGGTCTGATTGGTGTATTTCTATTGTCGAATTTGGGTACCTTAGATTTGCACTCGGGGCATTGCCAGGTAGTTAGCTGTGGTTTGTATAGTTCTGACTTAAGGTTAATACACACTAAATGGTAGGACTGGGTACAGGGTCTTAATGTACACGTAGCTTTATCAGAGGATCGAGTAATCAGCTTGTTACAAGCTGCACAGACGGACATTGTTTGCACGATTTTACAATAAATGTAGTCTGCGCCCTCTAGCTAATTAGCAGTGAACTCTTTCGAGAAAAACACTGAGGATCTATAACGTGTTGAAGTTCCAAGGGGTATCGCTAGATGGCGCGCAAGATAGATCAAGAATTTTCAAAATTCCAATTCCCAAAATCTATGTTTTATGGAATGACGAATTAGTATTTAACGTTTCTAGGTAAATCACTGGACAGACACGCTCACACTATTTCTGGGCAGACACTGACAATGCCCTAATTTATTAAAATTTAGGGATATCAACACTTTTACAATAAATACGGACAAGCGTGGCTGATGGCATCACAATTTATCAGTTTATGCACTATTCACTGAGTTTGGGTCACTGTTTTTGCACTCGTTCTGTAGAATTATGGTATTGGCACTAACTTTGTTCACAATTGGATTCAAATATGGAATTTTAGTATTATTAAAATATATTTACATCGAAGAACTGTTTTAAGAATTGTTTACTATACGCCCTCTACCGGCGCTTCCAACTATGCCACTACTGCACTTAATGCGTGTGAACGGCACTGCCCAGTAATTATGGCAATCCAGCAATTATATGGATCTAGCTATTGGATCAATGTAAATCAAACTTTAAGATGCAAGTACTTTGCTTGCTATTATCAATAAAATAAGCACTTCTTCGCGCCATGTTAAGTGCAAGTTTTTGTTTTGTAAATTACTTTACTGTGAATATAGTTAGTTTCTTCTTCTTCTTAAGGTACCATCTCCTATCGGAGGTCGGCTATCATTAAGGCGATTTTGATTCTGTTGGCCGCTGTCCGGAACAAGGATCTGGTGCTCATCCCGAACCACTCCCTGAGGTTCTTGAGCCAGGAAGTGCGTCTTCTCCCCGGTCTTCTGGAGCCTTGTATCTTGCTCATCAAGCTATACTTTTTATTGCGCATGATGTGTCCCAAATACTCCAACTTCCTTCGCTTTACTATTTTCAGTAGTTCAACGCCTTTGTTCATTGTTAGTTTAATAATGTGAATAATTATGGAAAACGATAAATTGGATGTTTATACATGGGGCACAATATGCAGTTTGTTTTTTTTTTGCGGTTTACCCGCGCTGTGCACTCCCATGTAAAACCCGACGTGTTTGGGCTATAATGCGCCGCGAGTGACTCGAAGACAAGCACAAAATTCTGCAACATCTGGAATTTGATTTTAACCTCATTAACTCATGAAAAAGATATATATATATATCATACATGGCGGAATGGGCTAGACCCTTTGCGTTCCCTATCACCTTGTTTATTATCCATCGAGAGAAGAGAGCTCAAACAAGAAACAATAAAATAAAATTTAGGTGTCCCAAACAGGTACTGTTACCTTGCAGAACATAACTGTCCCTTGCCACATTACCTTAAACGAGTCCTCCAGTGTACATAATTTAAATACCTTCCTACCCTCGTCCGGGTAACTACAAATTACTAGAGCTTGTTTTAAAAAAATTAGTGCCCTTTTATCTGTTGAGAGTTGTAGCCTTGTTGCTTATACATATACATATATATAGTGTGGTATATATATGTATATATACATATATATTGTATCTATTCTTCTTCTTTGAGATTACGATCAAAAATACAAGATAGAGGAAGGAGGAAGGCCGAACGGTAGTGGCTCGGTTATACCCAAATAGATCGCGTTACGTGCCGACATCACGACCGTTTCCCCTTTGTGGTGGTCAGAAACCACGCTTATAAATAAGCAGATTAAGATTTAGCCAACTTTACTATAGACCAATGATGGCAAGCTCGTCAATATCTCTAGCGTACCAAAAAGAGGAATCGAAATCCAGAGACTTAACTGCTAGACCACGGAGGCAGCTTATAATTTATTTAATCAGTTTTATGTTTTACAAAAAAATGAATTGTAGATTGTTTTAGAAGTCTTAATTTTGTTATGTTATATAAGTTTTGTTAATTTGAGTTTACAAAGTAATAAGTTATTAATTAATTCTTCTTTAAATTAAAAATAAACTAAACAAAACCTTAAATTAAATAAACAAAAAAGATAAACCTAATTAATATAAAAACTAAATAATTACAAATATCTTGATTATAATCTACATGTCATCGAATCCAGGAGAAGATGAACCCAATGTTCCGAGGACTCCGGCGACGTTGCCTCGTTGAATGGCAACACTGATCCTCTGAATAAGATATTCCCTACTCAGAGGATTACCTGTTGACGCTCGGATGGCAACGCTTATGTCGCGTATTAAAGATTTAGCGTCCTCAGACCAAGGGCCCATCGTCTCTACGGCAAATGGCACAAAATAGTAACGGTTTGCCAACTCTATGTACATATTACGTTTACCATTTGCAGCCAATTCAGCCGCTGCACCTGCTCGTTTTCGTGTCGCGCCAACACGACTAGCACAAAGGGTGTCAGTACACGTCGCATCCCAAACCAAAGACTTACCTTGTTTATAAGGCACGAGGGTTGGCCCATCTGGTCTTTTCCCATCGCTGCGAAATATACCAGTTGGTTCTAATGTTGATGGGTAATTTGCAGTAGATAGTGCCTTTTGAATGGCACAAATGCCTAAATTTAAATTTAGGGATCTATGGCGGATGAAACGGCCTGCACTTTTTGAGCATGATAAGCCATGGTGACCAAACGGATCAGCTAAATATTTATATGTTTGTAAACCTAAATAACACGGTCGGTGGTGGCTCGATTTAAACATATTGTTTTTTTATATATTTTTCTAATTCTTTTTATATAAAGAAAAATTATTGATTATTGGGACACCTAATTGGTACATATTCAAATTCAAAATCGTTTTTATTTATAGTTTAGTTTATTTTTAATTTTATTATTTAGGTAGCTTTTATATTGTAATTCTTTTATACTGGTTGTATATTACTTCGAATAAAATTAAAGAAGAAGACAAATTTCTAAGCATTCCATGGATTCACCGTGCGGGTGCCGGGTCCATCGTGTGTGGGTAAGAGATGAGAAGAATGGTGTCTCGGGCTTGCGACCGACAATTGGCTGGTTTAAGAAAAGGAGGCCTCCTTTTTTTTTCTATTTCGCGATAATACGCTCACCATCCACCATTCTACTTCTCTCCCTACCCAACCAAATACTGTATGATTCCGTTAGTGCCGTCTTGGAAGCTCGTTCCATAAATGTATTGACGGCAGACCTGCTTAGGCCCAATTCTTTCATTAAGTGATGCAAAGATTTTGCTGGAACTCCTCTTGCACCAACTTCCACTGCGTAAAGCTGAGTCTTGAACCCGTTCCTGATCATTTCTTCTGTGAGATCATAATATTTATTCGACTTCATGTTGTGGTCTTTTGGAATATTTGATTCCCACGGAACGGTAAGTTCAATAAGGATAACTTTTTTCAAGTTCCGAGAAAACACTAAGATGTCTGGCCTATAGGCTGATACAGCTAGTTCATCTGGGATCCTATAATGGTGTTCAAATGTATCCATGAGAATTTTCCAGTCTGATGCGGCGCCAAGGATCGAGGTGGGCTTGCATTTAGTTTTCGTGCTTTGCCCTTCCTTTACAAATGTGGTCAAAGTTTTATTTGTAGTCAGTCCCTTTCTGGCTCTTGCAATAGAAAGACTTACTGCTTCACGGATAACACCTAGGACTTTGTCATGTCGGCGTGAGTAATAGCCCTTTTCTAGGAGAGTAACGCACCCTACAAGTGTGTGTCTAGCAGTTCCTATGGCAGCACTACACAATGTACAGTTCTTTTCCGTAGCTTTTCCCCACCTTACCAGATTACTCTGGTCCGGGAGGGACATTTGAAAAGCGTTTAGGTAGAACTTTAGCAACGCCGGAGACCAATCGTACATTAGTGTGCGCCACTTTAGGGCTGGAGGGATGCAAAAATCGCCCAAAGTTAGCCAGTCATTTTGAACTTCTAGAGTCATCGCGTGCACTCTGTATTCATGCTCTTCATCTTTCTTGAGGAAGGATTTTATAACCTCTTTGTCACTTTCTATTTTCTTCCAGCCAATTCATGTTGCACCGACCCAAATGCGTTTTCCAAGTCGATCCAACAGACGCTTAGTTGCCGCTCCTGTTTCCTGGCATCCTTCAAACACTCAGCGAGTAAGGTGTTGTGTTCTAAGCAGCCAGAAACTCCCGGCAAAAAACCTTTCTGGTGCTGGCGTGAGAAGTACTCGTTCTTGATCATAAATCGGGACATTCTTGCTTGTACTATGGAGAAGAAGATTTTGGACATTGTATTCGTCAAAGCGATCGGTCTTGCATCTTTGGGATCATTTACCTCAGTTTTCTTTGGTATGAGAACGAAGACTGCCTCGCCAAATGCCTTTGGAACTTGATTAGTAGACCAGATTTTTCGATATATATTATATAAATGCTTACGGGTGTGAGGACATTTTTTATATACAATGTAGGGAATGCCATCTGGGCCTGGTGCCGATTTGGAACTTTTTCTTTTGATTTGTTCCTCCATTTCTTCCATGCTTGGTGGAAGGCATCGGAAGTCCTCTAAAGGTCTGACGGGTCGAGGCGAGGGTGGGTCCAGATATTGTTCCTCTTTTTGTATTTCTGTGTATGTCTCTTTGTAATATTTATATATTTGATCTCTGGTCAGCGATAGTACACCACTTTTTTCGCTGAATATCTTTCTGGCATAGACGAAGGGGTTTTTGTCAAAGAGGACTTCGTGTCTGGCTCTATTGTATTGATTGGAGTGATCTTTAATTTGGAGCGATATTCCTTGAATCAATTTGAGAATTGATCTAAGTGCTCTAGCCACTTGATGGCACTGCTGTTTATCTCCAATGTTTTTGGCGCATCTAAGTCTCTTTCTTAGCTCCCTCTTCTTTCGCCTCAATTTCAGCTTAAAAGTGTTTTCCTTATTGGTGTGAGCATGAGTGGTCGTTGGTGGATAGTGCTCACTGAAGTAGTCATAGACAGTATTTTGGAAGGCACGAACTTGGCTATCAAGACAATCCAGCATGACAGCCAGATTTCCGTCGTGAACCTTCCAGGTGGTTTCTTTTATGGTCGGGATGCTTAGACGTGTCCTGATGGTCATGGACTCCTGGTTGAATTCACATGGAGGTGTACCATGGGATATGTGAGGGGAAACTCTATCCGCAGTACTAGTCGAAGGTCTTACCATCTGTGCTTCGATCCCTTCATGTGTTTTTAAATGTTTCTTGAACCAGGCTTGCCTTCTGTATATTTTTCCGCACGTTGGGCATTTCAAGTCCATATTATCGCCAGGGTCGTTGTTGTTATCTACCAGTGGACAGTTCATCCTCCCCCCCTCTCGGACTGTCCCAGGGGTATTATTCTTTTTATTTGCTTTATATATACTATGTATGTATATATATATATATGGGGATAGTGAACAAAGTGAAGCTTTTTGATGATATATTAGTAGTAAAGTAAAAAAGCTTCACTTTGTTCACTATCCCCATTTTTTTGGACGATCTTTTGGTGATGCTTTCGATGTGGTTTCAGTGTTTGATGTCTAAGCATATCTAGGATTTTTTTATACTAGCACGACATGTGACCTTGGGCCCACCTGATGGTAAGTGGCGCGCAAGGTCCATGAATGTTAGCAACTGAAGTCAGATACTCATAACTGCCATCAGTCCTATGCCGGCTTGACTAGATGCTTTTTCACACTTCGCTTGAAAGACTCCAAGTTATATGAAAGTGGAAACACAAAGGCTGGAAGAGCATTCCACATCTGTATCGACGACAGATGTATGAGTCCCCAAATTTATAGGTACGCGAAGGGATGGTGACTACGGTATGTGGGTGCATATTCTGACCTGTGCGTGTGGTTCGGTTGCAGAATGGACAGGGAGGGATTAGGTTATAGAGTTCTTCGGAGCACTCACCATAGTATAGCCGGTAGAACACGCTCAGAGAAGCCACATCTCGGCGAAGCTGCAGGGATGCGAGAGTTCCAGATGTAGTGGCATCGTCCACAATTCGAACAGCTCGCCTCTGTAGGACATTGAGAGCATCTGTGAGGTACTTGGCGGAACCATCCCAAAGGTGAGAACAGTATTCTATACATGATTCGATCTGTGCTTTGTACAGCAACAGTCTAATTGAAGGCGGAAAAAACCGCTTCACCTTGTTCAGTATTCCGAGCTTTCTTGACGCTGTTTTGGTGATATTAAGTATATAGATTATACATTATATGGATTGAACCCAAATATGTTGAATGTATTTACGAGTAGTAGTTCAAGCAGGGGTCCTGAAGAGTAGGATGAGGAGAGTATGAAGACTTCTTCTTGAAGGTTTCTTCCGTAAATTACGCGGGAAACTAAAATATAGGTACTAGAAATAGAAAAGCTACATTAATAAGTTTTCAGTACCTAAGTTGTATTTGAAGTATAAAGTAGCGCGATATCAGGAGATAGTGGGCCATTCTGTAAGGTACCATGATCAGAACAAATGTGTAGCCGGGAGGACCACTTCAAACGGAATCGAATGCTGCTTTAACGTATTCATAGTGTAAACATACAATAGATTTTTCTTATTTCTTTATACAATAACAATGAAGTCTGGATGAAGATGGGTTAGGGATAGGGACATTCCCCGTTTTCCCCGGCAGGATACACTCAATATAAAGGCATTAGAATAGTTTTATGTATGCCTATGTGTATGTGTGTGTGTGTGTGTGATATATGTATGTTTATTTCTGTTGTAGTTATTCTGTCGTATTGATGTAATGCTTATTCATTCGTAATTATTGTACTATTGTATTCATTTTTATTTTAAATTTATTTTCATTGTTTTCTTTGCTTACTTTTATTGTATGTGTCAGCGAACTCTTATTATTGGCTTTATCGTTTCCCTTTCGGGGTGGTCAGAAACCACGTTTATAAATAAGCGGATTCACATTTAGCCAACTTTACTATAGGCCAATCATGACAAGTGGCAAGCTCGTCGATGTCTCCAGAGCGTACCAAACTCGATCACAAATAAATTAAATAATAATTAAATGTATTTATTTACATTAATAAATATTTTTGTGTCTTGACCAGGAATCGTACCCGTACCGAGTCTAAATCCACGGACTTAACCGCTAGACAGCGGAGGCAATATGTATAAATTAGCTGTAAAAATTCCTAAATAAATAAAATAAAGTCCTTCGCCACCTATGTCTGTCAGTTCGCGATAAACTCTAAAACTACTGCACCGATTTTTATACTGTTTTCACCAAGGATAGAGTGTATTGCGAGGAAGGTTATATAATCGCCTTTTTATATGGGCAAATCCGGGTAAAACAGCTAGTAATAAGTAAAAAGGAGTTAAAATAATATTAGCTGAAAATAAACACGCAGGATGTTTCAAGGTACATTGTTATAAAATGCCGGAAGGCATAAAGCAAGCCCTTGTACACTACTTTTTAAGTTATTTTGTGCAATAAAGAGTTTATAAATAAATAAATACGTCGCGATGTACGTTTGTAGGTCTTAACTGCGCCTCAACTCTTTTATAAGCGGGACGCCCCTGCCAAGCGACCGAAAGTTAGAACGTTTACTATAAATACGGGTCTCTACTTTTCTAAACTTAGATGGTACAATTTCCGATCGTCCACCGCCAGAGGGAGCTTCCTACACATGACGATATCGTGACAACTTGCTCAGCTTACACCCCGCGGCTCTCAAACTTCAGTCTAATACATTTTGGAATTTACCACAGATAAATAAAACTACAGATACCTACAACAAATCATAAATGGGCTTTATATCTTAAAGTTTTCTATATTTACGATACTCGTTTAGGTAAAGAAGAAGTATTTTGTATTTAAGGTAAATTTTTAGTAGGTGTGGCTTTGTTATAAGAACGCGTTCCTTAAATTCTACAAAGGTCGGTTCTAACCCACCCGGCATGTACCAATGAGAAATACACTTTTCTTACATACATTTTTCATAGATTTACAACACCACCGTTCCCGTGCTTCGGAGAGCACGTTAAGCCGTTGGTCCCGGCTTCACTTATAATCAACTTGTGGAATGGTTAATAAATTGTCATTAAAAATTTAAAAGATTTATTCTAACTTAGATACAAAAATATTAAAATAAAATTGACTAAAAAACTAATTATAAATAAAACTAAAACTAAAAATACCTATGAAATTAAAGCTATTCTACAAAATAAACTAATGGCTTATGAGCTGTATGAGCAGCCGAACCGGCCTTTTTTGATGTAGAGGAAATGTGACAAGCGGCAAAGGTATCCACACAGGTGGCATCCCAAACAAGACATCTTCCCTCACTCCATGGTACAAGAGACATACCATCCGGCCTTTTACCATTACTACGTGAAAGTCCTGATGGTTCAAGGACGAACGGGATTTTAGCAGACCATAAACTAAATTAAAAATTTACATTCATATCCTCGTCAAGCCGTCTGGCCAGGCCCATCTCCAACAGTAGAGGTCTAGGGTCTGTATTGATTGTATTTAATGTTGGTATTCCATGAAGATTCTTCACTGTGCTGCAGCATGCCAGTGGAACACGCTACCGCTAGCCATTGGACAAACATCATCTGTTAATGTTTTTAAACACCTAGCAACTACATTATTTTTTAATAAACAGGAGTTAACCACATCAAGATGATAATTATAGATATTTGGCATAATATATAAATATATATATATATATATGTGTATGTAGTATATTATAAGTTATTTTATCTACTCTCATATCTTAAAATGCGAATTATAAACTTCAAAACTAATTTATATTGACATACTTTATAAATATACTGCTGAAATTTAAAAGTAGAAACATACATATTATATAACACTTATTTTTTTTAAGGCAAAGGTTCCATTACAAAAAAGTTTTGATTCCAATTTTTACTTGTCTATGGCAGCGCCCGCCATAGCGCGTGCGCGTTCATAAGCTAGGTTTTGGCGCCATTTCATTGTTTAGGACTTATGTATTCTGTACCATGGTCATATAAAAAAATAAAAAAAAATTGGCGGCATTCAATACTTTTTGTTGTATAGCATTTCATTTTAAATAAACGCGATAGTAAACCGCAAAACTTGTTTTAATTAGAGAAATAAACTATTTCTTACTCTTTTCAATCCAAATGTATGAGATTAGATAAATTAGTGTATGAAACTGCACATAACTAGGTATTAAAACACATGCAACAGTTTCATAAACCACTATTATATTTTTGCTTTTTTGCTTTTTGCTTCTCTGCACTCTCTCAATAAACTGAAAAACTTTTTGCCGTTAAAAGCTAAAATAACCCTTGCTCAAAGCCTTCTCCTTCCCCTCCTCGACTATGGTGACGTGTGTAGTGTTGATCTCTCGGAGGTGTTGCTCAACAAGATGGACCGGTTACTTAACGCATGTATCCGGTTCATCTTTTGCCTTCGCAAATATGATCCCATCTCCGAGTACCGTGTTAGGTTAAAGTTGCTATCAATTCGTTGTCGCAGAAATCTCAGAATCGTTTGTTTACTCTACTCAATTTTAAATGAGCCTGCGACTCCGAATTACCTCAAGGACAAATTTACCTACCTCTCTTCTCTTCATGATCGGTCTCTTCGTTCGTCACACAACTCTGTCCTCTCCATTCCTTTACATCATTCTGGTTTCATGTTCACTCACTCTTTCGCAGTTGTTGCAGTAAATCTTTGGAACACTTTGCCGGTCAATGTTCGGCAAGCATCCAACAGAATAATTTTCAAAAGATTGGTATACTCACATTACTTAAACAGCTCCCTACAGCGTATATAATCAGATATTGTATATAGTATAGTTTTCGCCGGTCCGTGTTCAATAGTAATATGATATTATTATACCTCGTACATTGCGCGTTATTATTAAATCTAATTTAAATAAATCGAAAGATCATCAATGTACGTCGTTCTAAATTTTTTTTTGCATGCTCGTTGATGACCATAGATAACAGTGACAGCTGTAAGTTGCAGTACGTTCCGTTTTACACATACATATAAAGTAATATAAAAATAAAGTAATTTTCGCAAATGGCACTGACAGGACAGTAAATATTTATTATTTAAGGGTTAAATGTACCTTAACTTTGTAGCTTCCTGTTCTGTTATTTAATGTCATAAATGTACGAATCATTCTGTTGCTTTTATTTGTATTATGTTGCTTAATAGTAAACTAGTTAACCAGCAGGTGTTGTGAGCAGAAAAAGGTGATTTTTAAAATATAATTTGCCCTAGTAGGTACTTACAGTAATAAATTTTACTATTACTTATATATTATATTATATTATATATATGTTTAATATTTATTTTTATTATATTTTATTTTTATTATGTTAAATATATCAGATACTGACTCCGAATTATTTTTTTCTTGCGACTCTTCTAGCACCGATGAATTTGAAACCACACAAGATGCTGTTCTACTCGGCGATATGCTCCACGATACTTTCTCCCCATTTCCAAAGAATCTGAATGTCTGCCACATCAATGCGCAAAGTATACCCAGCCACTTTTCTGATCTCCTTACGACCTTTGCTAGCCAGCATATACATGCTATCCTTATTTCTGAAACTTTCCTCAAACCCTCTCTTCCTTCCACTAGCTTTTCACTGCCTGGGTACATTCTTATTCGAAACGATCGAACAGGTAAGGGTGGAGGTGGCGTAGCGATCTACCTACGTTCCAATCTTAAATATAAAATAATATCTAAATCTCCATCTTTATATAGTAGCACATCTGAACACATTTTTATCGAAATAGACTTAAATTCGATAAAAATGCTACTAGGAGTAGTATACGCCCCTCCGACACTTAACTATTTCCGCACATTCGAAGAGCTGCTCGAATCCCACTTTCCTTGCTACGAACATAATTTAATCATGGGTGATTTTAATACGTGTCTACTTAAAAATAACTCTCGCTCAAAAAAACTTAATCTTATAACTTCTTCTGTTAATGCTTCTATACTTCCTCTAGATCCCACCTTTCATATAAACGAAGCTCACAGTCTCCTTAATCTCTTCCAACCCTGACAAAATATTATCACACGGCCAGTATCTTGCACCAGGTTTCTCCAATCACGATTTAATATACTCCTCATACAAAATAAAGACACCTAGATTTAGACCTAAAATAATTCTTCAGCGTAGCTTTGGCCGAATGAATCTACGATCGCTGCTGGCTGATGCTGAGAATACGGACTGGGACGCGGTGATTCAACAGGACACACTTGATGATAAGCTTTCCGAATTTAACCGCCTGCTGCTTAGCCTGTACGATAAACATGCGCCGATTCGACCTGTTCGAATGAAACGACCCCCAGCACCCTGGCTTGACGAGAAGATTCGTAAGGCTATGAGGTGGAGAGATTCACTAAAACAGAAACACAAGAAATACCCTACTGATGACAATTGGAATATTTTTAAAGTTGCAAGAAATCGTGTCAATCAGATGTGTAGGAATGCAAAACGCCAATACATTCACAATGCAATCGATACTTCTTCTTCCAAAAATCTTTGGACACTTCTTCGCTCCTTAGGATTCGGCAAAACCAAATCTACAGCAAATCCAACCATAGATATTAACGGCCTTAACCAGCATTTTTCATCACCATCTATCATTATTGATCCTTTGGTAAAGGCCACTACAGTATCACAGATTGGTTCCATGCCTATTCCAAGTACTGAAACATTTAAATTTCACCCTGTACACAGTCATGAGATAAAAAAGATCATAACTTCTCTAACTAGCAAAGCTGTTGGATACGATAATGTGGGCCGCCTCCTTCTCACTCCCATTATGATTTTAATACTTCCCACAATTACCCACATCGTAAATTTCTCACTCTCGTCAAATTCTTTTCCACAATTGTGGAAAAAGGCACATATAGTGCCTATCCCAAAAAAAACCGTTCCTTCTAAATTTAGTGATCATCGCCCAATTTCAATACTCCCATTTCTCTCTAAAGTCTTCGAACGAGTGGTCCATCGGCAGCTAGCTGCTTTCCTTAATAGTAATAATCACTTCAACGTCTATCAATCTGGTTTCCGTCCGTCCCATAGCACCGCCACTGCTCTCGTAAAAATCACCGACGATATCCGCTTTGCTATGGATGACAAAAAACTTACCCTACTTACCCTGCTTGATTTCAGTAACGCTTTTAACAGCGTAGATCACGACATACTTCTTGCTATCTTGCATTCTCTTAATATCTCATCGGCTGTGCTTCAGTGGTTTAATTCCTATCTTCGCGGGCGCCAACAACGCATACGTCTCGACAACGTCTACTCGGACTGGTGTCCAGTGACAGCTGGTGTCCCGCAGGGTGGCGTTTTATCTCCCTTACTCTTTTCTGTCTTTATCAACTATCTCACTTCTTCAATTAACTTCTGCTCCTACCATCTGTACGCCGACGACTTGCAACTTTACATAACCTTTAACGCTGATGACATAAAAGAAGCGTTTATTAACATGAATAGAGACCTTGAGGCGATTCGCATATATTCTCGGGATCTAGGACTAATGGTTAACCCAGGTAAAACACAGGTCATGGTCGCAGGCACAAGGCAATTAGTCGGCAGGTTGGACTTTAATTCACTTCCAGCACTGAAATTCGACGGCGTAACTTTACCTTTTTGTCCGAACGTAAGAAATCTTGGTCTCCATATGAGTAGTGATTTGTCCTGGGATCACCACGTGTCAGAAGTAAGCAAGAAAATCTACGCTTCAATGCATTTCCTAAAGCGGTCGCAGCATTTCATTCCAACTTCGACAAAGCTCACGTTAGTCAGCTCGTTGCTTCTTCCTATTATTGATTATGCAGACGTCTGTTACTCCGACCTCACCGAAGAGCTACTAAATAAACTCGATCGACTTCTCAACTTATGCATCCGCTATGTATATGGCCTGCGTAAGTATGATCATGTTTCTCAATTTCGCAAAGAGTTACAGTGGCTCAATATCCGAAATCGCAGGTCTGCACATACTCTTACCTTCCTTTATGGTGTCCTTTATAACCCAAATGCGCCCTCTTACCTGAAAGATCGTTTCCAATTTCTATGCGACACACACAGTTGTGCGCTTCGTTCCTCTTCCAACAATCAATTAAAAATTCCGACACATTCTTCCAGCAGATGTTCAGATTCTTTTACAGTATCAGCAGCCCGCCAGTGGAACCGGCTTCCACTTAACGTTCGAAAAGCACCCTCACTTAAGTGTTTTAAAAAATTACTTACCTTACACCTTCACAAAAAGCAAGACGAGTCGACATAACCTCTCAAAATTGGTATAATATTGTATGTATTTTATATATATTTATTATGTATTTATATGTACTTTTGTTATTATATATTTATATATTAGTGTATAAGTATTTTAGCTTTAGTTGCTAGTAATAGTTTAAGATTTTTATTTTTTTATTATTATTAATCTCGATTTTAAATTAATGATTAAATGCACCCACAATCATTGCTCACTATCCCAAAGGTTAGCTGGTAGAAAATGTCACTAGACATTAAGTTCGCCTATGTACATTTAAATGTGTTTTTGTTTATTGTGCAATAAAGAATTTATCTATCTATCTATCTATGTATATATGTATGTATGTAAGTACTATTAGTATGTAGTATATATATTATTAATAGATATAGTTATTATTTAATACTTAATTATTATTTTATCTTAAATACGTCTTCGCACCTACTCATCGATCTAAGTTATAGTTATCATTGTCCCAAAGGTTGGCTGTCAGAGAATGTCTAGCGGCATTAAGCCCGCCCCTTGTACATAGTGCAATAAAGTTTTAAATAAATAAAATAAATATTATAGTGTGTAGTATATGTAATATTTATTTATTATATTTAATAAAAAAATTATATTTATATTTAAAAAAAAAATTGGTTCATATGTAGTAATTAATGAATCTTGTAATATATTTATTTGCACCCTGCCCATGATTTCTCACTTTCCCAAAGGTCAGTTGTTAGAAAAAGGCCGACCGGCACTAAACTCGCCAATGTACACTAATTTTAGTTCTTGTGCAAAAAAGTATTTAAATAAATAATGTGTTTTATTCGAAGTAAGTTACAATGCTCCTCCTTGCGTCGTGTTTCCTCATTGATGAGGGTCGTGACCTCCCGATGAATTGGTGTGCGTCTTGATGATAGCACGCCACCCGTTCCTGTCTTCGGCGGCATGCACAGCATCATGGACGCTAGTGTTGGTGGTGGTGCGGATTTTAGTCGGACCAGCGTACCGGACTTTGGCCTCTCGGTCTCTTTCCTTCCACCTTGCCAGTACAAAAAGGTTCTCCAGGTTATCCCCTCCTTTTCTGGCAATGTGTCCGAAGTACTGGAGTATCCGACGAAGGCATATGGTTAATAATAAAAATAATAAGTTACAATGCATTTATATAACATTTTTAAATTATCCTATAATAATATTATTGTTACTGTCACTTTCATTGCAACTATATTTGTTCAAAAAGTTCCTAAGGTTAGGCTGTCAGAGAATGTCTACGGGCAAGTGCGCCTTTGTACTTTGTGCAATAATACTTGTAATAATATATGTACGTTTATATATAATTAGTAATATTTTTTATTACTTACAACAAATATCACATTTTCATAAAACTTAATTACTTAAGTAAGTAGTAGTACTTTCCTTTTTTAAAGCCTTTGCATCCCTTTCGC
Organism: Tinea semifulvella; assembly: GCA_910589645.1. Taxonomy (NCBI): domain Eukaryota; kingdom Metazoa; phylum Arthropoda; class Insecta; order Lepidoptera; family Tineidae; genus Tinea; species Tinea semifulvella. The sequence goes on from OU342605.1 coordinate 1,894,466, forward strand.
ACAATCCAATATTTTAAAAGATATTTCAAATCTGAGTGTAATATTCAGAAATGTAGTTTATCAACTTCATTATTGATATATAATAATAATAATAATAATAAATATTTCCAGACAGGTCACACAGCGCCATCTGGTTTCCGTGGTAAGCTACGAGGCTTGTGTTACGGAAACTAGATGGTTGATAAACTACATATTATACTTTTTTTTTGTAAATATATACATATTATACATATAAACACCCAGACCGAGACAAATTATACAATGTACAACGTGCCCCCGGTGGGAATCGAACCCACGACCTCCCGAGTTCACGGCAACGTTTCTTACCACTAGACCACGGAGGCGGTATATATTCACTTTTATATATATTTTTAAAGTAAAAAAGCAAAGTATCATCTTTATAACCAACTTTACCATAGGCAAATCAAGCTCGTCGATGTCTCCAGCGTACAAAACTCGAGAAATATCACATATAAATTCAATAATAATTAAATAATTAAATATTTTTGTGTCCCGACCAAGAATCGAACCCGGTTATATATCTTTGTTAGTAGTTTTATTCCCTTGTAAGTACCTCAAGCTGCACAAATATGACAACCTCGGTACAGGTTTGAAATTTGCGCTGTTTGGGGTCGAGATGATGGGCCCATGGGGACACTCAGCCAAGCGTCTGGCCAAGGAGTTGTCTAAACGGTTAACGGAATAGTGTGGAGTCAGCAAAGCTCGCAATTATTTCTGCCAACGTTGCCTCGCTACCATACAGCCCCTAGAACTAGTTTATTTTTTATGAGGTTTAGTTTATATTTATTTAAATCACTTTTAACCCTTTGACGACAGCAGGGAAACGGTCGTCCATAGCCAAAAAAAAAAACAAATTAATTAATTATTTTCTAGTCTCGGAACAAACCTTTTGTTATTTTTAAGCTGGCAAAACTACACCCATGGCGCCATTTTATATCTATAGTCATTGGAATCCACTTGGCTCTATATAAAATATGTTATTTTCTTATACAAGATTTTAACAAAATACTTATTTTTACAAAACAAATCTAATAAACAGTATATCTGAAAATCTTAAACAAAAAAGTCACTTGTAACGACCATATAGGGACACATGTCCCCAACTCCCATGTCAACCCTATTGTATTTTTTCAAATTTTAGTTATAAAATTTGTTTATTTGATACCCCATGACTCATTTTACATGACTAAAATAAATAAATAATTTTCCATACTCTTATGGTCCTGAAAGGGTTAAGTAATTTTAATTATATATAAATAAAAGTTAGTGTACTCCAATCATGTATGTTAATACATTGCCCTAAAGTACACTCCTAGAATCTTTGAAAATATTGGATTGTGCGAGCGAAAGAGATTTAAAAGTTGTAAATTTACATTTACATTAGCGAAAAAACTTTAATAGACTTTAAAATGCAACTCTTTAAATCACACATTAAACTCATCATCGTTGTTAATAATTCTTGCTATAGAACTATAAATTTCATTCTCAGATTTCAACCCGTCCCTCCCTCTATAATACGGAAAAACGTTATTCGTTGGCAAGTAATAAATCCCTTTTTTGTCAAAATCAGTCTCGATTCCAAATGTGTTTAGTTGATCTGTGTTGTTATAGCAATTCGCGTAACGAGCATCTTGCACCGAATCACATTTTATACCAATAAATTTCTTGGGATTTTCAACAGCTAACCACCAGTAAATCATAGCTCGCATATGACTACACACAACTAGACAAGGCAAGTAAGGAATATCACTAGGCTGGTATTCCCCACCGTTAGCATAGAAATCAACATGCCCCAAAGGCTCTGCTGTACCAAACCCATCCATATTTGTATGAATTACAACGACTTTTTCCCCGTCATTTTGATTAAATTTATCAGCTGGTTCAAGCGAACGGAAGCACGGTCCAGCCGGATCTAAACCGACTATTTTTCCCGGCTTTTTCCCGGTTTGATTGTAGTAGTATTTGGATGCAAAGCTAAGGATTTGTGCGCCCAAACTCATCCCGACTAACTCGAGGTTCTCCGGTTCGAGTCCCATCTCGTAAAGCTTGACCAAAAGCTCGCCGAATTTTCTTCCTATAGTCATCGATAAGCGAACGGACCTGCAAATAAAAAAAAAAGATATATAGGTACTAAATTTATCAAGGTTCCAAGTTCGATTGCTGGTCGGGACACAATCATTATCATCATCCTAGACCTCCATTATAAGAGATGGGTCTTGCAGAAAATTCTGGAGTATTTGGCCTACACTCGCCACGCTGGCCAGACAGGTTAGTAAGCATCTGATGTAAATTTGTAATGACAATTTATAATTAGTAAAGTATTATCCCAACAGTATTCCTTGCGGGGTGGTCAGAAACCACGCTTTTTTTGAGAATCGTATTCGAATTTAGCCAACTTTACCAAAGTCCCATCATGACAAGTCGCAAGCCTGTCGATGTCTCTAGCGTTCCAACTTTGAGAAATATTACAAATAAATTAAACATATTATTGTGTCCCGACCAGGAATCGAATCCGATACCTTCGCATCTAAATGCAGTCGGACTTAACAGCTAGACTACGACGGCAGTTAATTTTTTTTTTTTATCACAGCCAGAGTTCTAGCCTTCCACTATTGTAGATGGTCATTCCAGAAAATTCTGGAGATTTTGGCTTACACTCGCTACGGCTGGTCGGGTTGGCGAGGACCTAATGTCAATTTATAATTTCACAAGTTGGTATCTGTAGAACCGGGATCGACACGACTTAACGTGCTCTCAGAGGCACGGGAACGGCGGTGTTGTAAATACGAGTATATGACAAATGTATGTAATCTATGTAGTTATACTTAATATTATTATTTTTTATTTAAAACTTTATTGCACATAAATATACAAAGGCGTGACATAATGTCACTTGACATTCTCTGCCTGTCAGACCTTCGGGACAACGAGAACATTTATGTGTGCAATATATCAATTAAAATTAAATATATTAAAAATATAATTCTATAGAATATTATTTATTGATTATAATAAATATTTATTAATAAAATTACATACAAATACATACATATATAAACTACATAAATAAGTTATACTATTTATATACTACATAAATATAAATTTAGGTACTACGTACTATATGATAACTGATGATGTAGGATAACAATAAGCAACAATCAATGAAAATTTATATATTAATAAATAAATAATAAAGTTTAATAATAATAATAATAGTTTATTGACACAAAATAAAATATACATATTGAACAAAAAATAAAAATTACATTGTTGTACATGTTTAATTTAATAGAGGACTTCTGTCCCCTATACTAAGGTTGCCCTGGTCTTATAGGGGACAGCTAATTGGCACTATATAATGAAAGCGGTCTTGCAGCAGAGTCGTTCGATATCTGATACATGTCTAATTTCACCTTATGTCATACTCAACTTTTTTTTAAAGTTGAGGACAAGGCGGAATTGACAAATCGTGCGGTTCACACAACTAACTTATTTATATTATTTAAGAACTATTTATTTAGGCACACAGGTTTATTCAACGATAATAGTATAAGTCAAGGCTTACTTGAGATATTTATAAAGTTAATGTTGTTGGGCACTCACTCTGCTACTAGTAACAATTAAATCAACTACAAAAAAACAATAATAGAATTCTATTAAGGTTAGTATGTTAGTATTTTGAAACAATTACATGTTTTTTTCTTATAAATATGGCTTTTTTTTATACTGAGCACGACATGTGACACCACGCCACCCTGATGGTAAGCGGTACGCGAGGTCTAAGAATGGGAGCAACTGACGCCAGCCTCAGACGACCGACATCAGTCCCTACCACTATGCCGGCCTATAAAGATGCTTTTTCACACTTCGTTTGAAGAACTCTAGCTTATAGGAATGGGGAAACACACTGGCTGGGAGAGCATTCCACATCTTTAGCGTGCGACAGATGTAAGAGTCTCCAAATGTATGTCCAAGTCTATGTACGCGTAGGGATAGTGGCTACGGTATGTGGATGCATATTTTGGCCTGTGCGTGTGGTTCGGTTGCGGATTAGAGAAGAAGGGATAAGGTTGTGGAGCTCTTCAGAACATTCACTGTAGTATAGCTTGTAGAACACGCTCAGGGAGGCCACATCCCGGAACAGTTATGTAACAAATAATTAAAACCCTGACTCCAAGACTAGTTAGGCTGCCTCCTAGTAACTACAAAAATTAATTCACAACATTGCTAAGTTAAATAAACAAAAGAAAAAAGAGAAAAATAAAATCAGTTAATGGTGAAAAAATAAAAACAGTATCAAAATTACTTATACATAAGTAAGGTTCATTCATTCATTACAGCCCCTAGAACACAGCGTCCTAGACCTCCACTGCTGGAGATGGACCTTCCAGAACATATATCTGGAAAATTTGGCCTACACTCGCCACGCTGGCCAGACGGCTTGGCGAGGATATGATGTCAATTTCTAATGACAATTTATTAACGATTCCACAAGTTGGTATTAGTGGAACCGGGACCGACGGCTTAACGTGCTCTCCGAGGCACGGGAACGGTGGTGTTGTAAATCCATATAACAAATGTACGTAAGAAAAGTGTATTTCTCATTGGTACATGCCGGGTGGGTTTGAACCGACCGTTGTAGAATTCAAGGAACGCGTTCTTACAACCGAGCCACCACCGCTTAAGTTAGGTTAGTAAATCAAAATTATATATTAAATAATAAATAAAACACCTCTGTAGAATATGCCACTTAAATTATTTTTGGACAACGAAAAGTTTCCTGGTAAGTTAACTGTTGTAACCAGTCATTCACTCGCATCTTGACTTTTTACTTTTTTTTTTTTTTCTTTAAAGGACATTGTACAGAATACATCAGCCCTAAACACGTAATTTAATTTGCATAATATATGTTAATAACAGAGTTCATAACCGAGTTGGGATTGTAGGAGCCTTACGCACCTCAACCTCAACTTATTTTTATAAAAAAGATTGGAAAATAAAAAATAAAAACTTTGACAATAGAAATTTAAGTCAGTGTAAAATGAAAATAACACGTTTTTAATTTATAGAGTTTATTAATATTATAAACCTAATAAATAATAGTAATAGTTAGCCAAGAGAGCAACATTGGTGACCCCCGAAGAACAAAATTATTATTTCGTAAAACAACACTGCAAAATTTGGAATAATGAGCAACGAAAATCCGGAAGAAAATTTGACATGTGAAAAGGTAACATTAAAAACACCACCGTTTTCAATTGAAAAGCCTGAAATATGGTTTTCCAATTAGAAACACAATTTAAAATACACCGAATTACTGCCGACGACACAAAATTTAATCACCTAATCTGTCAATTAGATCCAAAATTTTTAGAGAACATTTGGGATATCATTGAAAATACAGCTACACAAAACAAGTATGACACGTGCAAAGAACGGTTTCTCCAAGTTTTTCAAGAGAGCGATGAAAAACAATTATGGCGTCTCTTAACGGGCATCGAATTAGGCGATTTAAAGCCAAGTCAACTTTTGCGGAAAATGCAATCTCTAGCACGAGCAGACATCTCCTCAAAAGTTCTACGAACGTTATGGCTAGACACATTACCTGCCTCAATTAAAAATATCCTGGTCATCAGCGAAGAGAACTTAGAAAAAGTTGCGACCATGGCTGATAAAATGATAGACCTGACACCAAGAGAAATCTACAGTGCCAAAGTAGTAACACCAGGGCCGAGCAAAGCGGCTGAAGAGAATAGTAAAGATGGAGCATTACAAGAAATATTGTGTAAAATATCTACTATGGAGACACAAATTTTGGAAATGAAAAATACTAGATCTAGACCCAGGGAACGAACAGAACGCAGCTATAGTCGCAGTCGTAGCAAATCTCGACGCTACAATTCCGATGGCAAGTTTTGTTTTTACCATTACCGTTTTGGGAAACGATGTAATCCTGACAAATGCAAACAGCCTTGCGGATGGAAGCAGGAAAACTTAACCCAGCAGTAGAATTAACTGCCATTACATCACGCCTATTCATTACCGAAATAAAAACTGGTTTGAAATTACTGGTGGACAGCGGAGCAGACGTGTCCATAATTCCAGCCAAAAAGCACGATATTTTTAATAACAGTATTAAACTATACGCTGCAAATGGTACAGAAATCCAAACATGTGGTATTAAGGTACTGACAGTAGACTTGGGATTACGGCGAGAGTTTCAATGGCCTTTCATAATCGCAAAAATAGATAAAGGAATTCTGGGAGCGGACTTCATAAGGCACTTCAACCTACTTATAGATCTTCGAAATAAGAGACTGGTTGACAGTGTGACAAAATTGACAACAAGAGGACAAATTTCTACAATAACTGATAAGGATGTTATTAGTACGCTAAATCAAAATCAAAATTACTATGACCTTTTGTTGAAGTATCCTGGAATCACAAAGCCAAATTTATTACCCACGAATTTAAAGCACAATGTTACACACAAAATTGAAACGAAAGGAGATCCAGTATATTGTAGACCGAGACAGTTGGATTCAAAGCGTTTGGAAATAGCAAAACAAGAATTTCAATGCTAAATCACGGAATTATTAGACCCTCAAGTTCAGAGTGGGCCAGTGCTCTACATTTGGTAACAAAATCTGATGGATCACTGAGACCATGCGGAGACTACCGCCGACTGAACGCACAAACCATACCGGACAGATACCCACTACCAAGGATGGACGATTTTTTAACAATATTACCTAATAAAACATTTTTTTCTAAGATTGATTTATACAAAGCATATTACCAAATTCCGATGGCTGAAGAGGATAAAGCAAAAACTGCTATTATTACGCCTTTTGGACTTTTTGAATTTAATGTTATGAGTTTTGGTTTAAGGAATGCTCCAGCTACTTTTCAGAGGTTTATTAATTTAGTTTTTAGAAATTTAGATTTTATATTTCCTTATTTGGATGACATTTTAGTTGCTTCTTCTACACCTGAAGAGCACGAGGAACACCTCAAAATTGTTTTTGAAAGATTAGACGAATACGGGTTACGCATAAATGTTTCAAAGTCACAATTCGGGTTAAATGAAGTAGAGTTATTGGGTTTCTTCATAACCAAGGAAGGCACAAAACCCCTACCTCATAAAGTAAAGACTATAATAGATTATAAATTACCCCAAACATTACAAGATTTACGCAGATTTTTAGGACTTTTAAACTTTTATCGTAGGTACATTAAAAACGCTGCTGAAACGCAAGCCATATTACACGATTATTTAAAAGGTGCCAAGAAAAAAGATAAGACTAAGATAGAATGGACCGATCAGGCCACAAAAATGTTTGAAAAATGTAAAACCGATTTAGCAAATACAGCACTATTAACTTGTCCAAATTCAAAATATCCGCTAGCACTATTCACGGACGCTTCTGATTTGGCAATTGGTTCGGTATTACAACAATTTGAAAACGATTCTTGGAAACCGATAGCATTTTATTCTAAAAAATTAAATAACGCACAAAAATCGTACAGTACTTATGACAGAGAATTACTCAGTATTTACCTTTCAATAAAACAATTTAAACATTATTTAGAAGGTCGAGAATTTGTTATTTATACGGATCATAAACCGATAACGTTTGCGTTAAAACAAAAAAATGAAAAAGCATCTCCAAGACAGTTGCGACATTTACAATACATTTCTGAATTTTCAACTGATATACAGCATATTAAAGGTAGTGAAAATATTATTGCTGATACGTTATCCAGAATAGAAATGGTGGATATCGTAGATTATGATATTATAGCAAAAGACAAATTGATGACAATGAACTCCAGCAACTGAAGTTGTCAAATTCATTGCAATTCAAACAATGTGTATTAAATTCAGGAAATATATTATGGTGCGACATATCTACAAACAATATTAGACCTTATATACCTGAAAAATTTAGAAGAAATGTTTTTAACAAAATACATAACCTATCACATTCAGGAATAAAATCAACAGTCCTTCAGCTAACAAATAAATATATCTGGACAAATATAAAAAAGGACGTAAAAGTATGGGCACAGACATGTTTAACTTGTCAAAAAAATAAAATAATAAGACATAATAAATCTCAACTATTTACATTTACAGAACCAGATGAAAGATTTGAAATTGTTCATATAGATTTAATAGGCCCTTTACCTCCTTCTGAGGGAAATATATATTGTCTAACATGTATCGATCGATTTACTGACTGGATGGAAGTCATACCTATACCAAATAGTACAGCTGAAACAGTTTCGAAAACATTTTATTCAAACTGGATAGCTAGATTTGGCGTACCAAACACTATAATATGTGATAGAGGTTCACAATTTCAGTCTGAATTATTTAAAAATTTAGCTGAATTATGTGGTTCTAAAATTAAATTTACAACTGCTTACCATCCACAATGTAATGGTAAAATAGAAAGAATGCATAGGACGTTAAAAACGGCAATAAAATGCCATAATAATATTCGATGGACAGACACCCTACCAACTGTTCTGTTGGGAATGCGTACTGCCATAAGAGAAGATAAGGATTTTACAATTAGTCAAATGATTTATGGTACCACAATCAAAGTACCCGGTGAATTTTTCGAAAAATCTAAAGCAGAAATAAATTCAGACACATTTGCGTCAAATTTAAAAATAGTTATGGAACAATTACGACCTAGAAGGCGATCACAAAATTTTGATAATAAAAATATTTTTATACATAAAGATTTGTCTACATGTACTCATGTATTCTTAAGAACAGATAGAGTTAGAAAATCTTTGGAACCTTTTTATACAGGACCTTTTAAAATTTTAGATCGTTTTGATAAATATTTTAATATAGAAATTAAAAATAAAAATATTAGTATATCCATAGATAGATTAAAACCTGCATATTTGATTACGAATGATTGTGAAATTGATGTAAATAGTAGTAACACAAATTTTAACTTTAATGACCATGTAAATAGAATCGTTGTTACTGAAAAGAAAGTTACTTTTCATAAATAGTTTTTTATTCAATTTTAATAATTTTAATTGTATAATAATTTCTTTAACATTAATTTTATAACTATTGTATATTTTTATTAATTATGTTAAAAATTAAATTGTATCGTAACAGCAGAGTTACTGGCGAGGGAGTAATGTAGGAGCCTTACGCACCTCAACCTCAACTTATTTTTATAAAAAAGATTGGAAAATAAAAAATAAAAACTTTGACAATAGAAATATAAGTCAGTGTAAAATGAAAATAACACGTTTTTAATTTATAGAGTTTATTAATATTATAAACCTAATAAATAATAGTAATAGTTAGCCAAGAGAGCAACAGGATCATCAAATTTCAGATGCTGCAGAATTTGATGCTTTTCTTGGAGTCTCGCGGCATTATAGCTCAAACACGTCGGGTAAAATATGGGAGTTGACAGCGCGGGAAAACCGCAAAAAATAAACTGCAATTTGCGCCCCATATTTAAAGTCCAATTTATCGTTTTCCATAATTATTCACATTGTAGCACATTATTAAACAAAACAACACCACTTTTGACCAATAATATCCACAGCAAATTAATTTACAAAACAAAAACTTGCACTTGACATGTCCACGCAAAATGGCGCGAAGAACTCCACTCCCCTTGACTTTTTACTTAGTAAAGGAGATACATTTTTTTTATTATTATTTATCATCATAGGGACCTATCGGAACACTTGGTTACGTCCTAATTTACGTTAATTACAGAACAATGCAAAAAACAAAAAAAAAGAAAGAAACAATACTAGAAAACAATATAATAGTCGAAAACCTGGCCAGATAGTGATGACATCATAAAGTTAAATTAAGGTTTGGCTGAAATGGCTGTAAATGGGCCTTGTCAGTTCTAATATAAAAAATATTAAACAAATAAAATAGTATATTATTTATTAATATGGAAGTAGATGTTTTCTGTGTAAAAATGACGTACAAATGCTAATGAAGCCGGATATATCTTAACATGTTTATAAAACATTAACAATACAACGCAAAAACATTTAAACAAAAACCAAGGTCTCATAAATTCGCAAAATTTATACCATATCCATTGTTTTCCACTGTTTAAAGCTATCGTAACATAGTATGCCTCCATAGTCTAGCGGTTAAGGCCATAGATTAAAGAATAGGGACTATTTTATTTTATTTTAAATAATTTATTGCACTAAAATTGTACATCCTCCTCCTTGCGTCGTTTTCCTCAATGCTGAGGGTCGTGACCCCCTCCTCGGATTACTTTGTCCCGGACTATGCTGCGCCATCCGGGTCTGCTCACGGCGGCGTGCAGGGCCTCGTAGACTTGGGTGTGAAGTGTGGTGCGGATCTGGTCTGACCAGCGTGTCGGGCTCCGGCCACGGGGTCTTTTGCCTTCAATTTTCCCCGTGATTACTAGCCTTTCCAGATTGCCAGAGCTTTTACGGACTATATGACCAAAATACTCAAGGACTCGTTGCAGGCAGATGGAAGAGAACCTGGTAGTGACTTTGAGCTCCTTGAGTATTGATAAGTTTGTTCTGCGCGCTGTCCACGAGATGCGCAGCATATGCCTCCAGCACCACATTTCGAAGGCGTCGACGCGGCTTCGGTCATTGGCTCTAAGAGTCCAGGTTTCGGCAGCATACAGGAATATGGAGAAAACGAGACTGCGAACAAGTCTTATTTTGGTCCTGATAGTGATGTTTCGATCCCTCCATATTCTCTTCATCTGGCTCATAGCGTTCTTTGCCATGCCTATTCATCTGCGTACTTCCGTTTCACAGGAGCCGGTGTTGGAGATACTTGAGCCAAGGTATGTGAAGTCAGTAACATGTTCCAGATTAAGCGCCCCAGTGAGCTCAAGTTAATTTTTAATGCGATCCACCACAATTGTACATAGGCGGGCTTAATGACCAGGCATTTTCTAACAACCAACCTTTGGGAGTGTTGAAAAACTATGTACTATGCGTGCAAATTTATTATTATAAACTACATACTAATAATACATATAAGAATAAATAAATACATACATATAACTATAAAATACAAAAATAAGCCTACACACTAATAAACAGTAAATGATAAAACTAACACAAAAATAAAATGTAATATTAATTTAAAAAAACACTGTTTTGCTTGTTTAGAAAGTAGGTGGTAAGTAAACGTTTAAAAATATGAACAGAGGGAGCCTGTCTGATCGTCAGTGGGACTAAATTAAGGAAAGGCATGCTACGATGGTTCGGGCATGTTGAAAGGATGAGCAAAGAAAGATTGACAAACCAGATATATAATGCGAAAGTTGTGGGTGAAAGAGGTCCTGGCAGACCGAGACTCGCATATCACGATCAAATAAATAAAACACTAGCTGAAGGCACATTAAAAAGCTTTCGTAACAAAAGGGCATGTATGAAGAGGTTGATGAATGTCGACAAAGCGAAAGAAGTATGTCGTGATCGTGTCAAGTGGCGCTCAATTGTCTCTGCCTACCCCGCAAGGGATCTAGCGTGAATAAACGTTTATTTCGGAATAGTATCCTATAGGGGTTAAAAAAAAAATACGTGTATATTTAATTTATTTGTGACATCGACAAACTTGCCACTTGTCATGATGGGCCTGTAGTAAATTTGGCAAAATGTAAACTCGCTCCTTACAAAAGTGTGGTTTCTGACCACCCCTCTAGTACGGTCGTGATGATACTTTACTTGACTTTTTTTCTAAAAACAACAACACAACATGCTAAACCAACCAAAGTCGATAAGATTTCGACGTCTTAGGGAGTTTGTCGTTAAATCGAGTGACGTTACATGGAGTTTACACTGTATATTCGTACTAACGACCTTTTTAAAGTATTCTATCTATGCAACTATTCCAATTGTAACTGTTCGTAACTTGATTTGTTTAATACGAAGCCAACGTTTGCTCGCAGCTACTTGACCAGATTGTTCTGTACAACCCATATGCCTTAGCGTGTACCCACTACTGTTGTTAATTGTTGTTTTTTTTGTAAGTATTCTTTATTTTATTTTATGTTTGTAGTCCATCTGCGGTAACTTCTAATTGACCCTTTATTATTCCATTTTTTTTTTCCAAATTTGTTATTAGTCGTTAGTTATCCTTTAATAAATTATTAAAAAAATTAATATTGTCTTAACAAGTCAATTCCAGATATAACTTTTCAAGTCTGAGGTCCGGATTAATAGTCGTTGCTCCGCCAGTACTTAGCACGGCCATTGCTCAGAACTATCAAAATGACAGATTTTACTCAAAAAACTGTCACTTTGAGAGTGTATCAAGTCTATCAACTTAATAATAATAATAATATAATTCTTTATTGCACAAAAAATATAACATATAAAATAATGTACATAGGCGAGCATAATACCGTATAGTATTCTCTACCAGCTAACCTTTGGGAGAGTGAGAAATTATTATTAACTTACTAGGGAGTATATACAATTTGGTGTTATATTATCAACATTCTTCAGAGGGCGGAGAAATTTCATAAGATATGTAACAAGACATACACACATACACATAGATAAAGTTTGCGTGTGTTGAAACTCACTAGCTAGAATATGTTATAATAAAAAATCTATAATAAAAAAATACTACGCGCTCGACCCTGACCTTCGTATACCCAATGATATTATCTCATCATTTTCAAATCATTAATCATTATTATATAATCGACAATAATAAATCTGCCGTCGATTAGTCCTACACTTTGGAGCAAAAAAAACTGCCAAGAAACAAAAAAATATATTAATAATTCTATAATTAGTGTTTATGTCGTCAGTGATTTGACTGAAATAAAAACAAAATTAAACAAAACAAAATGCAGGTCGCAGGGGAGATAGATATAAGCAAACTTTACTATAGGCCACTCATGGCAAGCTCGTCGATGTCTCCAGCGCGTACCAAACTCGAGAAATATCACAAATAAATTAAATATTAATTAAATGTATTTATTTACACTAATAAATATTTTTATATTCCGACCAGGAATCGAACCCGGGACCTCCGAGTCTTAATCTTTAGACCACGGAGGCAGTTTATTAATATATTAGTACATATAAATACAGAGATATATTAATCATAGATTTGTTTTAGTTAAATGGTTTGCTATTTTTCTCTGTATGCGATATGGTTAATTAGGTAGTAGGCGGACTGATGGTGGTAATTTTCCCAGTTAGCCGGGGAGGGGAATTATCCACCGTTCGTGCCGATAAAATGCAAAGTTATTATTTACATTTTTTTTTTTTTTTTGGATAACTTATAGCTATACAAAACAAGCTAATTAAAAATTACCACCACACTTGACATATAGTGGAAAATGTACTTAGTTCATTTATAAATTATAAAGTACTTAAATTACATTAAAAAATTACGTACATTATGTTTACAGTATTATCCATTTTCTAGCGTATATTTGTTACGTGTTTTTTTACAAGTTGCCCTAGCTGAATGTTAACTTCTTCGCTGAAGTTGGCTATTTCTAATTGGACGGTCAGTCCAAGGTAGACGTATTTTTGTACAACTTCAATAGTGGTTTTTCCCACGCAGATTGGTCGAGACATGGTCGATGATTTTTGTCTTGTCCAAGTTCATACCGAGCCCAACCCGCTGGGATGCCACATTTAAGCCTCGGAGAGCAAGTTAAGCCGTCGGTCCCAGTTCTACTAATACCAACTTGTGAAATAGTATTAAGGGCGAGTGTAGGCCAAATTCTCCAGATATACATATGTTCTGAAAGTCCCATCTCCAACAGTGAAGGTTTAGGACGCTGTGTTCTAGGGGATGTAGTGAAGTAAATGTGTATCCGCGAATCAGATGACATAGATTTTAATAATGGTCTAGCAATTTTAGTGACCCCTTTTCACAGCCTCCGAGTGTAATTGTGACTTGTTCAGTGCAATCACATTTTATTATTTATAACAAGTCATTCTTTAGAAGTGTAAAATCATTCTTATTATAGCTTAGTAATAAATAGTATATATTTTTTTAAAACAATAACTTGTTATTTTTTTAGTGGCATAGAAGACGAAGTTACACTAAACCCGTTATTATTTGCAGGGTGGTCAGAAGCTGCACAGTTTTTTTTAACAATAAAAAGGAGAGAAGACAAAGGACATTATTAATCTTGAATGGGGATTTATGCTAAATTGTATTCACAGTTATTTTATTTATTTTGTTTTATTATGGTAACAAACAGTCACAATACAATTTATATAACAAACAATATACATATATATTGTTGATGCCAAGATTATGACAGTCACGTCTCTGTATGTATATAGTTGCTTACAGGAGGTTCATGGAAAAGCTAATGAACTTCCAAAAATATCTAGTTTGACTAAGTATAACCTAAGAAACAAGAATGAAATCTATATAAGGCAAACCAGGTTAAGAAAAACGTTTAAACAAGGTTTGCAGTTGAAAATTACATTATACAATAAACTACCTGAGATTATAACTAGACTACAACCAAGTGAATTTAAAACAAAATTGAAAATCTTTTTCCAAAATAATGCTTTTTATAACCTGTCAGAATTTATTGACATGCCTTTGACGGAATATTCTTTTAAATAGTTGTATAATTTTGTGGTCTTATGCCTTCTACTGTATTGTGTTCCTATGCTCCTTTGTCTACGATGCATGGTGTTAATGCTGTTATTATTTTAATATTTGTTAACTGACATACCAAAATATAACGATTGTTATATAGGTGAAATATACAAATATACAAAATATAATTAGACCTGGAGAACCAAAACTGTGAAAGAGAACTACTTGTATACTTATTACATTTTAAAAATACAGTTAAACAGTATATATAAACGAGCAGGTGCACGGCTGAATTGGCTGCAAACGGCAGATGTTCATCCGTTCCCGACTTACTTATGCTGCGCCAGCTTGGCATCACCTTCTGGCCAAAACCAACAGGGACAAGATCCAGAGTCAGCAGAACATATCGCTCAGGGTGGTATCCAGAGCGCCGTGGTTCGTGCGAAATTCTGTAATTGCGAGAGATCTGGAGATGCCTACTATCGAGGCATTTGTTGTCGGCCTAGCTAAACGTATGTTTTACCGGGCTGACAACGGATCCTACAAGCATCTTCAGGATATCGCTCCTACTTTCGCACGGCCCCCGGAGGGGAGGCCACTACCTAGGGAGGCGCTCTTGGAGAAGAACTAAAGTAGACAAATCTAGGAGACTAAATTCGTGAGCCACAAGGGCGGTGTTGTAGTAGGAACAGCGCCCAGCACCAAAGGTGCGTTGAATCACCGGTGGGTAGTTAGCCGCCGAGATCCTGCCGGGGAAAACGGGAGTTTATCCCATCCCCAACCTAGGCCCATTGAACATCCGGGCCTGGATGACTCCGCTGTCTGTCTGTGAAACGTAATAAGTACATAGAGTTGGCAAACCGTTACCGTTTTGTGCCATTTGCCGTAGAGACGATGGGCCCTTGGTCTGAGGACGCTAAATCGTTAATACGCGACATAAGCGTTGCCATCCGAGCGTCAACAGGTGATCCTCTGAGTAGGGAATATCTTATTCAGAGGATCAGTGTTGCCATCCAACGAGGTAACGTCGCCGGAGTCCTCGGAACATTGGGTTCATCTTCTCCTGGATTCGATGACATGTAGAGATTATAATCAAGATATTTGTAAGTATTTAGTTTTTATATTAATTAGGTTTATCTTTTAATTTATTATTTCTATTTTAATATTTAAAAATAATATATTTAAAAAAAAAAAAGTTGAATAGTTTTTTTTATCATTGTACATACATACAAGTAGTACAAATATAGCCCATATATATATGTATGTTCTTAGCATTGTATAGATTGGCGCAAGGTTACGTGTCGTATTTAAAAAACAAATCTCCGTCTGCAGTACTTCATAGATTTTTTATTTATTTTTAATAATTAAAGTATCTACATACTTTGGATAGATATAGGTGAGGAAGCTGAAGGTTTCTGCCACCAGAACATTGTATCCTCTTCTGGCGTAGGCTCGACCTATAGCGCGGTTCAGAGGCATGGCTGCAGTGTCCCAGAACCCAGGTGCGTAGATAGCAGTCTTCTTGGTTTTTAGATCTGAAATTTATTTATTTTTAGTATATACTTCATTTATTTCTTTAAATGAAATTATTAAAAATAAAAAAATAAAATAAAAAATAAACCTAATAAAAAATAAACTATAAGAAAAAAATGTCCTCCAGAGACGACCTTTTCAAGGATAGTCCCAAGGAGGCTGGCATTTACCCTCTGTATAGCGAGGCTAATACGTTGGCAGAAATAATTGCCAGCTTTCCTGTCTCAGAACTTTTATGTTAGCCGTTTGGACAACTCCTTGGCCAGACGCTTGGCTGAGTGTCCCCATGGGCCCATCGTCTCGACCCCAAACGGCACAAACTCGTAACCTGTACCGAGGTTGGCATTTTGCGCAGCTTGAGGTTCTCAGCAGAAACCGCCGCACTTCCCGCGCTTGACGAGGTCGTCTGGATGTGTGATGGGGTAATGTGTTTTAGTATAGATTTTTTTATGTTTTAGCATAATGTTTTTTATTTATACTAGTATGAAATAAAACATTAAATTAAAAATTAACTATAATACAAATAAAATTATAACCGTCCGATGGGCGTAGTGTGCCGAGGGTACTCGCTGCGTTCTTCCGTTGAACAGCGACGCTGACTCTTTAAACAAAAGAATAATTACTCAAAGGGTCACCCGTCGCCAGCCGGAGTGTTTCCCCAAGCTTACAAGAGAACGCCAGAGCCTCCTCGGACCACGGACTCATCGTTTCGATGAAGTGGTGATTTATGATGATCTCCGAGTATTTGTTGCGTTTAAGGCGTGTGGCTGACTTTGCAGCGGCCCCAAGTTTCTTATGGCTAGAAGTCACATGTGACGGACAGAGTTTGTCAACACATGTAGCATCTCAACCCAGTGCACGGCCTCGTTTGTATGGAATCAACGACATCGGACGCTTACCATCAGTCACAACTATCAATGTTTCACTCATATACCGTGGTCTAGCATTTAAGTCTAATTTATTTGTGATGTTTCCGAGTTTGGTACGCTAGAGACATTGACGAGCTTGCCGCTTATCATGATTGGCCTATAGTAAAGTTGGCTAAATATGAATCCGCTTATTTATAAGCGTGGTTTCTGACCACCCCGAAAGGGAAACGGTCGTGATGATACATTTACCTACATAAGGCATTTCTTCCTTAAGGACATCATTCAACTTGTATGACAGCTATAAACGTTATAAAAATATATGTAACTAGCGATCCACCCGGCTTCACACGGGTATCACTAATATATTCAACGTGGTAATACTGCCAGTATCCGAGGCACTTTGCCCATTAGTAGCGGTAGCATTTTTTATATACATATGTATATACGTATATGTGTGTGTGTATATATATATATATTTATTTATTTATTATTATTTTAGTTGTATTTTTAATTATTTAAAAAATATATTAAATTTACCGAAATGTTTATCTTTAGCCAGATATTTGGGGAGAGCAAGAATGGGTACGTTCTTGGTCTGCAGTTCTCCCTTCACCATTCTGTGGATGACCAACTGGAGCTGCTGCAGCATTCTAGGACTGATTGTCGCGTTCTTCATCACACCAGGACCTGGAAATTAAATAACAAAGCCCAAGTTAGCCAGTTATATACACAGATTGTAGCTCTAGCACGCTCGAGTAAAACAAATACCATTCTTTCGAGCTGCCAATTTGTAGCTCCTTTATGTCCTTCATGGCGCTGTCTAAAATGCCATATTTTATGTTTTTATGTGATATAGGAATTTGTCCGAGAGTTAACAGAAGAGAAGGAACGAAATATGGCCAAGGTATTTTTTTTTTGTTGACTTTTAGTTTTAGTCGAGCCTGCTGCCCCTGGATACTTCTGTCAGCCTTTTTTCGCTGTTCTTCTTAGAATAGGCAATAGCCACCTACGGCAACTTGAACTATACAGGATAGCCTTGACCATATTTCGTTCGGCAACCCATCAACATTGAGTTTGTTAGAATATTTTATTATATAAAAAGAAAATTTTGTTCGGATAACAGATCGGTGAAGGTCGCTCTCCTACGTATCTTGTAAAACTTTTACAATTAAATATATTTTTGAAATATAATATAAGTCTATTTTAATAGTATAATATAAGTCTGACCAATGATTCTACATGCTGTTTTTTTTTTCATTACAGCCCCTAGAACACAGCATCCTAGACCTCCATTGCTGGAGATGGGCCTTTCAGAACTGGAGAATTTGGCCTACACTCGCCACAATGGCCAGACGGCTTGACGAACATATGATGTCAATTTTTTATTACAATTTATTAACGATTCCACAAGCTGGCATTAGTGGAACCGGGACCGACGGCTTAACGTGCTCTCCGAGGCACGGGAACGGTGGTGTTGTAAATCTATGACAAATGTACGTAAGAAAAATGTATTTCTCATTGGTACATGCCGGGTGGGTTTGAACCGACCTTTAGGAATTAAGGTACGAGTTCTTACAACAGAGCCACCACTATTCATGGCTAAATGTGCTGAGCCATTTTATTTATTGTCAATCACAATTGTTACCACATTTATTGCAAACAAATATTTTGATTTGATTTAATTTAGAAAGTAAAGTATCATCACTGGCGTCAGTTGCTCCCATTCTTGGACCTCGCGTACCGCTTACCATCAGGTAGGCGCGATGTCACATGTCGTGTTTAGTACAATAACAATGAAAAATAACCGCTAGACAAAGGAGGCAGCAGTTAATAAATAAAAAAACAGATTTAACCATCATTTTTAACTTTTAAGCTAATAAAATTGAAAAGAAAACTTGGAAGACTAAAAAAGTTCGACTTAAATATTATTATAGCATCTATAAATTACATTTTGTCAAAAAAAATGGCGGCATTAACTCGGAACCACGAAAAAGAGCGGGAAAAAGCAACATTTATCAAACTTAGGCCCCAGAAGTTTGGGTGATAAAACACGAATAAAAAATATTATAAGTAATAACCTTATAGGTGAAATTTATTGTTAAAAATATATTTTCTACTAGTTGTTCAACCTTCGCTCGCATTAAAGGTATTTTTTTATATAACAAAAACGAACATTCAAAAAACAAATTTTCATAATATTTGTCTATTTGTTGTTCTCGTTGAAAGTATGTGCTATTTGCAATGATTTCAAATGCCATTTTTTACTTACAAGGAGAACTAATATTGTAAGCTTGCTATGGTGATATTTAATAATAATAATAAATATTTAATAAATAAATATTTCCAGACAGGTCACACAGCGCCATCTAATTTCCGTGGTAAGCTACGAGGCTTGTGTTACGGAAACTAGATGGTTGATAAACTACATATTATACTTTTTTTTTTGTAAATATATACATATTATACATATAAACACCCAGACCGAGACTATACAATGTACAACTTGGGAATCGAACCCACGACCTTCCGAGTTCACGGCAACGTTTGTTACCACTAGACCACGGAGGCGGTAACATTGTTTGAAACAAGACTGAATTGTAATATCTGAATTTAATTGTGAATGAAAAAAATGAAACCACCAAGGACAAAATATTACTATTGCGAAAGGAACAAATGTATATTCATTTGAAAGACTTGAATATTTATTGTGTTTTAATTTAGTTGTCTTATCGGCGGCAGAACCTGGTCAAAAAGTTAGATATAAGTGTAAGAAAACCAGTATTATATAACCTAACCTTAACCCTCCTATGTAAACCAAGTTTAGATATAATTACGATCCGATTCTTCAGGCGCAGGTAAACGGACCACTTGCCGACATTGACACAGAAATGTCCAACGTATGTTACGCGCAATTACGTAAATTGTAATTTGGCAATCTATTTTCATAGACGCGACAATTTTTATTTAAATTTATTATATTAACTGCCTCCACGGTTTACCCCGTTTAATTTGAGTTCGACCAAGTTCGAGAACACTAACATATTTTATTAATAACTTTTCAGAAAAATCACAGCTTATAACTAAGACATAAAGATACAGTAGGTATTATAGATTATTAGAACTCAAGGCAAAGTAATTTAATATTATTTATACAAATATTTTTTAGTCTCAGTTGTAAGAATGTTTTCCTTTTAATATTAAAACATTTGTCATATATTTACAATACCATAGTTTTCGAGCCTCAGAGAGCTCGTTAAGCAATCGGTCACGGCTTCACTAATACTAACTTGTGGATCGTTAAATTCGGTTATCATTAAAAATTGATATCAGATCCTGGACAACCCGTCTGGCCAGCGTGGCTAGAAATATCTGGAAGGTCTATCTTCAGCAGTGGAGGATCTGTGTCAGTAGAATAAAACTTGTAACCACTTGTTATTGTTCTCTAGCTGCAAGTTTTTTTGTAAGTAATGAATAAATTACAGTCCTTATAGCACAGAGTACTAGATTTATATTACAAAACATGAACATTCTAAAACATTCTTTATGAAGAATTTATTTTACTTTTATACAATTTGGCGTGGTATAAAAACGTACGTAAACGAAAAGTGTTTTAAATTTATGAAAAATGGCCTTAAGGCGCGAATTATACAGAAACGGCGCGATTTTATATAGCATATAATCATAAGGTGAAGGCGCAGAGCAGGCGTGAAACAGATAAGGCACGGGCGCAATTTAAATTACGTCACAACGAGTCATTACACAGTGTGACTTTATAGTGATAGCATGTCTTCCTTTTCAGACGACGAAGATGCATGCACATTTAATATGCTGATTGAATATAAGTCGCAACGTGTCACCTACATACATTTTGTATTGAAACGATTGAAGCGGCAAGATGCCTGCGCCGCGCCTTCACCTTACGCTGTTTCTATATAATTCGCGCCTAAGGAAAATGTATTTTCTTCTTTACAACCTCTGACCGTTGTATTAGTCAGCATTCTAACTACTCGACTCTTAAATATTTAGATTTCAAAAAATTATAGTCGTGTCTACAAAAATGGATTGTCATATAAATAATAGTGCATCAAGAATTGCATTAATTGTGAAGATATTATGCGCCACAGTTTATTTAACGTATAAAATATGTAAACGCGATAATGACAGCTTATTAAATGAAAATGAGGACAAAAAGATTTTATAACTAACTATTTTATTTATTTATTAAAACTTAATTGCACAAAGTACAAAGGCGGACCTAATGCCGCTAGACATTCTATGACGGTCAAACCTTCGGGACAGAGCAGTAAGTACATCAGGTAGGTGCAATACTAAATAACATATACATATTATTATTAATTACATACTAATACATACATATAACCTACATAAATAAAATATTAACAATACAATATAATATACACAATACTATGCCTACTAATCATAAATCACAGTCTGATTAAGACTAAGCTAAAACAATAGGAGGAACATGGAAAATTACGAACCTCGGTCTTTCATGCAATGAGCACACACTAGTTTTTTTTTTAAATAACTCTATTCGGAGCTTGGCGGATTTTAACTGGCAGCTGATTCCAAAGGTTAGCAGCCACAACTGCGAACGATTTGGATACAAAGGTAGTATGGTGAGTGGGAATAGAGAGCGTATCATTGGAAGAAGATCGAGAAGTCTTCTCATGTGTGGCACCAAGATACGTAAAATATATTTAATAATAAATTTCTTTCTTCGTCAGATACTTGGTAGATTAGTCAATGTCTTTATTTTTGTTGTCTACGTCGTGGTTCTTCCCACGGATGACAAAGTAGCAACTAACTATGATATAATTCAGATAGTTGGCAGAGTAGTCGTCGTGTTCATTTTTGTGTTAGCAGGCTATACAAGCCATCGCCACATCGGGGTGGTCCATTGCAACCTTGACCTAGTCAGAAGCATACGGGAACTAAGATGCAACCTCTAAGTGTTCTAAGATTATTATATACTTACAATCAGGATAGAGTCCGGCTGGATGACCGATATCAGCTAGTGGCGATCTGATGGCTCCCTCCACTAGCCCAGCAACCAGTATAAGCCAAATTGTTGTCAACACCTGCACCGCCATCTTGGATGGTAAGTGTTACTGGAAATTTAAAAATAAGAATTTAAATTAGTACATTTTTTATTTATTTAATTTATTAGTCATTTAAATAATAAATATTAAATTAAATATAAAATAAATCTAATAAAAGATTAAGCTCATAAACAAAAAATGTAAGGTGACATTTCCGCTCTGTATAGCGTGGTTAATATATTTGCAGAAATAATTGCCTTCCTTCCTGTCTCCAGACGTTTCCGTCAGCCGCTCCTTGGCCAGGCTCTTGGCTGATGGTCCCCATGGGCCCATTGTCTCGACTCCAAATGGCGCAAAATCTCAACTTGTACCGAAATTAGTGACATTCTGACGCGCCTCACGACGATGCCTGAATGTGAGATGGGGCTAATGACACATGTCGCATCCCACACCAGGGACCTGCCAATAACGGCTCAACAGTTCGTTCCGTCGGATCTCTTGCCAGAGAGTTCTAGGATGTCGGGTTCTCCAGCAGTGACAAGAGCCCTTTGAATGATGTCGTTGAGAGCCGCGTGACAAGGAAACCTGTGGTGTCCGAGATGATCGACTGGTTCACTTCACTGACACTTATATAACCCTATTTTATAACGTAAGGTTCATATATTGATGATGATATCAGTTCCTAACACTTTGCCGCATCTACCACTTCTTCACTCTTAGCTTGAAGATTGGTAGATTATTCCAACTTCTTCAGATGTAAGAGTCTCCAAAATTATGAACCCGTTATCTCAGCGTCTAAATAAATACATATTGTGGCTAAAATATCTATAACCTGCGGCCGAAGTTCATTTTCTTTGTGCGCAAACTACACTTTGGGTAAAGTATAGCTTAACTATTGGAACTGTCACTTTTTAGAGTGACATTTATTAGAGTTGGCATTTAGTTTTAAAGAACATTGTGTTGTTAAAACAACTGCGTTATTATTAAGTTTATAGATGCCGAACGTGACACCATGGTCTAGCAGTTAATACCGTGGATTTAGACTCGGAGGTACCGGGTTCGATTCCTGGTTGGAAATTTAATTTGTTTGTAATATTTCTCGAGTTTGGTACGCTAGATGTATGCTAGTATGAGTAGACGAGCTTGCGACTTGTAATGATTGGCCTATAGTAAAGTTTACTAAATGTGAATCCGCTTCTTTATAAGCGTGGTTTCTGACCACCACGAAAGGGAAACAGTCATACTTTAGTTTTTTACAGTAAGTTGGGGATTATTATATTCCAAGTGTTACAATTGCTTTTCTTGGAGTCAAGTCCTTTAAGCGAAGTTTGAAAAATACTTCTTGTGTAGTATTTATATTTTTTTTATTAGCATGACATATGACCTTGCTACCACCTGATGGTAAGTTTCGCGCCCAAGGCCCATGAATCTTAGCAACTGGAATCAGACACTTATGACTGACACCAGTCTCTAAAACTATGCCGGCTTGACTGGTTATGACGGCAATTCGAGCCTGATCCCGAAACGTGTGGATACACTTTACTGGGTTTATAAGCATGAACGGTGGCTACTTCTTCCCCCCGACAGACTGGGCAAATTACCACCATCAGTCCGTCTACCGCCTATTTACCTCCTGGACCTAGCGTGCCGCTTTCTATCTCGAGGTACGAGGCTCACTGCTCAGTATTCAAAAATTCCTTATATATTTTCTTTCGGCTTTGTTAGTCTAATTATATCATAGTTAGTTGTCACTTTGTCACCCGTGGGAAGACCACGACGACGTGATGTGACTCAAAATGTGTCTTCCTTATAATTTGCAAACTAAGCTTTGACTTATATTTGAGAGGACCGGGTCTATATTATAGACTTTTTTATTACCCGACTGCGCGACGCAAAGAAGGGTTAAGTGTACATGCTTAGTTTCAGTAGACGACTTCGGTCCCCTATGCTAAGGTTGCCCTGGTCTTATAGAGGACAGCTAGTTGACACTATGTAATGAAAGCGGTCTTGCAGCAGAGTCCTTCAATATCTGTTACAAGTCTAATTTCACACGCCTTATGTCATACTCAATTTTAAAAAAAGTTAAAGGCAAGGCGGAATTGACAAATCGTGCGGTCTACACAACTAACTTATATAGCCTCCGAGGTCTAGTGGTAACAAACGTTGCCGTGAACTCGGGAGGTCGTGGGTTCGATTCCCACCGGGGGCAAGTTGTACATTGTATAATTTGTCTCAGTCTGGGTGTTTATATGTATAATATGTATATATTTACAAAAAAAAAGTATATTATGTAGTTTATCAACCATCTAGTTTCCGTAACACAAGCCTCGTAGCTTACCACGGAAACTAGATGGCGCTGTGTGACCTGTCTGAAAATATTTATTTATTTATTATTTATATATAATATAAGAACTTTTTATTCAGGCACACAGGTTTTTCAACGATAATAGTATAAGTCAAGGCTTACTTGAGATATTTATAAAGTTAATGTTGTTGGGCACTCACTCTGCTACTAGTAGCAATCAAATCAATTTCGGTATTTTTAATTATTTAAAAAAACATGAAAATAATTGCCCCAGCCCTTATACTTAGTCAAAGACTGAGTAGGTACATATTTCTTTGTCTCCCAATGGTAAATAAATATAACAATTGTTACATTAATTAATAATCTTACAACGATTTTAAACTGTACAGTCATCCACTATATTATTTTAGATCTAAAAAATAAGAACTAGTGGACTAGCGCTTAATACTGTAGATTTACAAAACGTTACCTCAACGGCTCCTACACTCAACCAATTCCTTTTAGCTGTCAAACGAGATTCCTCAACGGATCCTCGAAAAAGTTATCTTAGTTGTAAAAAAAGTAAGTAATATATTTCATTTTATTATGGTAACAAACAGCCTCCGTGGTCTAGCGGTTAAGTCCGTGGATTTAGACTCGGAGGTACCTGGTCGGGACACAAAAATATTTATTAATGTAAATAAATACATTTAATTAATATTTAATTTATCTGTGATATTTCTCGAGTTTGGTACGCTGGAGACATCGACGAGCTTGCCACTTGTCATGATTGGCCTATAGTAAAGTTGGCTAAATGTGAATCCGCTTATTTATAAGCGTGGTTTCTGACCACCCCGAAAGGGAAACGGTCGTGATGATACTACTATATACTACAAACAGTCACAATACAATTTATTTGTTGTCTCCTCCGGTGACAAGAGGGCTGGCTCTTTCTTCGCCCAGAGAATCAGTATTGCAATTCAGCGGGGAAATGCGGCCAGCGTTCTTGCCACCATTCCACGCGGACGGGACTTATATCCCTATCCTTAATATTAATATTAATTTTATTTTAAATGTTGTAAATATTTTTTTCGAATAAATGTATATAATTATTTATATAATATAATAATATAGTTGTAAAAGCTATATATATAATTGAACTAATAATTGAACGCTGCGAAATACGCCAACCTCAGTACAGGTTACGAATTTGCGTTTGGGGTCGAGACAATGGGCCCATGGAGACACTCAGCCAAGCGTCTGGCCAAGGAGTTGTCCAAACGGCTAACGGAAAAGTCTGGAGACAGGAATGCTGGCAATTATTTCTGCCAACGTATTAGCTTAGCTATACAGAGGGGAAATGTTGCTCTTGGAAATCACTGGTCGTCTCTAGAGGACATTTTTTACTTATAGTTTATTTTTTATTACGTTTAGTTTAAATTTATTTAAATTCTTACTTTTAAGTAGTTTTAATTATTTATTATTTTTAGTCAAATAAAAACTTTCATATAAAATAAAAATTATATGTATATTTTTATGGTATGTATTTATATTGTAAATTTAATATCGTTCAATTATTAGTTATATTTTTTTTACATAATAAATCTGTGTATCTCAAACATTCGGTCATGCACTTTACAATGTTAAAAATGTTGGCATTGTATGCTAGCGTGTCTGGTAGATTTTCCTGTCAACCAACAAGTTTAGTGCAGTAGATATTTAACATCTCCTAAGTATTTTATTATTCTGTGTATACCATAAAAATTAACATATAATATGGTTAATATATGTTAATTCCTTTTTTCATTATAAAAAAACAAACTAACAATAATATTAAAAATTCATAGTTTAATTTCCGCATTTGATAAAATATAGTTTTAGGTATTCTGTTTTACTTACAACCGACGTAATCCATGCCAATTGTTGCCCATATTATCAACTGTTTTAAGAGGGTTGCATCCCACTTGCTTTCACAATCCTTTCAAAGAATTTTAAATTTAGCCAGCTTTACTACAGACCGATCATCATCAATTCGGTACCTATATCAAAGAAGAGTAGATACATTTCTAAGCATTCCATAGATTTACCGTGCGGGTGCCGGGTCCATCATGTGTGGGTAAGAGATAAGAAGAATGGTGTCTCGGGCTGACAATACTGACAATAAAAAGTTTAAAAAAGGAGGCCACCCTTTTTTATTTTATTGCGCGATAATACGCTCACCATCCACTATTCTACTCCTCTCCCTACCCAATCAAATACTGTATGATTCCGTTAATGCCGTCTTGGAATCTTTCCATAAATGTATTAACAGCAGACCTGCTTAGGCCCAAATCTTTCAGTAAGTGGTGCTCCATATTAACTCATTGTATGCCCTAATATGTGTACTGTGGTGTAAGCTTTATTTATAATTAGAGGAGTAAAGTTTGTTTAGTCAATGTCACTGTCTTTCTTGTTTAATAAAACCTTTAATACGGGTAAATCTTTGTTTAATTATGCTAATGCATATATCAATTTATTAAACAAGAAAATTAACATCTATTCGCGCGTAAAATTATGGATAGATATTTGAGACCCGAAAGATTTGACTCCGACCCGAATTCCAGTACTGATGTGTCTTCTCAATGGACTCATTGGAAACAAACTTTCGAAAACTTTATAAAGGCTACCTCAAACGCTGTCCGTGGAGCCGACGGTGCCGCTACGCCTCTCACAGATGAAGATAAGTATCAACTACTAGTAAATCATGTGTCCTCTACCATATTTAGACACATATTGGATTGCCAAAGCTACGACACAGCTATTAAGAAACTAGACTCTGTATTTATAAAACCGAGTAATGAGATATATGCAAGGTATTGTCTGGCCAAACGACATCAAGAAATAGGAGAGAGTATTGATCAATATTTACAAAATCTGAAATTAATGTCTAAAGCGTGCAATTTTAAAAAAGTAACTGCGCAAGAGAATGAAAACGATTTTATAAGAGACTCTTTTATTGCTGGATTAACATCCGCTAATATACGTCAAAGGCTTTTGGAAAACCTATCTCTATCTTTGGATGATGCATACAATCAAGCCCGAGCATTAGAGCTAGCTCAGATCCAGTCAGATAAGTTTAGAAATAATGATAGTATTATTAATGCTGCCTCTACCTCAAATTCCAGCAACACTTCGACATGTTACTTCTGTGGGAACGATAGACATCCACGCTCGAAGTGTCCAGCCGCTAAGGTTATTTGCATTAAGTGTGGAAAGAGAGGACATTATGCGAAGGTATGCAAGAGTAATACGACTCAAAATGTGACAGCAGCTGTCGAAAATTCCGACACTGCGACACCATTGAATCTATCCTGTATATTATCTGCATCAGATTTACGTAAATCGACTATACCTATAACTCTAAATGGACACATTCGAGCTAATGCATTAATCGACACTGGAAGCACGACCAGTTTTATTGATAGCCGTTTAGTACAATTACATAATCTTGCGAAGATACCATGTAAACAAGATGTTATAATGGCGACAACTTCATTTGTATCCCAAGTAAGAACATTATGCGAAGTTAGTCTTAAAATTCAAGATCAAGAATACAAGGTAAATTTGCTTGCATTGGAAGGACTATGTACTGATGCTATAATTGGACATGATATATTAAGTAAATACTCAGTCTTAGAGGTAAATTTTGGAGGTCCTAAAGCACCTTTGAAACTGTGCACATTAAATGAAGTTAAAGTTGTTGCTCCAATAAGATTATTTACTAATTTATCTCCAGATTGCAAGCCTATTTCTATCCGTTCACGAAAGTTTTCTACAGAAAATATAAAATTCATTAAATCAGAAATACAAAAGTTATTGAATGACAATATTATCGAAATCAGTTCATCTCCATGGAGAGCACAAGTTTTAGTAACGTCAAGTACACATCATAAAAAGAGAATGGTTATCGATTACTCACAAACTATTAATAGATATACCCAACTAGACGCGTATCCACTACCCCTCATCGAAAACATAGTTGCAGATGTTTCCAAGTTTCATGTATTCAGCAAAATTGACCTAAAAAGTGCATACCATCAATTTCCAATTACGGAAGAAGAAAAACCCTTTACTGCTTTTGAAGCGTGTGGAAATTTGTATCAATTTTGTAGAATTCCTTTTGGGGTTACTAATGGAGTCGCAGCTTTTCAAAGAGCTATAAATAATATTATTGAGGCAGAAAAATTGCAAGGGGTATACGCTTATTTGGATGATATAACTATATGTGGGATAAACCAAATTGATCATGACGCTAAACTAAATATATTTTTTGACGTAATTAGGAAATATAACTTAACTATTAACGAAGAAAAGAGTGAATTTTCCATCAATGAAATAAGCATTCTAGGCTATAATATAAAAAACGGTACTATTAGGCCAGATCCTGAACGTCTTCGTCCTCTTATTGATTTGCCAGTTCCTCATGACACTGCATCTCTTCGTAGAGTTTTGGGATTATTTGCACACTATTCTAAGTGGTTATATAATTTTTCAGCCAAAATACAGCCACTCGTTGCACAAGAAAGGTTTCCTATGTCATCAGATGCCATTGATGCTTTTAATATTTTGAAGAAAGAAATAGCAAAGTCAGTTATTTATACTATTAATGAATCAATTCCATTTACTGTTGAAACAGATGCTTCCGATTATGCAATCGGTGCTGTTCTCTCTCAAGAAAGTCGTCCAGTTGCTTTCTTCTCAAGAACTCTATCTAATAGCGAAAGAAAACACTCATCAATAGAAAAAGAAGCGTATGCTATTATCGAATCTTTAAGAAAATGGAAACAATTTCTATTAGCAAAACCATTTCGTTTAATTACTGATCAAAAATCAGTTTCTTTCATGTTAAATCAAAAACATTCGTCTAAAATAAAAAATGACAAAATAGAACGCTGGAGACTTGAAGTTTCTTGTTATCAATTTGAAATCATTTATCGTCCAGGCAAAGAAAATGTCGTCGCAGATGCGCTATCACGAACTAATATTGTAGCATCAACAACAAATAATAATAACAAATTAATAGAATTGCATGAAACATTATGTCATCCTGGAGTCACGCGTATGACGCATTGGATAAGAACAAAGAATTTACCGTACTCCATCGAGGATATTAAACGTATTACTGAAAATTGTTCAACTTGTGCCGAAGTAAAGCCTAGATTTTGCAAATTTAGCGGGACTTTGATTAAAGCGACAGTACCGTTTGAAAGGCTTTCAATAGATTTTAAAGGACCATTGCCAAGTCAAACTAATAATAAATACATACTAACTATAATAGACGAGTATTCTCGCTTTCCTTTTGCATATCCATGCTCAGATCTAAGTTCTGCTACAGTTCAAAAACATTTAGCTGGATTATTCTCTTTATTTGGAATGCCTTCATACATTCATTCAGATCGTGGCACTGCGTTTATATCTAACGAACTTAAAACATTTTTACATGAGAAAGGTGTTGCAACAAGTCATACTACACCTTACAATCCTAGAGGAAATGGACAAACAGAACGCTATAATGGTATAATATGGCAAACTATACAATTGGCACTAAAGAGTAAACAATTGCCTGTAACTCACTGGGAACAAGTCTTACCAGACGCTCTTCACTCTGTTCGCTCTCTTTTATGTACTTCTACAAATTCAACACCTCATGAGAGGATGTTTATGCATTCAAGAAGATCATCTAACGGACAATCAATGCCCTCATGGTTAATAGCACCTGGCAAAGCTTTTATGAGGAAGAATGTAAGATCAAGCAAGTATGATCCCCTTGTAGAAGAGGTTGATTTGTTGGATGTAAATCCATATTACTCTAACGTAAGATTGCCAAACGGAAGAGAGGTTAACGTGTCAAATCGTCATCTTGCTCCTACTGGAGATTATAGGAATTTGATTGATGTGTCAGTAGAAGAAGTTCCAATTGACAATAGTATTAATGAGATTCAACCTGAATCTACTGTTCATTCAGAGGAAAATGATCCTGTACCTATAGCTGGCGATATACCCGAGCCAGAGCCTTCTACCTCAGATTTTGACCAAATACGAAGATCTAACAGAAATTGTAGACCGCCTTCATATTTAAATGATTATGTAAGAAACTAAAATGGAGAGGGGGAGAATGTGGTGTAAGCTTTATTTATAATTAGAGGAGTAAAGTTTGTTTAGTCAATGTCACTGTCTTTCTTGTTTAATAAAACCTTTAATACGGGTAAATCTTTGTTTAATTATGCTAATGCATATATCATGTACCAATGGACAATAATATTTATTTCTTTGCAACACTAGAAGCAAATGCCAAAATGTCAGCTGGCCGCTGTTACACGGTAAAATTTTATCGATAATATTCGATAACTTTGCGAGCTATCAAAATTTTTGCGAAAATCGCTAATTTGACAGATTAATTCGATACGATTCCGACATTTTATGACTAAAGGTACGATTGGCTATAGGAGTACATTCAAACAGACGCCGGTTTAATCGAACTATTGAATAGACGCACGTCTATTATTTAAGAGACTGATGATCAATTATCGCATTCAGCGTTTGCGATGGCATTTTCAAGAAGACTATCAAAATGACGTCGTCAAAATAAAGTAAATGGACGTAGACGTAATATAACGCTGTGACCCCGTTTTAAAAACAATCATGAACATATTTTGGAAAGTTGCCACGCTATTTGGTGTGTTGAAAGGCTCGTCAATGGTTACCTTAAATCGATAAGTTAGCTATCGCTATTAAATGTCGAAACTGCAGCGGGTGCAAAGTTTTTGCTGAAACTTATCTCGCACCAACTTCCACTGCGTAAATCAGAGTCTAAACGAAATTAATATATTATGTTACGTTTTTTAAAGCAGATATTATGTAACACGTTCATTGCCATCAATAGAACAAGTACAACTTTTATATGAATAATTGTGTGTTTTTTACCCTAATCGCTAGGTATTACTTATGGAAAACCAGTTTACAAATTAATACGAACTTAATCTGATCGTGACAACATCATTATACTTATTTTATCCTAAGCCAAACGCCTGACGAAGGAGTTGTCAAAATGGCTGACAGTATAGTCTGAAGACAGGAAGGCTGACAACTATTTCTGCGAACGTATTCAACAAACAGCAAGGATCGGTGGTGGCTCGGTTGTAAAATCTCTTTCCAATCAAAAAAAAACCCTCGCTAACCCGTCTGTACAGCGCGGTAGCGTGGCGAGTGTATGCCAAATTCTCCAGGTATACATGTATGTTCTGAAAGGGTTATCTCCAACAGTTGAGGTCTAGCACTCTGTGCTTTGAGGGCTGTGATGATTAATCTGTATATTTATAAATAGTACTGTACATCTTTGCGACCCGTGACTCACCGAACATAAGGCATCAACTGAAAATCAGCGCAGCAACCTCGGCTGCAGTATATGCACCTATTTATCGCTACACCTGTATGTTTCGCTAGAGAAGCAGAAGAACACAAATTTCTAAGTATTCCATTGATTCACCGTGCGGGTGCCGGGTCCATTGTGTGTGGAAAAGAGAGACCATTGTACTTGTATAATAAACTGACATGGCCGCAAGATCCTAAAAGATATGGCGCACGATCCAGTCTCAAACTACTGTGTCTTCCCCGATACCGGACCTCAGCGATCCATGGGAGCTTTAAGTATGCTGCTACTAAGATATGGAACAACCTACCCCCACCACTGCACGAAATGCAGTCGGCGGTTGCTTTTAAAAATAAATATAAAACTCTCTTTTGACGTACCAACAGCTACTGTACCAGCATACCTTCTTAATATTTTATAGTTTGTTTTATACGATAATTTTGTTTTACATATTTTTTATTATTATTTTTATTTGCCTCCGTGGTCCAGTGGTAACAAACGTTGCCGTGAACTCGGGAGGTCGTGGGTTCGATTCCCACCGGGGGCAAGTTGTACATTGTATAATTTGTCTCGGTCTGGGTGTTTATATGTATAATATGTAATTTATCAACCATCTAGTTTCCGTAACACAAGCCTCGCAGCTTAGCACGGAAATTAGATGACGCTGTGTGACCTGTATGGAAATATTTATTTATTATTTATTTATTTATTTAATGTGTTAGTTATCCTTTTATGCATACATACATACACCACACTATATATATGTATATATTACCCATTAACACCTCTTCTAACAAGGGATTAGCCGAAAATCAGCGCTGTGGCCCAGAGGCTCCATGCTGAGCTGATTCCCTATTTGTCACCACACATCTTGTGTAGACTACCAGTCTTTATTCGTTTAAGTTGTGTTTATTGCACAGAGATAGGGAAGCAGAGGTGATCTAACTGCGGTCAAAGCGTGGCATTTCTCACACACAAGTAATGTTCGCACACTAATACAGAAGACAGGACCGGACTCATTTGCGAAATGTCAAAATATTATTATATAAGTATAATTATGCATATCGCTCACAAATCCGTCCTGAATCAGTGTATAAAGCCCACTTCGGAAGATAGGTTTTGTGTTCTACGATTAAAATAATGAAATGAGTATTTTTAGCTATATGGTTTTTTTAAAAATACAACATAATATAATAAAATCGTTTATTTATATTTTCTTACATATATTATTCAAAGCAATGGCACGCTAATTTTGTACCGGATGGCGAGTGGTATCTGGGTCTCGAAGAGATACCGAACCCCTCTGTACCGGCCGAATGGGCCCTAAATGGTCGGGGGGGGAACGTAAAAATTATGACGAGACAACCGGATGGTAATGCGGTTGAAGTTGCTTGGAGTTTTCTGTAATGTTTATACCCTATTTAAAATTTCAAACATGTCTCTTTTCTTTTATCCAAAAAAGTACTTTTTTTTACCGCTCTCATATTATTCTGAAAAATAAATAATAATTATTGTTTTATAACTTAACTTCCATAAATGTTTTGTAAGTATGAAATAAATCTAAGTATTGTATCTATACAAGGTGGAGTTTTGAGACGGGACAGTAAGGGCAAATATCTTAACCGTTATAGTTACAGGAAAACGTTCCTAGGAGACCATCCATAACTTATTGAGATATTCTGAACTTCATTCACAGATTTTGAAAAAATCTAGTCAGCAAAAACTTTTGTTTTTATGCCGATCGATCCTGTTTCTTATATGGATCAAAAGTCTCTACTGGAGCAACTGAGGTTTGAGTACTAGAAATGACAGAAACCAAACCAAAAAGGCCAAAAAGGTAGCTCGGTTGATAGAATTCCCTAAAATCCAAAAAAGGTCGGTTTGAACCCCGGCATGTACCAATGAGAAATGCACTTTTCTTGCATACATTAGTCAGATTTACAACACCACCGTTCCCGTGCCTTGGAGAGCACTTTAAGCCGTGGTCTAGTGGTAACAAACGTTGCCGTGAACTCGGGAGGTCGTGGGTTCGATTCCCACCGGGGGCAAGTTGTACATTGTATAATTTGTCTCGGTCTGGGTGTTTATATGTATAATATGTATATATTTACAAAAAAAAAAAAAAAAAGTATAATATGTAGTTTATCAACCATCTAGTTTCCGTAACACAAGCCTCATAGCTTACCACGGAAATTAGATGGCGCTGTGTGACTTGTCTTAAAATATAAAAAAAAAAAAAACCTTTTTTACTAATTAACCCGGTTCTACTAATACCAACTTGTGAAATCGTTAAGAAATTGTCATTAAAATTTACATGAGACCCTCGCCAATCCGTCTGGCCAGCGTGGCGTGTGTAGGCCGAATTCTCCAGAAATATTTCTGGAAGACCCATCTCCAATAGTGGAGGTCTAGGTCTCTGTATTCTAAGGGCTGTGATGATAAATAGAGGCGTGAAAGACGGACAAACATACATACAAACATACATACATACATAAAAAGCTTTTTTCACGTTTATAATATTAGTATGGACACCCAGACAACCTAAGCGAAAAACGTAAATATATTTTTGGCCTTGGGTAAGAATCGAATCTACGCACTGCGGGCACTCTGTGGATACAATTCCATAGGATTTACCACTAGACCACGGAGGCGGTCACAACAATAAAACGGTAAAAAAATAATATAAAAATTATTAATTTTACAAATCCGACCCTGTGTTGATGGAACTGTCAATGTTGTTGTTTTGCAACAATTTTTACGTTTTTCTCTAATAAAGCAACAAAAATTGTAAGATTATTATTTTAATTTCGTTAGAATACAATGAAATATATCTTCTGTCTCTCACATATTTTGAAATTACAAGAATAATCACTAATTTTATTGAATTATGTGTTTGAATGCATGGTGTCAACATTTAAAACTTACTTGTGGAAGGTTATTCCTAGCACTTTTTTATGTTTTGCACTGTCGCACATATAAGCACTACACTAGACCATGATTTAGTAAAATTTTCAAGATGTAATTTTAGTTAAATAATGAATAATCACAATAATAAGTCGAGATGGTTGAGTTCGCTGTTGTTACTTTATTGTCTGTCAATTGCCTTGTAGTCTATGGTTTCAATGAAAAAATGCCACGGTTGCTCGTTTATGCAGTGTGTATGTGAACTGAGGAAGTGAGATAGCTATATGATCTTTGCGATGAGAATGAGTAAGCGCAACTTATATGGTTATACGACTAAATAATATGTTGTCTCTGCTTCCTTAACTCTGTGGTTTATTGATATGTGGCAAATAAAATATTTTTCTTTCTTTCTAGATGAGAATAACGGTGTCTCGGGCTTGCGACCAACAAGCGGCTAATTTACAAAGGAGGCCTCCATTTTATTTTATTGCGCAACAAGACGCTCACCATTCACCATTTTGCTCCTTTTCTTACCTAAACAAATACTGTATGATTCCGTTAATGCCGTCTTGGAAGCTCGTTCCATAGATGTATTGACGGCAGACCTGCTTAGGTCCTATTCCTTCAGTAAGTTCCACTGCGTCAAGCTGAGTCTGGAAACCATTCCTGATAATTTCTTCTTTGTTTTGGAATATTTGATTCATGCCATGCCATGTTCAAGAAGAATAACTTTTTTCAAGTTCTAAGAAAATAAAGCTAGTTCATCTGGGATCCTATAATGATGTTTATCCATGAAAAAAATACATAAATTATAGAAGAAATAAAGTTTGTATCTTAAATAGGTGTCGTTAATTTTTATTATAAGAAATAATTTAATTTATACAATGGTTCAAGATCAAGGTGTGTTTGACCTACAGAATATTTGGCGGGAAACTTTACTCGGAAGCAAGCGAATGCAAATTGTATAATAATTTAGTCATTATTATCGATTTAAAGTCATGTAAATAATACCTACTATTAGTTAATATGACCCAAATTATGATGTTAATAATTTACCGTAATTCACGAGCTATAGAGATGAATTTTATCGAAATATCTGTCAAAATTCTTGCAAAAAACTAAGTTAATGTACTAATTGGCATTATATCTTTAGCCCGATGCCGAGTTTACTTGAAAGCAACGCATTTTTTAAATAAATTTTGCAAAGAAAAATAATACTATTGCTTTTATTCTAAGTTAAAATGTATGAAAACCATAGAGCAACGCCAAGTCGAACGCATTTCAAAGCGAAATAAAGTAAAAAAAAGCGCTTCAAGCGACAAGTCAAACACAAGGCGAGAATCAGACCCTAGGATATTTGACCTTATGTTTTGATATATTTTTGTTTCTTTACACGTGACGTCAAATATAAGATAGATAAAATATAAATATAATGATAAGTATATAAAATAATAGATTAAAAACTAATTTTAAATAAAACTAAACTAAAAATACATATGAAATTAAAACTATTATACAAAATAAACTAAGGGCTGTACTAGCCAGCATTGGAATTCGATCTAGCGACCTTTAGATTTAGGCGCACCCCATGCTTGGTCACGGCCACTCATTGTGGCAAGTTTACTATAAATTATTGTTGATAATAAAGTATTTTACAACAATACAAACAAATAAATCAACACGTGTCTATGAAAATTCACATTCCCACAACTATATTTTTATTACGTAACCACAGATACAAAATCCACATAGATGCCGCATAAACTACGTACTGCTCTGTACGCCGGCTGCCATGGGTTCCGGGTTACTAGACCTTCGCCGGTGTAGCTAGCCTCCGCGTCTTGCTGGGCTAAACTTTGGAGTGTTCTCCATTCCAGGACCATACCTATACCCTACGAAACGTACGATTTGCTAAAGAGGAAACGCTCCAGAACCGCTCGCAGCCACCCACGATTCCACGCCAAAGAACTCCTGTGGAGGGGTACAAGGCGAGGCTGGAGAAGCCGAAGATTACCAGGCAAGTCGTTTCCCTGAACCTAATCTTCCGGACTGTGCAATAAGAGGCTAATTACAAATATCAGTTCTAAAGGCTGGTTTTATTAAACCCCTACCTACCCTATTCTATCGCAACCCCTACGCGACAATGCATAAGCATGACATGTAACCATACAGCAACCTGAAGGTTACACGGGCAACGGTGGGTTAATATATTTTAGGCTTATGATTTGTACATCATAATGTTATAATAATAAAATCACTTTTTCCATTTTATGCTGAATCTAGAGATTTATTTCTCCGTGGTGCGAGCCGGGATTTTTATAGGCTCAAGTTCAACCCAAGGTTATAGATTCGATAGATGCATCTTTTTATTAATGTTATAGGTATAACTAAATACCAAGGTGACGATAATTTGAATATTATACGATTTCCGTTTAAAAAAACTTTAGAAAAACCAGAGACATTAAATATGCATCAAGACGAGGCAAGAAGCCAAATGGTATGAGATTTAAGCTATGACAATCGTTTCAGAATTTATATTGGCGCGGTGGTGGCTCGGTTGTAAGAACGCATTCCTTAAATCCTTCAAAGGTCGGTTAAAACCCACCCAGCATGTACCAATGAGAAATACATTTTTCTTACGTACATTTGTCATAGATTTACAACACTACGTTAAGCCGTTGGTCCCGGTTTCACTAATACCAGTGGAATCGTTAATGAATTGCCATAATTATTGACATCATATCCTCGCCAAGCCTTCTGGCCAGCGTGGCGAGTGTAGGCCAAATTCTCCAGACATATGTTCTGGAAGGCCCATCTCCAGCAGTGGAGGTCTAGGACGCTGTGTTCTAGGGGCTGTAATGATGAATAATTTCAGGATTAATGAGTATATGCAGTGCAGTGCTGGTTATAGATGTGTACGACGTGCATTTTCAAATTGATTTTGTTATTTGGCAACACGTTCGTCTTCGACAAAATAGATAAATTACATATTGCACATAAGATAAAAACATTAAATTGTACATAGTTGCATAGCCCTCTAAGCACATACAAACATACCTAAAATTATCTTAAATAGTTTTTAATGCTTACTTCCGGGTTTAATAATGAAATTATCACAGAGATATATTGTCATACCTATTTACATACATCTTCTCAAAAAGGTATTTTATTCGTGTAAAAAATATAAATAAATATTTCATACTAAATGATGTCCATATACATATTAAGGTCAATGTACTATCAAGGATATTTTGACAATATTATAAAGTATCCTTATGAATGCAACGGAGTAGTTCCCGCCATTTTGCACTGACGTTTTATTTTGTAAATAACTTTACTGTGGATACTGTCAGCCTTAAAGTGGTGTGTTATTTTGTTTAATAATGTGCTTTAAATTTATTAAATAATTGGGTAAATCAGTTATTGTTTATGGTTTCCCGGAATGTAAACTGCCATACTTATATGAGTAGTTATCTTACTAAAAGAACTTTTTTTTCTTTATTAAATATTATCGTGATTTTTACAATCTTTTAAACTGTCTCCGTGGTCTATTGGTTAAGTCCGTGGATTTAGACTCGGAAGTACCGGGTTCGATTCCTGGTCGGAACACAATAAAATATTTAATAATGTAAATAAATACATTTAATTTATTTGTGATATTTCTCAAGTTTGGTACGCTGCGCTGGAGACATCGACGAGCTTGCCACTTGTCATGATTTTCTGACCACCCCGGAAGGGAAACGGTCGTGATGATACTTTACCTTACTAATAAGTAGTTTTCTGCTATTCAGGGTTATAGAAAATCCAACAATACGAATATTATAAAAATCAGTGCAGCCGTTTTGTAGCGTTATAAATGATATAACTAACACGTCTTTGTCAACGTGCGTAGCGTGTCCGTGCGCAGCAATAGAATACTCGTAGCGCCTGTAGGGTGAGGCGAGAGATCTATTACGTCTGTCAAAAATGTCAAAAACTTGTCAAAAGTTTTAACACGATTGTGGACTCCGCCTCACCCCGCCGTATTATTGGGATTTACTTTCTTTGCTGCGGTCATTGCCTCTAGTTTTTTTTGGATTGTATGTACTTATAAGCTTGGGTTTTGGCATACAAACATCGTCAGGTAGTGGAACGAGTTTGAGTGCAGTTAACTTAAGGTTTAAGGTACTCCCTAACTAAAATCATATTTTCGTACATATTATATTAAATAATAAATGAACTACACCACAAATAAAAAAAAAAAATTAAACTTATAACTATTCGATAGGTGTAGTGTTCCGAGGACTGTCGCTGCGTTCTCCCGTTGAATGGCGAGGCTGACCCTTTGAACAAAATATTCTCTACTTAAAGGGTCACCCGTCGCCAAGCGGAGTTTTAAGTATTATATAGTTATATGTACGTAAATATTTATTTATTTAAAACTTTATTGCACTATGTACGTACATGGGGCGGGCTTAATTCCGTTAGACATTCTCTGACTCCGTGGTCTAGCGGTTAAGTCCGTGGATTTAGACTCGGAGGTAACGGGTTCGATTCCTGGACGCAAAAATATTTATTAATGTAAATAAATACATTTAATTAATATTTAATTTATTTGTGATATTTCCCGAGGTTGGTACGCTGGAGACATCGACGAGCTTGCCACTTGTCTTATTTATAAGCGTGGTTTCTGACCACCCCGAAAGGGAAACGGACAACGGTCGTGATGATACTTTACTTATAAACTACATACTAATACTAACTAATATATAAAAGAATAAATCGGTCTCTTCGTTCGTCAAACAACTAATAATGAATTTTCATCCATACCTACATAGTTTTTGTCAATTTTAATAGATCAATATATAGATGTCAATTTTGAATGACAATTTATTAACGATTCCACAAGTTGGTATTAGTGGAACCGGGACCGACGGCTTAACGTGCTCTCCGAGTCACGGAAACGGTGGTGTTGTAAATCTTTGACAAATGTACGTAAGAAAAGTGTATTTCTCATTGGTACATGCCGGGGGGGTTTGAACCGACCTTTGTAGGATTTAAGGAACGCGTTCTTACAACCGAGCCACCACCGTGCCTTTTTATAATATTAGTAGGTTTTTATTATTTTTTCTTTCTTATTCTCATCTCTCTCTTTCCTACACCCGCATGGTGAATACTTAGAAAATTTTCTTCTACTTTTACGTAAGCAAAGTTGTACATGCCGGGGTTCGAACAGCGACCTTTTTAGATTCAAGGAAAGTGTTCTAACAACCGGACTACCACTGCTTCCATAGAATTATAACTATTTAATTAGAATTAAAACACATTATATTAATTACAAGAATGTACCTAAGTAATTACCTAATTAAATAATTTTCTTGCGTAATCTTGATGACTCGAGTTTTTAATTAGAAAAAGTATTAAAATTTTATTTATCAAATGATTTTAGTTCATTTTTTATAAGCATCATTATAGTCCCCAGAACAAAGAGGCCTCAACGTCAACTGTCGGAGATGGGCCTTCCGTATATGTATTTGGAGAGTTTAGCCTTCGCGCTGGCCAGATGGTTCGGCGAGGATCTGATGACAATTTATTAACGATTCCGTATTCATTATGATTAATTTACCTTAATTAATAATTATAATTTATTAAAAAGTATCATCACGACCGTTTCCCTTTCGGAGTGGTCAGAAACCACGCTTACAAATAAGCGAATTCACATTTAGCCAACATTACTATAGGCCAATCATGACAAGCAAACCAAACTCGAGAAATATCACAAATTAATTAAATATTAATTAAATGTATTTATTTACATTAATAAATATAATAATCATAATAATATTATATTTAAGTTTTAAAGTTTTTAAAAGACATAACACCCATAGATATAACACCGCGTCTTGTCATCTCCTCCAGTGAAGAGAGGGCTGCTCTTTCTTCGCCCAGAGAATCAGTATTGCAATTCAGCGGGGAAATGCAGCCAGCGTTCTTGCCACTATTCCACGCGGACGGGACTTATATTCCTATCCTTAATATTATTTTTATTTTATATGTTGTAAATAATTACTAAACCTAGTAAAATAATAAATAAAAAATGTCAATAGAGACATGCCATCAGAGATATAATGATGCTTAAATTAAATTATAACATTCGAAGTGCTTTTGTCACTGCTGGAGTCTTTTGTCCCGCGATCCTGGAACCCTCTGGGATTGCGTGGAGCTATGGCAAGAGACCAAGACCTTTGGGCCGTTGAAACTTGGCATGTCTCTCGTATAGGATGCGACATGTGTAAACATCACACATCCAGGCAACCTTAACCAAGCGTCTGGCTAAGGAATTGTTCAAATGGCTAACGGAAAAGTCTGGAGACAGGAAAGTTCGCAATTATTTCTGCCAACGTAGCCTTGCTATACATTTTTTATTTATAGTTTTAGATTTAATTTTATTTTTTAATTTTAATTACCTACATAATATATTAAGGTTAGATATAATTAAATTAATATATTATTATAACTATAGTATTTTTTTTTCTTTTTTTTTTCAATAAATCGTGCTTTATTTTTTTTTTAAATACCATACATTGTCACGTCGTCGGCGCATAAGTTCGATTCCCAGTCTGGAAAGTACTACTTGCATCATTACCTCTATACCTTAGGCTGTTAATAAAATATATAATTTAACGAAAACTTCATACTGGAAAATGCCTGACTACTATTAAAGTTATTACTTTGTTTAGAATAACTTTTTGTCGTGCCGGGATAATGGTAGGTTAACACAATATGAATAAAAATACTAACCTCAATTTTAACAACACAATTTTTAAATTTCGAACGATTTTAACGCGCGCTGTTTTTTTTTGCGCGCACAACAACGCGCATGTGCTTACGCGCACGGCAGACTGGTCCAAGTTTAAGGGCACGCGCACAAATCGCAACGCATCAATTGATAACTGGACGAACGATTACATGCAATACAGAGCCAACGATAAATACCTTATTTTTCGACTTTTTGTACAGAAAAAAAATATATATTTGAAGTAATAACTATACAAACAATATAAAATAATTAAAATATTAAATAATTAAAAATAAAACACAACATTAAATAACAAAAATAAAACATACTCGAAAACTAAAAAAAAAAAACTAAAATTATAACCGTCCGATGGCCGTAGTGTGCCGAAGACACTCGCTGCGTTACCCCGTTGAACGGCAAGGCTGACTTTTTGAGCAAAATATTCTCCGCATGCTTACGAGAGAACGCCAGTGCCTCCTCAGACCACGGACCCATCGTTTCGACTGCAAATGGGATGAAGTGGTGATTTACGATGATCTCCGCGTACTTGTTTCGTTTAAGGCGCGCTTGACTCTGTAGCGGCCCTGGCTTATTTATTTTTATATATTTCTTTATCATTACATCATTTCAGCCCCTAGAACACGGAATCCCAGACTTCCAGTGCTGGAGATGGGCCTTCCAAAACATATACGAGTATGTGGAGAATTCGGGCTACTCTCGCCACGCTTACCAGATAGGTGGAGAATTCGGGCTACTCTCGCCACGCTTACCAGATAGGTTAACGATGGCATGATTATTTTTTGTCGTCCGACTCTGCGTCTTCCCTCTAGAACCCGTTTGCCCCATCGTTTTTCAGTTCTGCGGCAGATGTGTCCGGCACATTGCCACTTCAGCTTGCTGATTTTAAAAGCTATCTCAGTAACTTTCGTTCTCTGACGAATATCAATCGAATTCTATCCATTAGAGATATACCTACCAAGCATAGCTCTTTTCATGGCTCGCTGAGCGATTTATGGGCCAGACCCACTGTTAGTGATATGTTATTCTATTGATAGAAACAAACAACTTTTTTCTAAGAAACCATACGAGTATGTCAGAAATGACAAAGAAATTTGGCTACTTCATACAAAAAATAAAATAGTCAATTTGTATGGAAAATCCAAAAAAAATCTCCAACATAAAAAATTCTTGGGAAAAGTTGTTAGTTTCTATCAATAGAATTATATCATTCATAACAGCCTCTGCCACAGCAACATACTCAAGGTAAGTATTAGATACATATTTATTTATTTAAAAACTTTATTGCACTATGTACAAAGGCGGGCTTAATGCCGCTAGGCATTCTCTGACAGCCAAACCTTAAATACAAATCACAAAACAAACAATAAACTGCAAAAATATATTTTTTCCCATTATGGCATAATACCGTTCATTCGATCAATTAATATTTAACATTGAAACATTAAAAATGAATACCTACATATTACTCATTCAATATTGTACAAAAAAGTTTAGCTTTAGGCACTTACTATATATTATTATTTATTTATTTTTAAGTATATTTGCTAAATTATACCTTGATAAAAAATTGTAGGTACAAAAGATTATTAACAGATAAAAAAAAAAGTTTAAAATCTCTACCAACGAAAATTTATTAATTAAATGTATCTTATTTATTATTCATACACATTACAGATCATAAAAAAATATATACGCGGTGACTTTGTATGGTCTTACGTTAGACTAATATGCGATTCTATTGATAAAAATAAACAACTTTATTTAAGAAACTATATATAATATATGTAATAGGTGGTAGGCGGTCTGATGGTGGTAATTTCCCCAGTCTGCTGGGGCGGGGAATAATTCACCGTTCGTGCCGACAAACCCAGTAAAGTGTAGCCACACGTTTCAGGATCAGGCTCGAATTGCCGTCATGTCCAGTCAAGCCGGCATAGTGTTAGGGACTGATGTCAGTCGCTAACATTCATGGATCACGCGCCAGGTCACATGTAGTGCTAGTATAAATATATATCTATGTATGTTAGAGACATCGACGAGCTTGCCACTTGTCATGATGTGCCTAAAGTAAAGTTGGCTAAATGTGAACAAAATAATAAATAAAAGATAATTTATTATTTTTTTTCATCTTAAATTTTTTGTTTTTATTATTTTTATTTAAAACTTTATTGCACGTTATACAAGGGACGGACTTAATACCGCTAGACATTATCTGACAGCCAACCTTAGGGACAATGTGGACCATTTCAAATATAGGTACAGTTCTCCCAAAGTGATAATGCGCATAGAAATCTTCGTCACTGTTCGGCAACGGTCGTATTCCCCGAGCGTCGGAAGACGATATGTATATAGAGTGGTTAAGTGCATTTTCTTCATGCATAATTTAGTAGAATTATGCGTTTTGTGCTAGTTGTTAGTACGTTTTCCTATTTTACAAAATAAACTATTTAAAGTTGAATAAGATAATTAAAGTTGAAATTAAATTCACCTTTGAAAACAAAACCAAGAACGGTGTGTAATATCAGCTCTATATAATTCCACTCAGAGAGAACACATGCAGTCACCGACCGCCCGAATTGTTTTCGATTGTGTACACATGATATTGACTTCTATTTCTTTCGAACAAGGTGCAAAATGCAAGTGCAATGTTTAGGTTCTTACGATTCAATGATTCGGGTGTTTCCGGGAATACGACAATTAGCGAAGATCTGTATGTGCATTATTAATTTGGGAATACTGTAGGTGCAAATATTTATATATAATAATAATAAATAAATCTATATACATATAAATACAATTATATTACTAAAATACATACTAATAACTATGATAATCTCACAAAAGAAATGATCAGGAACGGGTTCAAGACTCAGCTTTACGCAGTGGAAGTTGGTGCAAGAGGGGTTCCAGCAAAATCTTTGCATCACTTACTGAAAGAATTGGGCCTAAGCAGGTCTGCCGTCAATACATTTATGGAACGAGCTTCCAAGATGGCATTAACGGAATCATACAGTATTTGGTTGGGTAGGGAGAGAAGTAGAATGGTAGATGGTGAGCGTATTATCGCGCAATAGAAAAAAAAGGAGGCCTCCTTTTCTTAAACCAGCCTATTGTCGGTCGCAA
Source organism: Tinea semifulvella (assembly GCA_910589645.1). NCBI lineage: Eukaryota > Metazoa > Arthropoda > Insecta > Lepidoptera > Tineidae > Tinea > Tinea semifulvella. The sequence continues at coordinate 1,939,069 of OU342605.1, forward strand.
GCCCGAGACACCATTCTTCTCATCTCTTACCCACACACGATGGACCCGGCACCCGCACGGTGAATCCATGGAATGCTTAGAAATTTGTCTTCCTCTGTCTTCTCTCAATACTAATAATACCATTACATAACTTATGAACTATTTAAATAATGCGATGACACCATTTTTATAAACATTTTTGTTTGAATGCTTGTCGGATTTCTATCGGTAGTTCATTCCACAGGTTTCGGGCAAAATTAAAGTTATTATTAAAATTTAAGAAGTCTTGGCTGCCTACCTACAAAAAAGTATACCCTAAGAGTGAGTATTATGTGGTGTAGCCCAGTAGGATTGACAGCAGGACCGCAGACGGCACCAGCAACCGGGATTCGCACCCGGAGTTCCATTGATACCAATAGTACGCGTAGGGATAGTGGCTACTTCACACCCCTCAGTACCTAATGAGGAAACACGACGCAAGGCGGAGAAGGTGGCTGGTTTTTGATATTTCAAATCCAAATAACAGTGGCCTTAAACCAATTTATACAGAAGTGAACAATCAACTGGGGTAACATTGAAATTTTGCATAAATTTTCCTAATTCCCAAACGAAGCACGGCTCAGTATTCAGTTCCTGACATTGACGTATATGCAAAGAAGACAAGCTATAACGGTTTAAAAATTGTACCAAAATTAACCAGGCGTTTTATTTATTTCCATTATTTAAGTAAGTAAGAATGAAAACGCTACTCAAACGACATTCAAAGCGAAATGAAGTAAAAAAGCGCTTACAGCACCAAGTCAAACATGGCAATGTAGTTAGTAAAACCGGAGCGTTTTGACAAATTTATTTACTAAACATGTTACTTACCAGCGTTGCATTCAACAGGTAGGTAACATCGTTTACTAAGACACAAAAACTAAGTAGGTAGTACAATTAAAAAAATATAGGTATCACAAAAACAATAAACTACAGAAAACAACAAAAATGAATATCGCAAGTACTTACAGTACAAACAAAAATAATTGAATTAAATGAACAAATCAACACAGCGACACCAACAGTGCACAATAACAACAAAAAAAAAAACAAAACCTAGACCGAGAGTCGCGACCCAAAATCACCTTTCGTGCAAGCTCTCAGCCAAAACTGGATCATCAAGCAGCAACTATCAATCCTAAGCTATAATTTATAATATTTAATAGTATTAATGATATTTACTAGTAAATGCAGTAATAAATTATTATAATCATGATGTCACAAGTATTCACATTAATCACCCGAGTAATGATATTCCTCGTAAAATTAATCGTTTATGGAATATATTTTAATTAATAAAATTGCTTCTACAATGTAATAATTCATATTATTCATTGTGGAACCTAACTGCCTAAATTTTTACCAGTCGGCAAAAACTTTACCGTTTTCTGTGCTCTTTTCTCTCTTTCAGTATACGAAATGTGGTAGTGTAAGTAAACTTGTAAGAACGCTCTTAAAATTTGTGGTTAGAACCTCGGCATGTACCAATTTCTTACGCACTACCTATCTACATGTTTTATAGATTTACCAAAGCACCGTTGTCTTGCCAAAGAGTGTCGCAAATCGCGAAATAATATCATTTGTGATAGATATCATCTTGTCTGTTTTTTAATGCTAGTAACACCGGGCGAGGGCCGAGGTCGGTGAAGTGGTAAACAAAGGAGCGTTATGTTCGAAAAACGGACTTTGACCCAGTTGACTATATGTTCCTTGCTAATCATAAAAAAAAGATTTTACGAGAATCATTGTGGATTTTATCAGGATAACTGCCTCCGTGGTCTAGCGGTTAAGTCCGTGGATTTAGACTCGGAGGTACCGGGTTCGATTCCTGGTCGGGACACAAAAATATTTATTAATGTAAATAAATACATTTAATTAATATTTAATTTATTTGTGATATTTCTTGAGTTCGGTACGCTGGAGACATTAACGAGCTTGTCATTTGTCATGATTGTAAAGTTGGCTAAATGTGAATCCACTTATTTATAAGCGTGGTTTCTGACCACCTCGAAAGGAATACGGTCGTGATGATACTTTACTTTTTTATCATTGTGAAGGATCAATAATAAATATAGTGTGCTTGAAGAATCACACAATAGTAAAAGGACGATGGCATCGGTAGAGGAGGCTTATTTAGAATAAATAGTGTGTAAGTATTCAGGAAGAATTGGCGAGTATGGTTTCCGTATGTTAAGACAATATGTATAGTAAGTGCTCAATAGATCGATGAACAGAGAATGTTCATCACAAACCGTAGAACAACATACTCACCTTAGAACGGTGGTTTGGGATGGCTATTAGGGGTGGTTGGAGGCCATTCGGGGGAACAAGAAGTTTCCCACAGACTATCCTTGAAGAAAGGGGTAGTAAGAAAGTGTCCAGGATATGTTATTATGTAGCGGTGTAATTGAGATGTATGGAGAGTCATAAAGAGAATATAGAAACTAGGCAAAACAGAATCTTCGCATAAGGTATTTTGCGACAAAGAGCGCGATAGGCCGTCGGAGTTATGGCGCCAACGAAGAGTTTTTGATTTAAATTCACATAAGTTTTTAGTTGTTAAAATGTAAATAAATATGTGCTCATATAATACAAATATACAAAACGTTTATTTGTTCACAAAAATAGTTTACATAATTCTTTTGAAGGAATTTTGATCACCAGACTAGAATTCTCTGGTTTAAGCTGAGGATCAGTTTCTTCCTCGGTTACATTTTATTATTTACGAGTATAAATGTTATATATCAATCTACCTCTTATGTATCAATCTACAATTATTTGAGTTTTAATTTAAAAAATATTATATTTTCTGTCCTGACAAGTAATTATTCTAATAATTTATTTCCGACGAATCTTCTGTAACACAACAATATCTTCAAAGTTTCTTATCATAGACTCGTCAAGACAAAACATACCTACTGAAATAAACAGTGATATTTTTTATCACTCAGTGCATTTACCTATCGAAAACATCCACTCTGACTCAGTACAATTTCATCCGTCAAACAAGCAGCACGATGAATCAGCCCGTAGCTATTGTAACTGGCGCCAATCGCGGAATAGGCTACGCTATAGTCAAGGCATTGTGTGGAAAGTTCCATGGGTACGTCTACTTAACATCAAGAAATGTGAAAAGAGGTTTGGAAGCCGTGAAAAGTTTGGAAAATGAAGGTTTCATAGCGAAATTCCATCAACTCGACATCAGTGACAGAGATAGTGTACGAAACTTTGCTGAATATTTGAAAAAAGAACACAAAGGCGTCGACGTGCTGGTAAATAATGCTGCAATTTTAGAATGGGACGCAATCTTTCCGACTTACGAAGTCGCAAAAAGGACCATAGACAACAACTACAAAAGTCTACTGCTTATAGAAGAATTTATTTACCCGTTACTGAAAAACGGAGCGAAAGTTGTGAACGTTTGCAGTGCTGCAGGTCATCTCTCCAATTTACGCAACACCCAATGGATCGAAACTCTAAAGCAGAAAGATTTGACTGTTGAAAAAATCAACGAGTTCGTCGACAGCTATTTAGAATCTGTGCGTAACGGAACGTTTCGCAAAGAGGATTTTGCAGATGGCGGGAAACACGCTGAGTTTCGTGTAGCAAAGGTTGCTGTTGCCGCTTTATCTATGATACAAGCTAGGAAATATAAAGATCGACATATTTCTATAAACTTAGTTCACCCTGGGCATGTAAAGACTGATATGGCGAATGGAGGAGGAGTCATAGAGCCAGATGACGCCACCAAAGGGGTGCAGTATTTGATTTTTGAGGCATCGCCGAATTTAAGCGGCACGTTTATGTGGCATGACGGAAAGATGATTGATTGGTATTACGAAGGTGATGATATGTATCTTACTGGCCTTTGGTAATTAGAAAGGAATAGCCTGCATGTTTATATTAAGTTTAATTAATGTCAAAAGAAAAAATTAATGGGAACGACCAAAAGTCGACAGTATATCATTCCCAGCAGCCGCTACAAAATATAACAGCTTTGCTCCATGTTACAGGATTATTACTTCTATCCAGGGACGATTGATTTGGCTATACCAACCTAGGCTATTATCGAAAAAAAAAAAACAATTAAACAAAACATGCATTTTCGCTCGATTTGTCCGAATGAAACTGACAGTTTTCTATGGATATCAGTCGCTTTTTATAAGAATATTTCTAACCGACACGCAAGTCGAAAGCGCCAGAATTAGGCCCCTGATATGTTAATAATATAAACAAATTAAATCTTTGTTTATTTAATCTAAAGCTGAGCAATTAAATTGTATTTTTAAAATAAATCTTCTCACTTTCATGATTGTTGTTATCTAATTGTTTTATTTAATTGGAATGTTTACCTAATTAACGAATTTTACCTACATTAAATTATCCTACCTCTTCAAAAAATAAAATCTGTTTAACACCTCACTCACTGGGCATATATATAGAGATAGATATAGAGATATTACACCCACAGTGCTTTCTTTCTTTCAACGTTCTTTTATTCGGGTTTTGAACCCCGGTACCTTATTATTTAAAGTCGTTCAACTTGTCGTTGCTTTATGGTTTTCATACACTTTAAACAAAATTCTGTAAAAAAGCTAACTTTACTTTCAAGTCAAACATAGCCTGAGAGTGAAGAACCTAACCAAACCTTGCCGGACGCTTAACAATTGATTTTATGATTTTAACCTTAAAAATATGTTTATGATTAGTTTTATTAGGATTAGCATCATAAATCTATAATGTGATATTCTATATCTATTTTTATTTTTTAGAGTTTATAGATTTATTTTTTTCAAGCAGTAACGAAACGTAATTGTTACTTTTGATTTGACAGATAGTTTGACATTGACAGATCACGCGCGTTGTGTTCCGTTCGTGGGTGTGCTATAGATTTTTTAATTAATTTAAAACAAGAAATCGATTTAATACAACGATTATTGACTAAGTTTACTTAGAACTAATACAGCTCGCTATTATATTGAACAAAAAGTGCTATATATCTCTCATATATATCAGTCTTCAGATAAGTAAGTACAGATATATGTTTTTCTTTTTATAATATGCCGCAAAAGTGCATTGGTTTTATTAGAATTTGTAACGGAATATTGTTTATTGTTGTTAAATAAACAACTCAGTCTTGAACTGCATTCGGTGGGAGCTGGTTATGTGCAGTATAATTACAATATTCGACTTTGATATTACATAAATTTTATTGGGACAATGTGGGTTTAAAATAGATAAATGGGCCTTGACCTAGCAAAATTCATTAACAGTCAAGTCGCGATATATTGCGCAGATAAAGATGTTCATATTTGGATAAATTTCCGCCTATATTGTTGTGATATTTTTTTTTTTTCTAATAATCATATGTGATAATGTAATAAACCAAAGATAAATATGCTGTGATGTTATAATAAGTTATTTAATATATCTGAAATATTATTTTACTAAAATACCTTTTTATTTTGTTAATAATTTAAGCACCTTATACATGTATCATGTTTGATCGCTTTTTAAAATGGTAAATATAATAAAGGTAGTTGGGAGAATGGCGTCTTTTACGGCGCAAGCGGCACTACGATCTCGTTGGAGTAGTCTCATAGAGTCGACCAGCGTGGACGTCCCAGGGGAGGTGACGGATGGAGTCCGTTCTGTCGTCGGATGGCTCAAACAGGCACGAAAATTTCTACCCCGTGTATTGATGTCTTTATGTAGTCTTTTTTTTAAACCTGTTGAAGCTTTGATATTTATTTGTTGGCTCAATTTTTATTTATGTTTGTTTTATTTAGATGGAATTTTATGTTTTTAGGTTCCTTTATTATTTATTATGTGTTGTGTTGTGTACCAATATCTTTTTTCAATGTCACCTTCTACCAACCAGTGGCAAGTGTAAGCTAAATTCTTTAGAAATATATTTTTAAGGGCTTGTCTTGTGGAGATCTAGGAATTGTATTCTAGGTGTAATAATGATGTCATGTACTGATAATTATAGTTCATAATAATATGTAGTATGTGATTTATGAAAAAACAAAAAAAAACTAGTCAAACACATATCTTTCCCACACCAATGTATCCAGCACCCACATGGTTAATCTATGAATTGTTAGGTCTTCTTCTAAAAATAACTTACAAAATAAAACTATACATACTATAGATACTTAGTTTAACAGCTTGTTTGTCAAAAGTATTATCAATCAATTTAAAATTAGCTCGCAGTATCTATGTCTTTCTTGAAAAAACATTGTATATGAAAAAACAAATATTTACATGATTTATATATATTAGAGCAACCGAACCACACAAACAGGTCATCATATGAATACACAGTCCGAAGTTACCATCCCTTCTCATACATTTGAATTTGGTGACTCATACATTTGTTGTTTATTTGCTAACCTTACCTCTTAAGTTTTCATTGTCCTGAAGGTTGATTGGAAGGGAGTGCCTATATGCATTATGTCCGCCTTTTGTTTGTATAACAATAAAGTTTTTAAATAAAAATAAAAAAATACATCTGTCGCACAATAAAGATGTGAAATGCTCTTCCAGCCTCAGTGTTTCCACTTTCCTATAACCTGAAGTCCTTCAAGCGAAGTATGAAAAAGCATCTAGTCAAGCCAGCATAGAGTTAGGGACTGATGTCTCATGATTCATGGACCTTGCACCCCACTTACCATCAGATGAGCGCAAGGTGCCATGCTAGTATATAAAAAAAAACATATTTATTTTCTTGGTATAAAGCCGATATTCTGCCAGAGATGTGCAAGGACAATATCCAATATTTGTGGTAGTTACTGGTAACTATAATGTCACAATGGCTGGGAGGCTTATATTCAGCAAAGGACAGACACAGGCTGAAGATATTATTGGTGTATATATTCCTTATACTCTGGAGGATGTTCAGCTTTATTCAGGGTCAAAACAATTTGCAAAATGAGTTGCAATGTCATTATAATTTAACACCCCTCTGGTGATGATCGTGAGAATTTATTCTGTTAGGTAATTGAATAATTTAAATTAAATTACTTTTGGCACTTTTTTATTCTTTATTGATTTGCATGTTTGCCAATATTAGCAATAATATTACTCACAAACTTCCCATTGCCTATATCTCAATAGTATCAACTAGTGACTGGCCAGTGTTAAGAGTTTTTTTTATTGATTACTGTTTGCAACAACAGCTCTAACCGCTAGCAACAATCGCTTCAAATTAAATAGTTTATCTCCTTTGGTTTGCTTGAAACAACTTGGATACAGTCAGAACTAATAAAATATATGTACTAAACAAAGTGGTAATAATGGTTGGACCGTAAACAGACAATAATCCATATTAATGTATGTTATGCACAACATTACTGCTACAAGCAAGTAAAACCAACTAACTTAGGAACTACTTAAATAAGATCGTGGCTGTAAAGAGGCTATGTCAGTTTACATTCTAAATACTTAATATTATAAATACGAAATTAAGATTAAAAACATATAGGAAAATAAATAGTAATAATATTACTACCAAAGATTTAAGATTTAAGACCAAGAATCAAATCCCATACCTCTGCAAGGTATGGGATTTGATTCTTGGTCGAGATTAAATTTCTCTATAATGTTATCAATAAACTGCATGTTTTGCCCAAAGTTTTGTATCTTTATCATATATTTTAAATGTTGCAGGCTTCTTTGGAGGTGCGGCAAGTGGGTCGACGAGCCGTGAGCCAATTGGCTGGCCGGGGGATGGCAGACGATAGTGTCGTTATCATACATTTTAACGATGTATACAATATCGAACAGACTACCAGTAAGTAATGCAATTGACGTAGGATTATTCAATACAAATTCAAATATGGTTTCCACAATTTGGTCTTAGTGGAACCGGGAACTACGGCTTTACGTGCTCTCCGGTGGCGTTGTAAATCTATGTTAAATGTACGTAAGAAAAGTGTATTTCTCATTGGTACATGCCGGGATTCGAACCTACCTTTTTAGGATGTGAAGGAAAGCGTTCTTATTACCGCGCCACCACTGCTCTTATTATTAAAATATTAATACTAGCTGTTTGACCCGGCGTTGCACGTGTAATGTTGTGTCATCGACAAATTTTGATTTTAACGTCTTATATTTCTTTTTGTTAAATTATTATTATTTCTATGACTTAATATCTATTGAATGGAATAGCCGATTTGAACAATTCAAAAAGTGATCTACATGAATTGAAACAGTCTTGAAAACAATATGATTTATTTGGATAAGGATTTAAACATAAGTAATAGGTGGTAGGCAGACTGATAGTGGTAATTTCCTCAGTCTGCCGGGGCGGGGAAGTATGGTTCGTGCCGATAAACCCAGTAAAGTGTATCCACACATTTCGGGATCAGGCTCGAATTGCCGTCATGTCCAGTCAAGCGGGCATAGTGTTAGAGACTGATGTCAGTCATGAGTGTCTGATCCCTGTTGCTAACATTCATGGATCTCGCTCCCCATTTACCATCAGGTGGGCGCAAGGTCACATGTCGTGCTAGTATTTAAAAAAAAAAAAAAAAAAAACATGGTCTAATTTTGGTCGGTATTTTTATCAACTTTTAAAATGTACAAAGTGGTTATTGTGACATAACGATAATAGTTGGACATATGGTATCGCGAAGATTTTTGTAGATATTGATATGTTCTTTAATATTGTAAAACAAACTTTCTCTATCAGCAACAGTTTCCGCAAGGCATGCGACAAAAGACGTTTTGTGGCATTTTTTGACACCTTGGGTTACGTTACTAAAGTCTTAGTAAAGATCCCTAATCTTTTCTAGCAATAAAAATAGCCTATGTTACTCAGGGTGAATATAGCTTTCTAATGGTGAAAGAATTTTTGAAATCGGCACAGTGGTTTTGAGTTTATTCATTACAAACATACAAAAATACAAATCTTTCCTCATAATGTTATTATTATAAATCAGAGTGACCAAAATATCTTATTACAATAATCAACTATCTTATTACTCTCATAATATTAATACATATTTATAATAAGTAGGTAAAATATGCGCGGGCGCGAACCAATTCCCCCACGCAGATATTGCATATACCTACTATTAATTTATAAATATCACCCGCCTCTTGGATATTTTCTGATTCTGGTTAATATTAGACGTCTATAAAAACACTTTAGATTGCGTGATTCTTTGATGTGATTTAACACGTTGTGTGTCCTTTTAGGACGCCCTTTGACCCTATTCTGTTAGTCGCAAACGTTATATAATAGAATCCATACATACATATCTTCACGCCAGATCCCTTGCGGGGTAGGCAGAGACAATTGAGCGCCATTTGACACGATCACGCCATACCTCTTTCGCTTCGTCGACATTCATTAACCTCTTCATACATGCCCTTTGGTTACGAAGACTTTTTAATGCACCTTCAGTCAGTGTTTTATTTATTTGATCGTGATATGTGAGTCTCGGTCTGCCAGGGCCTCTTTTACCCACAACTTTCGCATTATATATCTGGTTCGTCAATCTTTCATCGCTCATCCTTTCAACATGCCCGAACCATCGTAGCATGCTTTTCCTTATTTTTGTCCCTATGCTTTCCTTCATACCAACCCTTTTCCGTATTTCGACGTTACGTATGCGGTCCGCCAAAGTGACGCCACATATCCGCCGCAACGACCGCATTTCTACTGCATTAACCCTACTCTCATGCGTAGTCTGACATATCCACGTTTCGCTTCCATACATCAGTGTTGGTACCAACATGGCATTGTGTATGGCGAGCCGAGCTTTGTCACTGACATTTCGACTGCCGATCAGTGACCCCAGGGCACCGTTAACACTATTTCCCGCGTTCACTCTTCTTTCAACGTCCCTATCGTACTTCCCATCCGCAGTGAAAACACTGCCCAGATATATAATTTCATTTACTTGTTCTAGAGTTTCATCATCAATCTTTATCGTCACGGTTGTCATCCTTCTTCTTTCAAACACTAGTACCTTGGTTTTTCTCGCATTCAAACGATATAATAGAATCCGTTTTAACTATATGCATATCACGCTATTAAAGTTGATATTTGCACGGCGATATAATAGAATAATAGAATCCGTTTTAACTATATGCATATCACGCTATTAAAGTTGATATTTGCACGGCCGCGTTCAAAGTCGAGCGCTTATAGAGTTGAGAATTGACAATCTCTGACTTAAATAACGAAATTCACTAATAACGGTTGCGACTAACCCGTCGTTCCGAGACACGATAATAGTAACCTAATCACGCTTAAAGGTGTTCCGAGACATGTATATGTTATGTACTACGGTGAATGTTCTGAAGAGCTCCACAAGCTTATCCCTTCTTCTCTATTCCGCAACCGAACCACTCGCACAGGCCAAAATATGCATCCACATATACCGTAGCCACTATTCCTACGCGTACATACAAATTTGGAGACTCTTACATCTGTCGCACGCTGAAGATGTGGAATGCTCTCCCAGCCAGTGTGTTTCCCCATTCCTATAACGTAGAGTCCTTTAACGAAGTGTGAAAAAGCATCTTTATAGGCCGGCATAGTGGTAGGGACTGATGTCGGTCGTCTAAGGCTGGCGTCACTTGCTCCCTTTCTTGGACCTCGCGTACCGCTTACCATCAGGTGGACGCGGTGTCACATGTCGTGCTCTGTATAAAAAAAAAAAAAAAACTGTTTTGCCAAAGCTATGTGACGTCACAAATGACATTATTCCTCGCGCTTAGACTGCACACGTCCGTCGTTCCGAGACACGATATTAGTAACCTAAGCACGCTTAACGGTGTTGCGAAACGTGCATAAACTGTTTTGCCAAAGCTATGAGACTTCCCAAATGACATTATTCCTTGAGCTTAGAGTGCTCACGATATCGAGGTAGATCGCTCTGAGCGCTGTCAATTTTTTGTTATTATTTGAGCCCGTAACCAATTAACTGTGCGCCTAGATAAATAAAAATAAAATAAATTCTAACTATTTTAACATACCTTATGGTACTGAGAACTTACACAATACATTTAAATTACAATTTGTTAGTCCGACTATTGACAACAACAATGGCCGACCTGTTGAATGAATCGAATAATCGTGTTCGACTTAAAATCAAAGCAAAAATAGGCGCACTGTTTAATAATAAAGCAAAAAAAGTTCTTACAGCATGGTATAAGAATGGGGTGTATCAGGCAAAGCTTTTTGTAGATGTCGCTAGCGGCAATGGTACCTTTTTTTACACCTATATCGTATCATTTTTTAAATGTTTTTGTAGTTTTATATTTTTATAACAGAAAAATGTATTTTAAATTAACGTTACCTACTTAAAAGACGAATTAGGAAAGCTCACACCGTCTTTAAAAAGAAAAAAGGTTTAATTAATAGAACGGCAATTTTGAGATCACCATATCTTTGCTTTCGCTTGGAAATCTCGATTTGTACCCTTAAAAGCTGCTCATTTCTGCATAATATCCAGAAAATAATAAATTTCGTAATAAATAAAATTTCGTAAAAAATAAACTTGTATTTAGTTTTCTATGCAACTGACTATCGTGATAAAAAGTTAGTGATACACCCCATTGAATGGATGACAACTTTATTATGTTTAATCCACAGACAAGTATTTAGTTTTCCCTACCAACTACAAGACTATAAATCATAATTTTACAATTGCTTGTTCAAAGTTTTCACCCCCTTTTTTCAAATAAAATTGTTGCTTGGATCACTTCTGTTCTTAACTAGCCAAATGCTTTCTCTTTATAGACACAGAACCAGTGGGTGGTGCACTAAGGTTTTCCACAGCCGTGAAGCAGCTTAGCCATCTCAATCCGCTGGTGTTGTTCAGTGGAGACGCCTTTTCTCCTAGCATGTGTAAGTATCATAAATATAAGTATTGTGGTAACCCAAGGGTTAAGACCAGGAATCTTATTTCAATGATGTTATTATTATTATTTTTATTACCAATCATAAAAATAATTGTTCTGTGCTGGAAACTTCTAAGGCTGTTGTTATTTTGTTTAATAATGTGCTATAATGTGAATAATTATGGAAAACAAAAAAATATTAATTTCCGTGGTAAGCTACGAGGCTTGTGTTACGGAAACTAGATGGTTGATAAACTACATATTATACTTTTTTTTTTTGTAAATATATACATATTATACATATAAACACCCAGACCGAGACAAATTATACAATGTACAACTTGCCCCCGGTGGGAATCGAACCCACGACCTCTCGAGTTCACGGCAACGTTTGTTACCACTAGACCACGGAGGCGGTTATAAGTTTACCTATAGTTATTTTTGTATAGTATTACGTAATTATTTAATTCTAATATATTTACATTTACTTAAAAAATCTCATACACCCATCATATAAATCTATCACTCTCCCGAAGGTTAGCTGGTAGAGAATACCTTCATGGTATTATGCTCACCTATGTACATATTTTTATTTTGTTTATTTTGTGTGCAATAAAGAATTTTATTATTATTATATTTTCAGTAAGCAATTTTACTAAAGGAGAGCAAATGGTGCCAGTTTTAAACGAATTAGGGACACATTGCGCTGTATTTGGCAATCATGACTTTGGTAAGTATTCATCATCATCATCATCAGCCTGTGTCTCTCCACTGCTGGATATAGGCCTCCCCCAAGGCTCGCCACTGCACGCGGTCTTTTGCAATCCTCATTAAGTATTATAACTAAGTAATTAAATTATATTATATACCTATATATTAATAATTTAAAAAATTCTGGCAGGTCTTACCGACCGATTGCTTCTTGCCAGTGAATTTTGGTAATGACCAATTCATGCTGACGACGCAATATATATATATATATATATGGATCGACTAATAATTAATTAATAAATCGATTAAAAATAATAACAATTAAAACTTAAAAATCGATCCTATCACCTTCAACGGCTCCTCCACTCAACCTTCCTTCCAGCTGTCAAACTCAGTTGTCAACATCCTATAATATTTTTTTAATTTTTTTTATGGACATGGTACAGAAAACATAAGTCCTAAACAATTCAATTCAAATTAATCAGTATTTTTTGTTGTAATCTCTCCAAACCTCGAAAGGCATAAATGTTACCATTTAAAATATTTCCGTTAAGATATATTTTTTTCTGGCAACATTGAAGATTGCATTCTTGTATTCTAAATATTCACTTTGTCAGAATTTCTGCACTTTCGACATCCATAAGTGTGTATCTTTCATGTTATAGTTATTTTATATTGTGTCACGCAAATAATTTACAATTTTAGAACGATATCTGATTTAACTAGTCGCAAACGTTATTAGTGGATTTCGTTATTTACGCCAGTAAATAAATAAATTGTATCATAATTACAAAATATTATGCAATTCCCAACTATAAGCGCTCGACCTTGACAGCGGCCGTGCAAATATCAACTTTAATAGGATGATATATATATATAGTTAACGGATTCCATTATATAACATACATACATACATACATATCTTCACGCCAGATCCCTTGCGGGGTAGGCAGAGACAATTGAGCGCCATTTAACACGATCACGACATACCTCTTTCGCTTCGTCGACATTCATTAACCTCTTCATACATGCCCTTTGGTTACGAAGACTTTTTAATGCACCTTCAGTCAGTGTTTTATTTATTTGATCGTGATATGTGAGTCTCGGTCTGCCAGGGCCTCTTTTACCCACAACTTTCGCATTATATATCTGGTTCGTCAATCTTTCATCGCTCATCCTTTCAACATGCCCGAACCATCGTAGCATGCTTTTCCTTATTTTTGTCCCTATGCTTTCCTTCATACCAACCCTTTTCCGTATTTCGACGTTACGTATGCGGTCCGCCAAAGTGACGCCACATATCCGCCGCAACGACCGCATTTCTACTGCATTAACCCTACTCTCATGCGTAGTCTGACATATCCACGTTTCGCTTCCATACATCAGTGTTGGTACCAACATGGCATTGTGTATGGCGAGCCGAGCTTTGTCACTGACATTTCGACTGCCGATCAGTGACCCCAGGGCACCGTTAACACTATTTCCCGCGTTCACTCTTCTTTCAACGTCCCTATCGTACTTCCCATCCGCAGTGAAAACACTGCCCAGATATATAATTTCATTTACTTGTTCTAGAGTTTCATCATCAATCTTTATCGTCACGGTTGTCATCCTTCTTCTTTCAAACACTAGTACCTTGGTTTTTCTCGCATTCAAACGGAGTCCTTTTTCTGCACATCCCTCCTTCATTCTTGTGACTAGTGATTGCAGTTGTTGTTCGGACGATGCCATAAGAACAGCATCATCTGCATAAAGCAGGCAGTTCACCACTAGATCACTCATCTTTATCCCACAGTCACTCTCTCTCACTCTTTTTAGGCATTTGTCGAGATATAGAGTGAATAGTCTAGGAGAAAGCACACAACCCTGTTTGACGCCCATTTGGGATTCAAAGCAAGGCGACATACCCCCCTCCACCCGCACACAAGCTTTGCAGCCCTTGTACAGGGACTGTATAGCCTGTAGCAGTTTGTCATTCACTCCATACTCCGGCAATATGTCCCAAAGCTTCTTTCTTACAACTCTATCAAAAGCCTTTTCCAAATCCACAAAAGCACAGAAAACCTTCTGGTTTAAGGCCAAAAACTTCTCTGTGATATTGCGGAGCGAAAAGACTTGGTCAGTGCATCCTCTTCCAGGTCTAAAGCCTCCTTGTGCCTCCCATAAAAGACCTTCAGTCTTCTCTTGCAAGCGTTTCGTGAGAATCTTGCCATACATCTTGCTCGCCAAACTGATCAAACTAATCGCTCGGTAGTTGGCACAGTCCAATCTAGATCCCTTACCTTTGTATAAAGGAACGATGACTGATTGCCGCCAGTCCTCTGGTACTCTTCCCTCCTGCCAGCAAAGGTTGCACAGTAGGTGGAAAGCGTTCCAGACCGGTATACCTCCGTATTTGATCATTTCAGCGAGCACTCGATCTTTTCCCGCTGCTTTGCCACATTTCAGGCTTCTAATTGCCGATTGCAATTCTTGCACACTTATTTCCTCCTTAAAAGTGGACGTTATAGTTGTGGATAGCTCTGGAGGTAAAATACCCGTCGTAACGTCGTTAGGAGTACTACTAGCATACATCTCGCTAAAATATTCATTCCATCGCTGCAACACCTCATTTGTGTTTGCAAGAATGTTACCGCTTTTTGATTTCACTCTGTTCATTCGACAAGATGACAAGCTACCTTTGGCCTTCCTAACTTCCCTCCAGAAAAGTTTGGAGTTCTCCTTAAAGTTGCTCGTCATCCTATTTTCACCTATTTCCTTACATCTTTCACGCTTCTCCTTAACCAAAACTTTTGTCTCATTCTTGCAGCGATGGTACAACTCTTTTTTTTCTCTTTTTATACTTTCATTCATATTCAGCGAAGCAACGTAATCTATCCAAGCTTTCTTCTTTCTTTCTACCGAATCTTTGACCTCTTGATCCCACCACGCGTCACCCTTGGTTGCTCGCTTTTTTGCTACTCCACATACTTCTCTTGCCGATTCTACCATACCATTTTTTAGGTACTTCCAACACTCTTCTACATCTTTGCTCACATCTTTCAAATTGATAAGTTTATCATTGGCGCATTTCATATACTCCTCTTTCACACTATCATCTTGTAACTTTTCACTCTTTATTCTCTCTACTGCTGACAGATTGCCACCTGATCGCCGGTGGCGCCATTTTGTGAACAGGCCACTAATCCTAGTAATTACTAGGTAGTGGTCTGTTCCCAATTCTGGCCCACGATACGCCCTGGTATCCAGAGTCTGTGTTCGCAGTCTTTCATCAACTATTATTAAGTCAATTATACTCTTTTCACTATTCATCGTTCTTGTATACATGTGAATATCTTTGTGAGCAAACATTGTGTTGGACACAAAAATATTCTTTTCTAAACACACGTCAAGAATAAGCTTACCTGCATCATTTACTCTCCTATCTCCAAAATCACCTAGGACCGTTTCGTAATCTGCACGACGTGTCCCCACCCATCCATTCAAGTCGCCACATAATATTATATTTTCGTTCCCAACTGCCAAATCTAGAACTGTCCTGACCTGGTTCCAAAAATTCTCTAGTTCCAGCTGTGGTGCTGAGCTAACAGGTGCGTACACCACGGCCACAAATAACTTTTTAAGGCCTATTTTAAGACGAACCCAGAGTATTCTTGGGCTTTCCAGGCAGTACTCGTACATACTGTCGGCCAAGCGACCGGATAGTAAGATGCCCACCCCCTGACTACCGCGATCGCTATCTCCCACTCCCGACCAGAGCGCGATCCCCCCTCCCGGCAAGTCCTGCATCTCACTACCCCTCCGCTTGGTCTCGGTCACGCCAATTACATCCAAATTCATTTTATCCATCGTATCTAGGAGTTCATTCATCTTATCATTCATCCCCCCTCGGACATTCCAGGTGCCAAAACGGCACTCATCTGCCCTCAATCCGCGCTTTTTAGGCCATCCGTGATGGGTTGCGGACCCCATCGCCGCTTGTATAACGTTTGCGGTTACGTAACAGAATAGGGCTGCTGGCTGACTAAGATTTGGTAAAGTTGAATATAGTTCCGGCAGATCCTCTGTGGAAGCGCTCTTTGTGACTAAGTCATCCGCGAACAATGCGGCTTGGCTTTGGTGGCCAAGTTTCAATATGTGGGTTTATGTGCGTGTATATAAGTTAGTATGTTTGTGTAAGCAACAGCCTATTTTTTATAAATGGAGCGAACTAAGGAAATCTGGCTGAATAAGATCTGGTAAAGTTGTGTAGCAGTTCCTCTGTGGGAGCGCTCTTTGGAACTAGGTCGATCGCGAACAACGCAAGCGTACTTGAATACATAAATATTAGACTATCCAGTATACTCATAAATATTTGTATTTGCGTTAATTTTTTACACGTTTTTTCTTTTTTTGTGGCGCAGATTTTGGTCTAGAAGTCCTATCGGGGTTGGTGGCAGATTGCAAGTTTCCTTGGCTAATGTCAAATGTCATAGACAATGAGACAGGGCGGCCATTGGGAGATGGGAAAATAACACACGCCGCGCTTTGTAATGGACACAAAATTGGTCTCATCGGACTTGTTGAACAAGTATGTGGAATTATCAATTTTATTTATTAATTTATTCCACAGCTGTCTTTTACAAGTAAATATTTACATTCAAATGATTATCGAACACCTATCCAATTACGGAATAACATTATTTTCACTAAACATATAGCATGAACGGATTATTAACAATTTAAATATTAAAAAATAAACATAAGAATAAAAATAAAGAGACGATATTAAAAAAAACCATCTACGCATCATTATGTAAGTGTATGTACTTATATGTGAATGTGTAGGTGTAAATTGTAAGTGTGAATGAGTGAGTGAGTGAGTTTAATTAACATTTGGATTTTTTCGAGAAGAGAAGAGAAATGTGCGAATGCCGGGTCCTTCGTGCCCGTACAGTAGGTATTTGGTTGGGTAGAGAGCGGAGTAGAATTGTGGATGGTGACCGTATTGTCGCGCAATAAAATAAAAAAGAGGCCTCCTTTTCAAACCAGTCCATTGTCGGTCGCAAGCCCGAGACACCATTCTTCTCATCTCACACACACACATGATGGACCCGGGTGCCGGGTGAATCCAGGGAATGCTTGGAAATTTGTCTTTTCTCACTCTATCTCTCTTTTTCTATTTATTAAGCAGCGCGTTGCTCGCAGCTGGTTACGAAAAATATGGAATGTAAAACTTGACAAATGACAGGTGGTGTCTTAAATGTACGAGGCAAAGGAGGAACGTCTTATGCAGCCAACGATATTTATACCTTGCTCGATATAATATGATTAATCGTTACATTATCTTTTCACAATCGTAATAAGCATTTAATTACCTTGTAAAAATATTCCGGATATTTTGTTATTATGTTTAATTTATTGTAGGAATGGCTAGATACATTGGCGACGATAAATCCAGAGGAGGTGACTTTCATAGACTTCGTACAAGCCGGAGCCAAACTTGCCACTCAACTCAAACAAGAGGTGGGTAGGTAAACATAATAAATATGTCAATGGGGATGTAAAATGCAAAAAAAATCTTAGATTTCGGTAGCTATTGTAGTCTGGTAGACTAGTAATGGCAATGGCCACTAAGGCATTTGTGCCAACTTTACGTTTGTATTAATTAATAATCTGAATTGATTTATATATACTGCGTCTAATTTATTAAAGAGCAAATATTTTAATATTATAATCTAGAATAAAAATAAAGAATAAATTATGTTTTATTTTAATTATTCAGTAATAAAATCTTAAGTAACAATGCATTGAAGTTATCCTAAAAATAGTCAATTGGTTAAAATGTATGTATGAAATCGTTGCAAAGCACTATTTATACGATTAGGTTCTTTATTATGACCAGGTACTTTATTATAGATAAAACATTGGATTTCAAAGTGTTTATAATTCTGTAATGGGGTTTGTTACTAACTTTTTATAACGATAGATGGCGCATGATAGATGGTACCTAACATAACTGTCAGCTGCGTAGAAAACTTGTATTTTTATTACGAAATTTATTATTTTTTGGATATTATGCCGAAGTGAGCAGCTTTTAAGTGTACAAATCGAGATTTCTAAGCGAAATCAAAGATATGGTAATCTTAAAATTGCCGTTCTATTAATAAAACCCTTTTTCTTTTTAAAGACGGTGTGCGCTTTTTTAATTCGTCTTTTAAGGTAGTTAACGTTAATTTAAAATACACTTTTCTGTTATAAACATATAAAAATAAAAATAAAACATTTTAAAAAAATGCGATTTAGGTGTAAAATAAGGTACCATTGCCGCTAGCGACATCTACAAAAAGCTTTGCCTGATACACCCCATTATATCAGGAGAATCGATACTAATTAATTATCGACATAAAAAAAGTGTTTATCAATTGTCGTTATGCTAGGGTAAAATAAATAAAATTAATTACAGTAGAGTAGAGTTAATGCAGTAGAAATGAGGTCTTTGCGTCGGATATGCGGCGTCACTTTGACGGACCGCATACGTAATGACGAAATACGCAAAAGGGTAGGTATTAAAGAAAGCATAGGGACAAAAATAAGGAAAGGTATGCTCCGATGGTTCGGACAT
Organism: Tinea semifulvella; assembly: GCA_910589645.1. NCBI lineage: Eukaryota > Metazoa > Arthropoda > Insecta > Lepidoptera > Tineidae > Tinea > Tinea semifulvella. The sequence goes on from OU342605.1 coordinate 1,958,261, forward strand.
GTTGAAAGAATAAGTGAAGAGAGATTGACGAACCAGATATATAATGCGAAAGTTGTGGGTAAAAGAGGCCCTGGCAGACCAAGACTTACCTATCACGATCAAATAAATAAAACAATAGCTGAAGGTGCATTAAAAAGCCACCAAAATAAAAGGGCATGTATGAAGAGGTTGATGAATGTCGAAGAAGCGAAAGAGGTATGTCGTGACCGTGACAAGTGGCGCTCAATTGTCTCTGCCTACCCCGCAAGGGATTTGGCGTGAAGATATGTATGTAATTACAGATTATAGAAACACAATTATGTTAACTATGAAATAAAAAAGAAATCATTATGGCATAAAAACATTTTACTGGGCCCATTTCTCTAAGAAAAACATTTTACTGGGCCCATTTCTCTAAGAAAAACATTTTACTGGGCCCATTTCTCTAAGAAAAACATTTTACTGGGCCCATTTCTCTAAGAAAAACACTTTACTGGGCCCATTTCTCTAAGAAAAACATTTTACTGGGCCCATTTCTCTAAGAAAAACATTTTACTGGGCCCATTTCTCTAAGAAAAACAGGACATTTAATAATAATTTAATGTGTATAATATTTTTGTGCAAAAATGGCCAACTTAGTTGGTTTTTATCCTAACACGACAATATTGTGATATTTCAGGGCTGCGAATACGTAATAGCGTTAACGCATATGAGGACACCTAATGATATAAAACTGGCAGAAGGTTGTAACGAAATTGATCTCATATTGGGAGGACATGATCATGTTTATGAGGTTATTGAGGTTAGTACTGTGTATTTTATTTATGTAATCATTATCATCAGAGCCCCTAGAACACAGAGTCCTAGACCTCCACTCAAGGGCTATTGACTCCATACATTGCACTGGGAAATATCGAGGGTTGCCATTAATTCTTTTTTTTAAGGTTACGAATTATATTTTAGTAAAGATTTTTTTTTAATTACTGGTAACCCTAAATTGTCAAAACCAAATCAGAACAAAATGGAGTCTTGGCTGTTTTGAAGCAGAATTGCTATTTATTTTATTGTCTGAATTTTTAGTTTAATAGGTATGTGAACGTCGTTAGAGAACTCCAAGAAATAATAAATTAAAAATATTATTTGTGTTTTTATTTTAGTTACGTATCTATTCCGCCATTTTTAATAATTGATCTACTATTAATTTTATTCATCTAATTTATACTTTGTTTTTTTTTTCATAGTAACTATCGAAATTAATAAATTGATCAATTATTAATGATTCTTTTATTAACAATAAGTACAAAAAAATCCAATAAAGAATTTTAAAATTTGCCACCTATTCTAGTTCGGTGGGAACCCGTAGTAGCGCTATTAAAACTGGAACACGCTTTTTGTATGGAGTTACACTACTTCTTGTATTATGTTCCTTGCCCCCAGAAGTGGAGGAGTGAATACTAGAAGAATTTAGCTACACTTACACAGACGGTTTCGAGATGTCAATTTCACAGATTCAAAGTTTTCAATTAACTTTATTTATCTATATATTTTTACATAAAATAGCGGAAGCTGTTGTAAGGAAGCTCCTTGAAATCCTAAAAGGTTCGAACCCTGACATGTACCAATGAGAAATACACTTTTCTTCATTTGTCATAGATTTACAACACCATTTACTGGCTTGAGCACGTTAAGGCATCAGTCCCGGCTCCGCTATTTCCAACTTATGGAATCGCTATTAGTTCTCATTAAAATTTATTTATTTATCTCCTTAAAGCGTGTTTATGTTATTTTCGGCTTAGGCCGCGTTCGTTTTATAGCATTTCCAACATTTCGTAGCAACTTCATAAACCAGCACGAAATGTCGTTTTTGTTAAGAAATACTACTTTTTTTAACAATGCTAACGTTTCTTAAATAAAACGAGCGGTGATGCTACTTTTTGACAAGTGTTTTCGTTCATGTTTTATCATACCATGGCATCCAACACACATGATATTATTATGGTTTTTGAATTTATTACATAAAATCGTTTAAAATACCCTTTTAACAAATATAATAGAAAACTATAAAGTATATAAAAATGGTAAACAAACCATTTGACATCTGTCAAAAAGTAACATCAATAACCCTCCTTTCAACACGGTACTGACATACGAAATTAGCATCAAATGTTAGAATTTTCATTAAACGAACGACTTGTGCTAAAAAAGTGGTATTTTCATGCTAACATTTCTTAAAACGAACGCGGCCTAAAAATCCTATTTCGTTCCAAAATTAAAAATTATTTTCGTGACATATGAATATTCATAAAATAAAGAGACAGACTTATGGATGTCAAAAGTATTAGAGCGTGTAGTAATTTCTCTGATGTTTTTGTTGATTGTTCTCTTCTCCCGATGGATGATGAATGAGGTAATAGGGAAGGCAAAGGGTCTAGCCCATACAGCCAAGTCTGACGTAATATATCTTTTATTTTTAGGAGTTCATCATCAAATTCCAGATGCTGCCGAATTTGATGCTTTACTTGGAGTCACTCGCGGCACCATAGCTCAAACACGTCGGGTAAAATATGGGAGTTGACAGCGCGGGAAAACCGCAAAAAATAAACTGCAACTTGTGCCCCATATTTAAAGTCCAATTTATCGTTTTCCATAATTATTCACATTGTAGCAGATTATTAAACAAAACAACACCACTTTTGACCAATAATATCCGCAGTAAATTAATTTACAAAACAAAAACTTGCACTTGACATGTTAACGCAAAATGGCGCGAAGAACTCTCGTAATTTCTCTGTATAATGACATCAGTAATTCTGATAAAACGAATATTAGAACACAATTTTCAATGTTGCCTAATAAAAAAAATATATTACCGGAAATATTTAAAATAGTAACATATAAGAGAGTTTAGAATTAACACCTGTATTCTGAGACGTTTCCTCAACGGCTCCTTCACTCAACCATTCAGCTGTCAAACGGGTTCCCGGGATCCTCAAAATCGGAATTCTTAGTCTCCAAACCTCGAAAGGCATATACGAGGGGCGTTCAAAATATTCTCGGTATTGATACGTTACAACCTCTTTTATATATATATTTGTTACTGGCCGCTAAGATTCATCCATTGACATTAAAAAAAAGTAAAATTGGAACCGAGATGTTCTTTTGTTTTTCTGCAATTGCCGAACAAACATGAACGAATTAACAATTTTAACGAAATTAGAGCACCGATCCGTCATAAAATTCTTGACAAAACAGGGTAAAAATCAAAAAACCATAAAAGAGGAAATGGATTGTGTTTACCGTGAGTCTGCTCCTTCTTTATCTACTATTCAAAAATGGTCAAGCGAATTTAAGCGTGGAAGGGAGAGTATTGAAGATGACCCTAGACCTGGCCGGCCTGTAGTGGCTACCTCACAAGAAAATATTGATAAAGTGGAAAAACTTATATTGGAAGACGGCCGAGTGAAGGTAAAATCTATAGCTCAAGTAACCAATCTCTCTATTGGTACCGTACATGACATTATACATGACCATCTTAATATGTCAAAAGTAAGTGCAAGATGGGTTCCGCGAATGCTGACGCTTCTTCAAAAGGATATGCGTGTGGCTTGCTGTTCAGATTTTATCGACCTGTGTGGTGAAAATCCCGATGAGGTGCTGCAAAAAATAGTTACTGGAGATGAAACCTGGGTTCATCATTATGACCCAGAGAGCAAACAGGAGTCCATGCAGTGGCACATTAAGGGTTCAGCTCATCCCAAGAAGTTCAAGGTAATCCCGTCAGCTGGCAAGGTCATGGCCACAATATTTTGGGATTGTGAAGGAGTTTTGCTTATCGATTATAAAGAAAAAGGTGTAAATATCACAGGGCAGTACTACGCTAACGTTATACGTCAATTAAGAGATGCGATCAAAGAAAAGAGGCGAGGAAAGTTAACCAAAGGTGTTCTGCTTCTGCATGACAACGCCCCTGTCCATACTGCTCATATTGCCAAGGCAGCTATTGTTGAATGTGGGTTTGAAACTGTTACTCATCCACCCTATAGTCCGGACTTAGCCCCAAGCGACTTCTTTTTGTTTCCCAATCTTAAAAAGGATCTGCGTGGAAATAAATTTTCTGACGATGAAGTGTTGAAGACGGCCGTGGAGGAGCATTTTTACACCAAAGATAAAAAATATTTTTATGAGGGATTAAAAAAAATAATTGATCGATCTTATAAGTGTATGAACATAGGGGGGGAGTATATTGAAAAATAAAAATATCAAACTTTTCGTACTTGTTTGTTTTTATCCACATACCGAGAATATTTTGAACGCCCCTCGTAAGTTACCATTTTTAAAATTTCCGCTAAGATATTTTATTATTTGGTAACATTAATTACTTAATTCCACAAGATGTTAAAACCGCACATGTGACGTTTCTTACAATTTCAGGTGAACAATAAATACATTATCAAAAGCGGCACTGATTTCCGTCAGTTTTCCAAAATAATGATAAGTTTTGAGAACGAAGGAACCCGGGTCGATATCAATGACATACACGTGACCAGCTCGTTCCCAGAAGACCAGGTCCTCAAGGGAAAAGTGGATAAATATTCTGGTAAGAAAACAGAGTTTTGAACCTTTTTAATAATTTGATGTTTTATTTATTATTTGTGTGGCAAAACTATCATATATTCATAATACAATTTATGAACGACTTACCGTAGTCTTTCTTCATTTACCTGTCACTGAGAATCGAACCCGGTTCCTCAGATTTAAAGTAAGCTAATATTGTTATTGAAATAAAAAAAATATTTTCTTTTCAGCAATGATCGAAGGCAAAATGGACGAGGTTTTGGGCAAGTTTTGTGTTCCACTGGAGGGTAGATTTTCTTGCATTCGTCGGCAGGAGTCGAATCTTGGTAACTGGGTGTGCGATGTACTTCTAGCGGCCACGGGAGCAGATCTAGTCATACTAAATTCTGGAACTTTCCGATCTGATCAAGTAAGTTTGAAAACACTACAAGCATTTTTTTTTCCAAAATGTATATATAAATAGTAGATTTTTCATTACTTTAATTTATATATTTAAGTAAGTTATGTACGCGATGTCCAAGAATGGGAGCAACTGACGCCAGTCACTAACGACCGGCATCAGTCTCTACCACTATGCCGGTCTAACCTTATGCTTTTTGCGGGAAACAAACTGGCTGGAAGAGCATTCCACATCTTCAGCGTGCGATAGATGTAAGTCTCCAAATTTATGAGTACGCGTAGGGATAGTGGGTATGGAATGTGAATGCATATTTTGGCCTGTCCGTGTGGTTCGGTTGCGGAATAGAGAAGAAGGGATAAGGTTGTGGAGCTCTTCAGAACACTCACCGTGGTATAGCTTGTAGAACATGCTCATAAGCAACGAGGTGAAGCTGCAGTGATTCGAGAGTTAGTTAGACATTGTGGTGTTAATTAAATGTATTTATTTAAATTAATATTATTGTGTCTCGACTAGGAATCGAACACTCGAGAAATATCACAAATAAATGATTAATAAATATTTTTTTTAAAAACTGCCTGGGTTTGATTCCTGGTCGGGACACAAAAATGTTTATTAATGTACATAATAAAATAAATAATAAAATGTACTATAGTAATGTTGGCTAAATGTAAATCCGCTTATTTATAAGCGTGGTTTCTGACCACCCCGAAAGGGAAACGGTCGTGATGATACTTTACATTACTTTAAAAGTAAAAAAAAATGAATTGCCTATTACAACCTTAATTACAGGTTCACCCAGCTGGTGACTTCACCCTTCGAGATCTGTCCAGCATCATTCCTATGAGAGACCCTCTGGTGGTGGTGGAAGCTGGAGGTGACGTTATCCTCCAGGTCTTGGAAAATGGAGTCTCCAAGTACCCCAGTCTTGAAGGAAGGTTCCCACAGGTATGACTACAAAATTAAAAATTATATTTTATAATTTAGTAATAGTGCAATTTACGTCCAAGGCTGATTTGCACCAAAATGAAGTGTACTCGTACATACATAAATAAATAAATATTTCCAGACAGGTCACACAGCGCCATCTAGTTTCCTTAGTAAGCTACGAGGCTTGTGTTACGGAAACTAGATGGTTGATAAACTACATATTATACTTTTTTTTTATTTGTAAATATATACATATTATACATATAAACACCCAGACCGAGACAAATTATACAATGTACAATTTGCTCCCGGTGGGAATCGAATCCACGACCTTCCGAGTTCACGGCAACTTCTTACCACTAGACCACGGAGGCGGTCAGAGACAGAGACGTGACTGTCATAATCTTGGCATCAATAAAATAATGTCGGACTGTGGTTTAATAATCAAATTTGAACAGGTAGCTGGAGTGTCATTTGCCTTTGACCCGTCAAAGGCACCCGGTAGTAGAATAGCCAGCGAAGTGGTGAAGATAGGAGACGAATACATATCTTTGAGACAAAAGTACCGACTTGCTATCAAGAAGTACCTACATTCGGGGAACGACGGCTTCACTATGCTGCCACATTGTCGCGAATTGGTGAGTCTTCGTCAAACAGCCAGTAGAGGCTGTCCTGGCTCGGTTGAACGTTCACAGTTCGATATTTATTTATTTATTTATAAACTATATATAGATAGGGATGTTGAAAGAAGAGTGAACGCGGGAAATAGTGTCAACGGTGCCCTGGGGTCACTGGTCGCCAGTCGGAATGTCAGTGACAAGGCTCGACTCGCCATACACAATGTCATGCTGGTACCAACACTTGACTCGGCCACTGTACAGCCACGAAATTAATTAAATTTCATTATAATTAGACATTATATTATAATTATTTTAAATTATAAGTTGACACAGCCTTTATACAGCCACGATTTTTTTTTTTGTTTTTATAATTTGACATAAAATTATAATTATTTAGATTGTAAGTTGACACGGCCTTTATACAGCCACGAAATTATTTTGTTATTTTTTTTTTTTTTCATTTGACATTAAATTATAATTATTTAGATTGTAAGTTGACACGGCCTTTATACAGCCACGAAATTATTTTGTTATATATATATATATTTTTTTTTAATTTGACACTAAATTATAATTATTTAGATTGTAAGTTGACACGGCCTTTATACAGCCACGAAATTATTTTGTTATTTTTTTTTTTTTTAATTTGACATTTAATTATAATTATTTAGATTGTAAGTTGACACGGCCTTTATACAGCCACGAAATTATTTTGTTATTTTTTATTTATTTTTTAATTTGACATTAAATTATAATAATTTGATTGTAAGTTGACACGGCCTTTATACAGCCACGAAATTATTTTGTTATTTTTTTTTTAATTAACATTAAATTATAATTATTTAGATTGTAAGTTGACACGGCCTTTATACAGCCATGAAATTATTTTGTTATTTTTTTTTTTTTTAATTTGACATTAAATTATAATTATTTAGATTGTAAGTTGACACGGCCTTTATACAGCCACGAAATTAATTTAAATTTATTATAATTATACATTATGTTATAATTATTTAGATTATAAGTTGACACGGCTATAATGCCTCGAATTTAGGTTAAGCTACAGTACTTGCTTATGGCATCAATGTCACTTACTTATTTCGGTCTACCCATAATTGAATTTAATCTTTTTATTTTTATTATTTTAATAATATTGTAAAAAATTGACAATATCCGAGTGTTACATGTGAACCATATGGAAATAAATATTATGAATTTGAATGAATATGTATGGAAGCGAGACGTGGATATGTCAGAATACGCATGAGAGTAGAGTTAATGCAGTAGAAATGAGGTCGATGCGTCGGATATGCGGCGTCACTGTGACGGACCGCATACGTAATGACGAAATACGCAAAAGGGTAAAAATAAGGAAAGGCATGCTCCGATGGTTCGGACATGATGAAAGAATGAGTGAAGAGAGATTGACGAACCAGATATATAATGCGAAAGTTGTGGGTAAAAGAGGCCCTGGCAGACCTAGACTTACATATTACGACCAAATTAATAAAACAATAGCTGAAGGTGCGTTGAAAAGCCATCGAAACAAAAGGGGATGTATGAAGAGGTTGATGAATGTCGAAGAAGCGAAAGAGGTATGTCGTGATCGTGACAAGTGGCGCTCAATTGTCTCTGCCTACTCCCCAAGGGATTTGGCGTGAAGAAGATATGTATGTATTTATAAAGTTTATTCCACAAAGTCCAAAGGCGGACTTAATGTCCGAAGACATTCTCTGACAGCCAAACCTTGGGGACAAATTTGATCAAATGTAGGTGCAATCTTAAATATAATAAGAGAAATAAATAACTATTTAAATTAACAGCAATTTAATATATTCTTACTTACAATATATATGGAATAAATATTATAATATCGATACACTAAATACTAATATATACATATTATTATACCTAAACATACATATATACTACTTATTAACGCTGTGTGGAGCTATTTAGAAAGTGTGAAAACACCAGTTTTTTGAATAATGTTCTGGTAGTTGCTTGCCGTATGTTAACAGGTAGATTATTCCACAAATTAGTAGCAACAACTACAAAAGAGTTAGACACAAATGAAGACTGATGAGAAGGGACAGATACAGCAAAATATATGTCATGTTTAATTTAATGTAATTGACATTATAATTTTAGCTTAAGTAATCATGACATTTTTATTTTAGTTTATTATTATTTTTTTAAATTAAAACTGTTATTTATATTTTTAATGTACCTATGTACTTCTAACATTTTTTTTTCTTCATTATTACTGTAAGGTCTTTGGTATTATAAATTACAATAATATAATTTAGTATTAAGTATGACAATGCCAATTTTCAGCTGTTATTTATTATTATTACAATAAATAGATTACTTATAATTTGACGAGGCGGTTTCTACTGTTCCTGACCAGTAATTTTAAATCCAATACCAATTATGGAGTTGTTCAGCTGTTTTTGTTTTGATCACTAGTAAATATTATAATGTAATAAAACTGTTATGACGTGTAAAAGTGCTAAAAATATTGCCTATTTACTGAATAAATTATTTGATTTGATTTGATAGAAGAGAGTTGTTAGCAGCGATACCCCGGTATAAATAAATAATAATAAAAATGTTTATTTCTCTCATAAAAAACATAGGTACATTAAAAATATCAATAGTTACAATATGGTACGAGGGGCGTTCAAAATATTCTCGGTATGTGGATAAAAACAAACAAGTACGAAAAGTTTGATATTTTTATTTTTCAATATACTCCCCCCCTATGTTCATACACTTATAAGATCGATCAATTATTTTTTTTAATCCCTCATAAAAATATTTTTTATCTTTGGTGTAAAAATGCTCCTCCACGGCCGTCTTCAACGCTTCATCGTCAGAAAATTTATTTCCACGCAGATCCTTTTTAAGATTGGGAAACAAAAAGAAGTCGCTTGGGGCTAAGTCCGGACTATAGGGTGGATGAGTAACAGTTTCAAACCCACATTCAACAATAGCTGCCTTGGCAATATGAGCAGTATGGACAGGGGCGTTGTCATGCAGAAGCAGAACACCTTTGGTTAACTTTCCTCGCCTCTTTTCTTTGATCGCATCTCTTAATTGACGTATAACGTTAGCGTAGTACTGCCCTGTGATATTTACACCTTTTTCTTTATAATCGATAAGCAAAACTCCTTCACAATCCCAAAATATTGTGGCCATGACCTTGCCAGCTGACGGGATTACCTTGAACTTCTTGGGATGAGCTGAACCCTTAATGTGCCACTGCATGGACTCCTGTTTGCTCTCTGGGTCATAATGATGAACCCAGGTTTCATCTCCAGTAACTATTTTTTGCAGCACCTCATCGGGATTTTCACCACACAGGTCGATAAAATCTGAACAGCAAGCCACACGCATATCCTTTTGAAGAAGCGTCAGCATTCGCGGAACCCATCTTGCACTTACTTTTGACATATTAAGATGGTCATGTATAATGTCATGTACGGTACCAATAGAGAGATTGGTTACTTGAGCTATAGATTTTACCTTCACTCGGCCGTCTTCCAATATAAGTTTTTCCACTTTATCAATATTTTCTTGTGAGGTAGCCACTACAGGCCGGCCAGGTCTAGGGTCATCTTCAATACTCTCCCTTCCACGCTTAAATTCGCTTGACCATTTTTGAATAGTAGATAAAGAAGGAGCAGACTCACGGTAAACACAATCCATTTCCTCTTTTATGGTTTTTTGATTTTTACCCTGTTTTGTCAAGAATTTTATGACGGATCGGTGCTCTAATTTCGTTAAAATTGTTAATTCGCTCATGGTGTTCATGTTTGTTCGGCAATTGCAGAAAAACAAAAGAACATCTCGGTTCCAATTTTACTTTTTTTTAATGTCAATGGATGAATCTTAGCGGCCAGTAACAAATATATATATAAAAGAGGTTGTAACGTATCAATACCGAGAATATTTTGAACGCCCCTCGTACATACATACCTATTAGATATTGTACCCAAAAACAAAATATATATTTTAAACAAATTAACTTACCGAACATGAGAGCTGGTACCTGAACGGGGTACCTAGAAGATACCTGTATCTCAGTTCACCAGTTAACACCCCTCGGACTAGCATGTTTAGCTTAAGCATTGATAATAAATAAACAGTTATCTTATTTACAATTTTAACAGTTAACTATAATATACAAAATGAAATAACAATTCACTCTACTTCACTACGACTATCATTTGCTCAGTCTCATGCCTTATTTGCTTTATTATAAATGTAATAACCAAGAAAGCCGATAAATCTTATCGCAAAGCTAGATTTATAAGACCTTGGCAGAAAAACATCTTTATTTCTTTTATCGACAGTATATGTCATGTGTATGGACTTATTTGATGATAACTTATGCATCTTCATAATAACGCTCATGAGAAAGAGTTGGCGAACTGTCAATACTTTACGACGTCTGTAAAGCTCAATTGTTGGAAATCTAAAAGGTAAAAATGAACTTACCTTTAAAACTGCTTTTTGAGCTTTTTCAAGTTTTATGTATGACATCATCACAGCCTAGAACACAGACTCCTAGACCTCCACTGCAGGTGATGGGCCTTCCATCAATTTCTAGTAAATTTGGCCTACACTAAAATCTGAACTTTAAAATTAGCAAGCAAGAAGTGGCAATGGGCACACGGGTAACGATGGGGCAAACGGGTTCTAGAGTGGAGACCACGTACGGAAAGACAGATGATCTAAAGAAAGTCGCTGGTGGGGGTTGGATGAGGGTAGCGAAAGATCGCGGCAAGTGGCGAGCCTTGGGGTAGGCCTACATCTAGCAGTGGAGAGATACAGGCTGATGATGATGATGATTGGCCTACACACCTGGTACGCTAGTGACATCGACTTGCCACTTGTTGCCACTGGCTTATAGTAAAGTTGGCTAAATGTGAATCCGCTTAATTAAAAGCATGGTTTCTGACCACCCCGAGTCATACTTAACTTTTTCAGGTGTCAGATGATATGTGTCCAGAGATTGGAATGGCTGTCCAGAACCACTTCTCTGCCATCAACGTGCGCACCGGCAAGTCTCGACACTCCAAACACAGGCAGTCACTTGTCACATTAAGCAGGAGGTAAGTTCATCATCATTACAGCTCCTAGACATCCAATGTTAAAGATGTGTCTTCTAAGAATTTCTGGAGAATTTGGCCTACACTCCTAACGCTAGCTAGACGGGTTGGCAAGGATCTGATGTCTAAATTTTAAGTGAAAATTTATTAACGATTCCACAAGTTGGTATTAGAAGAGTCGAGAACGACGGCTGAACGTGCTCTCCTACTCACTGGAACAGTGGTCTTGTAAATCTATGACAAATGTACGTAAGAACAGAGTATTTCTCAATGGTACATGCCGGTGTTCAAACCGATATTTTAATTTGTATTACAACGTTTAATAAAAATAAAAGTAAATCCTTTGTTAATTTGACACGGTCTCTTTACAGCAACGAATTAATTTTAACATGACATGGGTAATTTATTTTAATCTATAAGCTGGCACGGCATCTTTCACAGCAACGAATTAATTATTAACTTGACATGGGTAATTTATTTTAATCTATAAGCTGACACGGCCTCATTACAGCCACCAATTAATAACTTGACATGGGTAATTTATTTTAATCTATAAGCTGACACGGCCTCATTACAGCCACCAATTAATAACTTGACATGGGTAATTTATTTTAATCTATAAGCTGACACGGCCTCATTACAGCCACCAATTAATAACTTGATATGGGTAATTTATTTTAATCTATAAGCTGACACGGCCTCATTACAGCCACCAATTAATAACTTGATATGGGTAATTTATTTTAATCTATAAGCTGACACGGCCTCATTACAGCCACCAATTAATAACTTGACATGGGTAATTTATTTTAATCTATAAGCTGACACGGCCTCATTACAGCCACCAATTAATAACTTGACATGGGTAATTTATTTTAATCTATAAGCTGACACGGCCTCATTACAGCCACCAATTAATAACTTGATATGGGTAATTTATTTTAATCTATAAGCTGACACGGCCTCATTACAGCCACCAATTAATAACTTGACATGGGTAATTTATTTTAATCTATAAGCTGACACGGCCTCATTACAGCCACCAATTAATAACTTGATATGGGTAATTTATTTTAATCTATAAGCTGACACGGCCTCATTACAGCCACCAATTAATAACTTGATATGGGTAATTTATTTTAATCTATAAGCTGACACGGCCTCATTACAGCCACCAATTAATAACTTGATATGGGTAATTTATTTTAATCTATAAGCTGACACGGCCTCATTACAGCCACCAATTAATAACTTGATATGGGTAATTTATTTTAATCTATAAGCTGACACGGCCTCATTACAGCCACCAATTAATAACTTGATATGGGTAATTTATTTTAATCTATAAGCTGACACGGCCTCATTACAGCCACCAATTAATAACTTGATGTGGGTAATTTATTTTAATCTATAAGCTGACACGGCCTCATTACAGCCACCAATTAATAACTTGACATAGGTAATTTATTTATGTTTGTAAGCTGGCAAGCCCTCTTTACAGCCACCAATTAATCAATAACATGACATGGGTAATTTATTTATATCAGCCACAAACATATTTTCTTTTGTAAGTAAAAACACAAACACTCGTTTATGGCAATAATGTTTTTAGTTAAAATTATAGTATGACTTGTTGTTGGGTCCATCCATATTAGCTGCATCCATGTGACCTGATGGTAAGTGGCGCGCAAGGTCCATGAATGTTAGCAACTGGAATCAGATACTCATGACTGACATCAGTCCCTAACACTATGTCGGCTTGATTGGGCATTACGGCAATTCGAGCCTGATACCGAAACGTGTGAATACACTTTTCTGAATTAATCGGCACGAACGGTGGATACTTCCCCGCCCAGGCAGACTGAGGAAATTACCACCATCAGTCCGCCTACCACCTATTTGTTGTTCTTGTTGATAAAAATAATAATAATATACGTTTATTCGAAGCAACTAGGCTCAATGTTAGTGATAAAAATTCTGTTAGTACAACAAATTAAAATAACGGAAGTAAATTAATAAAATTAATAAAATATTAGGCATGATTGAATTAAATTTGTAAAGCTACGTTCTAAATAACTTTGCAACAAAGCTGTGCGAACACTCCTCTAACTACGAGTATTATTCCGCCATTTTGTTTATGGTCCTTCAATCCGGATTCCTAAACATAATTTTTTTTTTTTTTTTTTTTTTTATACTAGCACGACATGTGACCTTGGGCCCACCTGATGGTAAGTGGCGCGCAAGGTCCATGAATGTTAGCAACTGAAGTCAGATACTCGTAACTGCCATCAGTCCCTAACACTATGCCGGCTTGACTAGATGCTTTTTCACACTTCGCTTGAAGGACTCCAAATTATAGGAAAGTGGAAACACAGAGGCTGGAAGAGCATTCCACATCTTTATCGTACGACAGATGTATGAGTCCCCAAATTTATATGTACGCGAAGGGATGGTGACTACGGTATGTGGGTGCATATTCTGACCTGTGCGTGTGGTTCGGTTGCGGAATGGAGAGGGAGGGATTAGGTTATAGAGTTCTTCGGAGCACTCACCATAGTATAGCCGGTAGAACACGCTCAGAGAAGCCACATCTCGGCGAAGCTGCAGGGATTCGAGAGTACCAGATGTAGTGGCATCGTCCACAATTCGTACAGCTCGCCTCTGCAGGACATCGAGAGCATCTGTGAGGTACTTGGCGGAACCATCCCAAAGGTGAGAACAGTATTCTATACATGATCTGATCTGTGCTTTGTACAGCAACAGTCTAATTGAAGGCGGAAAAAACCGCTTCACCTTGTTCAGTATTCCGAGCTTTCTTGACGCTGTTTTGGTGATGCTCTCAATGTAGTTCCGGTGGCTAAGGTCTGAGCGTATTTCCACCCCGAGAATGTTGAAGCTGGGTTGTAGGTCCAGCGTGGTGCTCTGAAGAGTAGGGGGAGGAGAGAAGGGGGACTTCTTGGCCGTCAACGCGCAAGCCTGGGTCTTGTTGGCATTGAACTGGACAAGATTTTGAACACCCCACAAATAGATTTTGTGGAGGGTGTCGTCCAGTTCTGCCGTCATGATGCGCCGTGACTCCTCTAGTTGGTTGCCCACCAAAGCTCGAGAACTCAGATACCGCCCGTGAGCCGTGCTGTCATCTGCATAACAATGAATGTTGCCCAGAGACAACATATCATTGATATGCAGAAGGAAGAGTGTTGGTGACAACACAGAGCCCTGCGGTACGCCGGCGTTCACTGACATGAGATCAGACGCATTTTTTTTTTTTTTTTCAATTTGTGTATTTTCAGACACAGTTTGGTGAAGATGTTGGATGGTAGCGAGTTGGACGGACCTCCTCCTCTCCGCCGAGCTTCCAGTGCTGCTGTGGAGCCACACCATCCCACACACAATCATCACAGGTAAATCACACTTACCATCACATCACCACATTCAAGTCACACCAACCATTACATACACACTATAAATGTACCATCAATAATAATATCGTAATTGATAGTACGTACAATCCAGCTAGCTTCCTTGCGGGGTAGGCCGAGACAATTGAGCGTTGTCCTCGTCAACACATTTGTTATTAATACCTATCATTATTGTTAAGACATCCAACAGGATCCTACACCAATTTATCCCATCCACATTTATTCCAAAATTCCTACCACCAAGCCTGGTAGAATCGTCTATGGATCGCGAGTAGTTTCGTGATCTACCACTAGAGGCGCCAGTACAAAATCTACGCTCGGCCCGTGCTGTTCGAAAATCACCGCGATTTTAGTGTGAAAGTTCCCAAGCCGGGTTGGACTCTAAATCGTGCCTAAAACAGTTCCGAGAAAGTGAAGTCCTGGAAAGAAAACCTGGCTTTTTTCCCGTGGTATGTCCTTTTTTCTTGTCCACTTGTTGGTTCTAGCAGATCCTTGCCATTTGCTTTAGTGACTCATTTTCTAGACAACGTAGCAGAGTAGACCGCCTGACCGATGGCTGGACCCGTGTTACCCAGTACGGACCAATTATTGTTGTTTACATATTTTTTATTTTTTTCCTGACTCAGATTTTTCTTTTTTTTCTAATTGTTGTTTATCTTCACTATCTGACGTTACCTATTTATATAATCTGTGGTTTACGTCGTTGGTAACATACTTAACAATTTGTTTATATATATGTGTGTTAATAAAATTTAAAAATAAAAAAAACACCATTTTCGATTCGTCGACATTCATTAAACTTTTCATACAACCCTTTTGTTTCGTAGAATCTTTACTGCACCTTCTGCGAGTGTTTTCTTTATTTGGTCGTGATAGGTTTGTCTGCCTCTCTCTTTTACCCACACCTTAAACACTATATATCTGTTTCGTCAATCTTTCGTTGCTCATTCTTTTATCCGAACTATCAGAGCATGCCTTTCCTTATTGTTGTCCTATGACTTCTTTAATACCTACCATTTTGCGTATTTCGTCTCCGTGGTCTAGCAGTTAAGTCCGTCGATTTATTTGTTTATTATTAGGTGTGCAAACAGATTGCAGTCAGTTGCAAATTTGAGTTCGTTTAATTTATACATGGGCTAGACTGGAATCCAAGCAGCACACACAACATGCAAATTATAATAATTATTATTAAAATTAGACAATAAATTACACAAAAAAAAATTAGACTCGGAGGTACCGGGTTCGATTTCTGGTCGGGATACAATAATATTTATAAATTTAAATAAATACATTCAATTATTATTTATGATATTTCTCGCGTTTGGTACGCTCGCGATGGAGACATCGACGAGCTTGCCACTTGTATAATTGGCCTATAGTAAAGTTGGCTAAATGTGAATCCGCTTCTATATAAGCGTGGTTTATGACCACCCCAAAAGGGAAACGGTCGTGATGGTAATTTACATTTTTTTTTTATTATAAAATTTTAGATTAACACGACGGGCTTCATTAGATGACTTGGAACAGCAATCATGCGAGTTGGCCCCGAAAGTTGACAACCGAATCATTGTCATAGACAAACCAGAGGTAAGTTTTTTTCATTTTCAAAGTAACAACATGGCGTTCTAAACAAAAATATAAATATGTAGATCAAAATAAAAATGTAATTAAAAATAATAATAATTAATTGTAACAAAAACTTTTCTGCTATTTTTCAAACTCAAAATAAAATATTAACGGTGATTACAAAAAAAAAACGGTAATATTTGTCACAATAGTAAAGGTTCAAAATAAAAAAAACAACTGTCCCTGAAGGATCGTCTCTAGAGTTAGTAATTACTATTAATTAAAAATTTAAAAATATAAAAAATTACTACTTAATAATTAAAAATAAAACTAAAATAAATAAAACACAAAATAAAATTATTATATATAAAAAAATTGCTCCAAATCGCTGCCAATGGGCATAGTGCAAAGGATACTGGCAGCATTGCCACGTTAAATGGCAATGCTGATCCTTTGGCTTCAAACACTATTTTCTGAACCAAAGACCCTTTTGTCATATATCATTTTAAAGTTAATTTGTTACGCGATTTACCTTAGAGATATATTTCTCCCGACGTTAATAAATAATAAATAAATATTTCCAGACAGGTCACACAGCGCCATCTAGTTTCCGTGGTAAGCTACGAGGCTTGTGTTACGGAAACTAGATGGTTGATAAACTACATATTATATTTTTTTTATTTGTAAATATATACATATTATACATATAAACACCCAGACCGAGACAAATTATACAATGTACAACTTGCCCCCGGTGGGAATCGAACCCACGAACTCTCGAGTTCACGGCAACGTTTGTTACCACTAGACCACGGAGGCGGTCATCCAAGGTCACGTTTCAGCCAAGTTGCATTGGCCGTGGTCACTTTGCTGAAACGTCAGTAAAAATATGTCTCTAATGTAAATCGCGTAAAGATCCGTTAAAATTATAAAAACTATTATAAACAATGATATTATACCATATACTCTGTTATTACGAGTATACCATAGCCACAATTTAAATTGAATAATAAACAAAATATATTTTTGAAAAAAAAAAAAAAACGGTTGTTTAAAAAACAAAGAAATAAAAATATAGATGGTATTATTCATAATAAAAATGTATCCACAAGTTTCGAGATCAGGCTCGAATTGCCGTCATGCTCAGTCAAGATTCCAGTTGCTAAAATTCATGGACCTCGCGCGCCACTTACCATCAGGTGGACGCAAGGTCACAAAGTCTGTAGCATATTTCTGCATGATTTATGTCTTGTTGAGTAACATTATTGTTTCTGTATTATTTGAGTGTTTTTTTTTTTTCTAAATATTTTTGTTGCTTTATTATTTTAATTTAGCTATTAGATATTAGTTTGCATGTTGTATAGTTTTTTTTTAAATAAAATATCTCTCATAGAATATCTTCTAGGAAAATTAGCAATGGCGATTGGACATTTACAATGTTTTTTGACCTTTTTTTTATTAAAAAAAAACACTACGAAAAATAAAAAAAAATAGACACGAGATATTTTATTTCAATTATTTATTTAGCTAATTTTATAAATAGAAGAAAAAAAAGTGTTTTCGTTTGTAATAATCAAAGTAAATACTAGAACAATCCGTAATCGTAAATAATTATTTTTAACATAATTTTAACTTGTATAGGGATTTGGGCTAAATTGTAATCATATAAGCAAGTAATTGTAATCATGTAAGCATTTTTAGATAAATTATTCTAACAAGATTACAATTTAAAGATTACAAAATTCTGGTTTTGTAACTAAATGGATATACAGTGTAAACTCCATTTTTTATATTTTTTTTGCCCTGAATGCAAATAATCTAAATTATAAAAAAATAAATTAAAGATATTGTCCTCGCCTCGCTAATTTCCTCGCGCATCTCTAGTGGATAAGCAGAGTTAAACTCGATGTGTTACGCAAAAAGGATTCAATCCACATGAAGTTCATTTTAAGTTATAGGCTCTTACTCTTACATCTGTCGCACGCTGAAGATGTGGAATGCTCTCCCAGCCAGTGTGTTTCCCCACTTCTATAACCTGGAGTCCTTTAAACGAAGTGTGAAAGAGCATCTTTAAAGGCCGGCATAGTGGTAGGGACTGATGTCGGTCGTCTGAGGCTGGCGTCAGTTGCTCCCATTCTTGGACCTCGCGTACCGCTTACCATCAGGTGGGGGCGGTGTCACATGTCGTGCTCAGTAATAAAAATAAAAAAACAATTTTAAACTCGATTAGTCCACCATTTAATACATTTACATCCGTATTTTAAGATATTTCCTCTACATTACTCCACTCAACCATTCCTTCCAACTGTCAAAGTTAAAAATAGAGCCGAGCTTTATTTTGAAGGTCAGTCGTACATTAGACGCCTTTTTTAATTTTAATCGTCTCAATAACAGAGACTTAATTTTGTTTGACAGCTGGATATTTTTTATAACAGTTTTTAGTTATTTTAGATAAAGAACACATTGTTAGGATCCAAACTCATTAAAATCTGCTTTTGTTCCAAAATAATAAAAAAAAAATCTTTCGATGCATATTCATAATATGAAAGAGTCTGTCTTTATGTATGTATCTGTTATGGATGTAAAAAGTGCTAGAGCGTGTAGTAATATGGACAAAATTAATATTTATAATACGGGAACGCAATCTTCAATATTGCTAGAAAAACAACATATCTTACCGGATACATTTCAAATGTCGAAAATGTTACCACACAGAATGATTTTGGCGTGGAATGACTTGGGGTTGAATGCTTGTCTCTAGGCCCAGCTTAAGAATATAGGTAATGAATATTAATAATTTTATTAAATGTTTTCATTCGACAAAAGAATACCTAGACACTAAGCTCGACAAAGTCATATGACTAAATAAATATTTGTATGCTAGAAATAGCGCAGCATGTGATATAATTACATATAGGTGCTAGGTGCTAGGCAGACTGATAGTGGTAATTTCCCCGGTCTGCCGGGGCGGGGATGTATCCACCGTTCTTGCCGATAAACCCAGTAAAGTGTATCCACACGTTTCGGGATCAGGCTCGAATTGCCGTCATACCCAGTCAAGCCGACATAGTGTTAGGGACTGATGTTAGTCATGAGTCTCTGATTCTAGTTGCTAACATTCTTGGATCTCGCACACCATTTACCACCAGGTGGGCGCAAGGTGACATGTCGTGCTAGTAATAAAAAAAAAAATATATAAAAAAAAAAAAAAACATCCCTGTACTTACCATGTTTCTGACAAATAATTTTAGTTTTTGAAATTCCTACGAATTGGCTTATATAATAAAATTTCTGAATCCTTTTTGCGTAATTCCTGTTAATTGTTTTTATCGCCATACAGGTTTCGACATACAGGGTTAGTATGCTTATGGATTGGGATTTGTGTTGTTTTTTATGTTTTTGTTTAACACTTTATCCTGTATGTCAGGTATATACTTTCCTTGCAGACCCTGAAAGAGCTTTACGCAGAAAAAGCGAGATGGGAATCTGATACCGTCATAGCTGAAGTGGACGACGAGAGCTCTCCATAAGTTCAATAGGTAACTTTATAAAGCAATATCGACGGCTTACTTGTTATATTAATATTTTGTTGCTTTTGAAAAGATATGAAACATATGTGTTGCCATCTCTCTTACACAATCCAACATTTTCAAATATATTAACTTTAATTATGCTTTTAATAAATGTAGTCAGATTTCTAAAAAAAAAAATACCGTTCTCTTTCGACATATAATTAATAATCGTGAATTTCCTATTATCGACAAACGAACAAAAACATCATTCGCGCGCGACATTCGTATGTCTGGACACACATTAAGAAAGTGACTGTAATTGCGACAATTAAAATTAGAAATGGCTTCGAATGTTCCCTTCAAAGTAAATCGGGTCCATTTTTAACTCTAATCGTAGTAAATACAGAGACATCATTTTCGTTTGACAGCTGGAAGGCAATTTCGAGTGGAGGTGATACTCGTATATCTTCGTATGTTTCTGTCAAATTGCATCTACTTAACCAATTGTGACAAGTTGGGTGTAATCGTTAATATTGGGCCAAAGATTTAAAACTACCCACATTTTTTTCCGTACAAAATAACTCGTCTCACAAAATTTGCTGCAACATCTAAGTAGAGAATTAAGCCGTCGATGTTTCTTTGCAGGTCTACATTACCAAAACTTTGCTTTGCATTCATAAATTAAATAAATATTTATAACCCAAAAAATCTTAAATTTACTTAATTGAATTTTGAGTAATACATTTAGTTTGTGTACCCAATACTGTTACTATTTAAAAAACTGTAAATAATAATGCAGTTAGTCTTGTTTCAAGCGGTGTTGTTTTTATATAATATATATACATATTTATTTATTAGGGTCGCCAACAGTGACAGCAACAAAACATACATGGATTTTTACTTACAACTAAGACAGAAAACAGATCCTGCACAATTACAGGACTTTGATATATATATATATATATATACATATATCACCATGGCAAGCTTACAATATTAGTTCTTCTTGAAAATCAAAATTGGCGATTTAAGAACAACAAATAGGTCGTAGGCGGACTGATGGTGGTAATTTTCCCAGTCTGCCGGGCCGGGGAAGTTCAAGAATACACCGTTCGAGCCTGTAATAAGCTCGAAATGGCGTTAAGCCGGCATAGTGTTTGGGACCGATGTCAGTCATGAGTCTGATTCCAGTTGCTATTCCTTGCGCACCACTCACCATCATGTGCTAATAAAAAAAAAAGGGTAAATAATAACTTATGTTTATATGAATAATGATAATTAATGTATTTATATATTTCAAAATTAATACTATTTATGAATGCAAAAATTTGATGTATTTTTTTGAATGTATAGCTTCTCAAATTATACAATTTATATGTCGAATATTTAGTGCATATATCTCATTTATTTATTTGAATATATTATAGTTGGTAAAAAATTGTCAACATGCGACAATTACTGTATACTAACTACAATTTTTCATTAAAAAAAAATATTTTAATTTTATTATGTAGTTTTTAATAGCTTGTTGATTTGTGCCTAGTTAATTATGAGATTACAAAAATGTGAGATTATTTTTAAATTGTATATTAAAACCCATATGAGCTCAACTTTTTTTAAAATGATAAATTACTGCAAATTTATATACTAAATGATATAAATTGGGCTGTCATATAAAACTTGCTTTTTTAGCATTATATGCAGATTCTATTTATTTGTTGTATTGTTATAGTCAAAACTATAAATACAATAATGCTGACAAATTGTTGAGAAGGCCCATTTTTCTAATGGGCCCAATAAAATGTTCTCGTGCCATTATGATTTATTTTTTATTTGACAGTTAATATATTGTGTTTTCATGATTTGTAATTAATTTTATTTATTTTACCCTAGCATAACATAATTTGAGTCAAGATAACGCTATTTAAAGCCTACTGCCAAACGTTCTATACTAGCAGTCTGTGGACCAACTTTACGCAGGCATCGATCAGCGCCCTACGTGTACAGTACAATAATAGCTTCAGGATATTGTTGGGGCTGCCACGCTACTGTAGTGCGTCCGCAATGTTTGCGCAGGCTCATACAGATGACTTTTTTGCTATAAGACGCAAAACCACTGCATCATTGCTTAACAGAGTGAGGACAAGCACTAACAGTATCCTGAAGATGATATCTGAAAGATATGATTCGCCGTGCATTGGCTGCTTCGTGCGGCTGCTGGTCTGGCGGGAGTGAGGTGCATTCTGTCAGACTGGTGGGGGGCGGAGTGGTTACTGCACGGACATATTGTTAATATTGCCATATTTTATTTTCTTTTACTTTTATTTTCATTTTTATATTAACATTAGTTGTAAGGATTTTGTAACTAACAAGTGAGCCTAGTTGCTTTAAATAAACGTATATTATTATTATTATTATAACGATAATTGACAAAAACTTTTATATACGTTAATAATTACATAGTTTCGAAATCCAGTATTTTATCTGCAATAAAGTACCTGGTCATAATAAAGAACCTAATCGTTTATATAGTGCTTTGTAACTATTTCATACATTAATTTTAACCAATTGACTACTTAATTGAATTATATTTTAATGTTGGGGTAAAATAGATGTTATAATTAAATTTTAAAAAAACCACTATTAATTGTTATGATTATTGAATTGTATTTAGTTGACGCACGCTGCAAAAAAAGTTTGGGTCTGGTTTTGGGCAATCTCTTTTAAATTACAAAAAAAAAGACCGCTAAAATGGCGCCTAATATTATTAAAATAATAATAATAATAATATGCATTTTAAAATTGAGGCTTGGGCGCATACGGGTTAAAATATATTTCTACATAATAATATATCTACAATAGTTAAATAATATGTCGTTAGTAAAATTGTATATTTTCTATAGACTCCAAAAAAAATGTGTTACACTAGCAAAGTTTTAAAAGTTTATTCACACTGGATGCGTTAATGTAGACGTGACGTCGTCGTCCCAGGCTCGGCCTTCAAATAAGGCTTTATAAAAATAATCTGTATGTTCAGACATCAAAATTAATATACAAAAGGCCCATAGATATATACCTAAAAACTAAAATATATAAAATATTAATATGCACTGCACTACAGCTTCCAAACTTCATCTTATTGTGGTCAAAGTCAAAATATCTTTATTCACGTAAACCTATCACAGGCATTTATGAAACGTCACTAATTTAATTATTTTGAATGATTCTACTCCTGCTAGTAGAAGACTAAGCAGCAAAGTGGTCCAATAAGTAAGCTGTTAGCAGAAGACCAGCAGCTTAGCAGATTCCAGTGACCTTTCACTTTGATACCCATTGGGTACGGCGACCACCTTCTGATGAAGGCTGGCTGCTGCAGTGGAGGTCGGCTTAGGTTTTTTCTCAAGGGTTCGGTGCTGCGGTAGGCCTCTTTTTAATTATATATGCCGGCATAGTGGTAGGCACTGTAGTCGGTCGTCAGTGGCTGGCGTTAGTTGCTCTAATTCTTGAACTGCGGCAGTGTCACGTGTCGGTCTGAAATGTAATTTTAAAAAAAGTATCATCACGACCGTTTCCCTTTCGGGGTGGTCAGAAACCACGCGGATAAATAAGCGGATTCACATTTAGCCAACTTTACTATAGGCCAATCATGACAAGTGACAAGCTCGTCGATCTCTCCAGCCTACCAAACTCGAGAAATATCAAAAATAAATTAAATATATTTTTATTTACATAAATAATAAATATTTTTATATAACGGCCTTCGTGGTCTAGCGGGGTCTAGCGGTTAAGTCCGTGGATTTAGACTCGGAGGTACCGGGTTCGATTCCTGGTCGGGACACAAATATTTATTAATGTAAATAAATACATTTAATTAATGTTTTATTTATTTGTGACATTTTCTCGAGTTTGGTACGCTGGAGACATCGACGAGCTAGCCACTTGTCATGATTGGCCTATAGTAAAGTTGGCTAAATGTGAATCCGCTTATTTATAAGCGTGGTTTCTGACCGGGTGGTCATTAATCATATACTCATAAATATATAATCATAAATTTGTCTCGATCTGGGTGTTTATATTTATAATACGTATATATTTACAAAAAAAAAAAGTATAATATGTAGTTTATCAACCATCTAGTTTCCGTAACACAAGCCTCGTGGCTTACCACGGAAACTAGATGGCGCTGTGTAACCTACCTGTCTGGAAATATTTATTTATTTATTGCTGCGTACGCTATGAAAACAAACCACGGAAAGAATAAAATAACTGGAAGTGCTATGTGAGCGTAGCACATTTGCCAACCATTTGCGATTTTCTACAAAGGTCCTCTTGACTCTAATATGTATTTTAGAGGATAGTATATACGCATCTGGTGTGATCAGGCTTTTATATATAATATATATATTATTTTAATAATAAGGCTACCTCAGATTTGTTCTATATTTTTAAATATTGTTATTTATTTTGCAAAATCACTTTAAGAGGGTTGTTAAGATTTGTATACCTCTGGCTCGCACAGTTCAACATTTTAGCAGTTTGTTCAAGTATGTACAGTTCTCCCAAAGTGATAATGCGCATAGAAATCTTCGTCACTGTTCGGCAACGGTCGTATTCCCCGAGCGTCGGAAGACGATATGTATAGAGAGTGGTTAAGTGCATTTTCTTCATGCATAATTTAGTAGAATTATGTGTTTTGTGCTAGTTGTTAGTACGTTTTCCTATTTTACAAAATAAACTATTTAAAGTTGAATAAGATAATTAAAGTTGAAATTAAATTCACCTTTGAAAACAAAACCAAGAACGGTGTGTAATATCAGCTCTATATAATTCCACTCAGAGAGAACACATGCAGTCACCGACCGCCCGAATTGTTTTCGATTGTGTACACATGATATTGACTTCTATTTCTTTCGAACAAGGTGCAAAATGCAAGTGCAATGTTTAGGCTCTTACGATTCAATGATTTGGGTGTTTCCGGGAATGCGACAATTAGCGAAGATCTGTATGTGCATTATTAATTTGGGAATACTGTACGTTTGATAATATTTACACTAGTAATTACACTTTCATAAGCGTAATTTAGGACAGAGAACATAGAAAAAACATTTTCACATAAAGAGAGATAAGAAGAATGATATCTCGGGCTTGTAACCGACAATAGACAGGTTTACAAAAGAGGCCCTCTTTTTTTTTATTTCTCTGTTCTCTACCCAACCAATTACTGTATAATTCCGTCAATGTCATCATGGAAGCTCGTATATCTCTAAATGTCCGTAATATTATTTCCTAGTAAGTATATTTTTCAAAAGCACACGTTGAAAAATCTTTGGAAATGTTGAATTGTGCAAGCGAAAGGGATGCAAATCGTTAAAACCTAAATAACTATTTATTATCATGTTTAGTTAAGAATTGATCTCCAGACTTTTTGTTGACGTATACAAAAAGTCAGAGGATTAATAAAGCATATGCTCAGCCTATGCTTACGTAAAATTGGCTACTATAATTAATCCAGAGCCAAGACCTCTTTAAGTAACGGTAATCCTGACCTTAGATTTGCCACTTCTAATCTCTATCCCACGAGAACTGATAGTGACGTCATCAATGCAGATGAGTTAAACCATTTGAGAGATAATATTTAAAAAAAAAAACTTGTTTTTTCACTATTTGAGTCTTTAAAATTTGTATCAAAATGTTTGTGCTGTGATGCTGTACAGATGCAGGCACGTCTCAAATAATAACGACTTTTTCTTCTTTCCAAAAATGTGTTTAATGAAGTAAAACAAAATACACGTGTCTTGTTAACTTAACATAAAATTCAAACATGTCAGTTGAGCCGACAGCAGCGACCTCGTGCTGTGTTGAGCGCCATCTAAAGAGCTTACTATGAAGTTGTTCAAAGTAGGTAATGAGTAACATCCACCAATAACATCACTAGATGGCGTTGTCCCTAACTCAAAAGTAAATTGTGGTTCCACTGCTATGTCAATATTATTTTTTGTTGAATGTACAATATGTAGATAGAAATCAATATCCAAACAACTAATAACTTAAAAATAACAGTTAAATACATAAAAAATAAAGTAAAGTATCATCATGACCGTATCCCCTTGCAGGGTCAGAAACCACACTTTTTAAAGAAGCTGGTTCTCATTTAGCCAACTTTACTTGTATCATGACAACTGGCAATCTCGTCGATGTCTCTAGCGTACTCGACTCAAGAATATAACAAATGATTTATTGGGACACCGGTACAATCGAACCCGGTACCACAGCGTCTAAATCTGTGGCCCTAACTGCTAGACCATGGAGGCAGTCAAATATAACAAATTATAGCCAAAATTAGTTCGCTCATCTGTCGCCGAATGATCAAAATCAATTGTTTGCTACGCATGGCTAAACACGGACCGGTACTACGAAATGTCGCTTTGTTTATTTCAATGTATTTTTTACATTGTTTTCTATAGACAATTAGCGACATCAAAAGGATATTAACATTCGTGTGTATAACGGAGTACGTTTAGACGCGATGACTATCAGTTCTCGTGGAAAAGAGAAATGTTATGTGATAAATGTCGAACTTTTACCAAATTTAACTTAATAAATCTTGGGTCATACCACTTTAAACATATCTGCAATATAGTTACTAAGATGTCATATCGAAGATAATATATTTTTAATTCTGCTATATGTTACATCTGAGTGCCTTTCTCAATTTTTGTGTATGTTGGATTGCTATAATAAATATTCTAATTCGGCACATCCGTCACAAGATTAAAATATTCAACCATTGCGTCCTCCCCGTAATGTCGTACGAAACAGAGACGCTGACACTGACATTGATAACTCAATGTCAACTCGATGTTGATGAATTACAATAGTATTCATGGTATTAATACCCGGTAGTCACTACCAGGTTTATGTTCTACCCCCTAAGCATAGCCTTAATACTATTAGCATGTACTACAGTATGACCGATGTGCCATAATTATTACTAAAGTGAGAACTTTATTTTGCGTGCTTGGTTGGGGACCTATTTCGTAGAACGTACGTCCGTACGTCAGAACAGCGCTCAAGGTGAAACAGCGCGGCGGTGAAGGTGAAGAGGGGCGGATAGGCGCGCGCCGCGCGTATACCCGATGCCTCTCTCGCTCTCTCCCGCTCCTTCTTTCTCTTTATTTCTTTACGCGTCTGCAACTATGCGTGCGCTCGCAGCCACGCGCATGCATTTAATCTCCATATTTCCAACTACGAAATCAGTAACCTGCAAATTTAGTTCTCACTTTTGCGGTACGTCTCTGTTTTTGGTTCTGACGTCGAGTCGGTTTTAAGAAGATCTGTATCCTACAAAAGTTTTTTTTTTAATTTTTAGCAATCCAACCTTTATATAAGCTTAATAGGACTGAGGGGCGTCATTGCATTTGCTGCGATACTCGGTAAAAATTGAATACTCGCGTTTTTAAATCGAGTTCGGCAGTTTCAAGAGATTTGACGCAGACGCTTTTGTATTTTTTTTATTATTATTATCGGTTCATATCACATCACATCACAGCCCCTAGAACACAGAGTCCTAAATCCGCTGTTAGAGATGGGCCTTCGTTGTCGTGAACTCGGGAGGTCGTGGGTTCGATTCCCACCGGGGGCAAGTTGTACATTGTATAATTTGTCTCGGTCTGGGTGTTTATATGTATAATATGTATATATTTACAAAAAAAATATTATAATATGTAGTTTATCAACCATCTAGTTTCCGTAACACAAGCCTTGTAGCTTACCACGGAAATTAGATGGCGCTGTCTGGAAATATTTATTATTATTATGTATGTTTGAAATAATGCAGAAATGAAATATTACGAACTTTACCATCTTATAAGTTATATCCCATTAAAAACCGAGACAATGGGCCTCGACTGTTAAAGTCGCTATGTGTATATATATATATATATATATTATTTATTCTAATGGTGTAGTTAAGTGGTTATAAAACTTTGGCTACGGAACAATGGGCTTGATTTATATTCTTTTTAGTTTTTATTTATTTATTAACTGCCTCCGTGGTCTAGCGGTTAAGTCCGTGAATTTAGACTCGGATCGGTATCGGGTTCGATTCCTGTACGGGACACAAAAATATTAATGTAAATAAATGCATTTAATAAATTTTTGATGATTGTCATGACTGGCCAATAGTAAAGTTGGCTAAATGTGAATACGCTCATTTATAAGCGTGGTTTCTGACCACCCCGAAAGGGAAACGGTCGTGATGATACTTTTTTTTTTTTTTTTTTTTCAATATTTATTGTTTACTGATTATGTCAAAGTGTTTAAAAGATATGCAAATGGCAGATGGTGCCACCCCCAGTCCTATTTACCCTGCGGATAAATAACTTGCGCGGGCATTTACACGTTATTCTACTAGATTGTAAGGCATTTTATTTTTAAAATGAAAACGCTTCAACGCTTTAGTCACGTCACGTTTTAAACGTTTAGGCTGCTTATCCATTAGAGATGTACTAGGAAAATGCAAATGTAAAAAGTTGGTTACTAACAGCGCCCGTATGGTTTACAAACCCAGGGGGTTTAGGTTCGACAATTTCAGCTCTCCTCCAGGAACACCTCTCCACAAATATATTCCTATCTCTAGTGGATAAGCATTATTTGTTGTTAAATCTCGGTTCTAAATAAAAATCTTTATAACACCAAAAGGCATTGTACATTGCTCTCTATATATTAGAATTTCGAACCGTTACCTAGCAATGGTTGTGGTAGATATAGTCGCTGTACGTATATTTGTATGTGTGTGTAAGGTGCTTCTAAACTGCAGTTAAACTTTGCCCGTGCTGGTTTTGAGTCTATTTGTATGAAACTAGCTCCTTTCCTCAATGACTCCTCCACTCCACCATTCCTTCCAGCTGTCAAACGGGTCAAGGGATCCTCTAAATCGGTATTCTTAGTTTTAAACTCTGAAATCAAATCAAGTAATTTATTCATCCTTAAGGATTTTTACTGTCAAAGAATTTAATTCCCTACCCATCATCATCATCAGCCTGTGTCTCTCCACCGCTGGATGTAGGCCTCCCCCAAGGCTCGCCACTTCACACGATTTTCTGCCACCCACATCCATCCGCTGATGGGGGATGTTCCTCAGGTTATCTGTCTGTATAAAGCTCATCTTCAACAATGGAGGTCTAGGACGCTGTAATGATAATGAGAGGTTTTTTTTTCTGACAACATTCAACATTGCGTTAACGTATTTTAAATATTAATTTTGTCAGAATTACTTCACTCTCTAGCACTTTTGACATTCATAACTCTTTCTCTTTTATCATGTATACGTGTAAGTGTCGCGAAGATTATTTATTTTGGAAGCAAATTTGATTTGAAGTAGTGACAATTTGTTTTAATTGTTCTCAAACCACAAGTTTACTATAAATTTTGGCCGAAAATGTCATAAACAAGCTTCAAGGTTTCAACCACAGACTATAAAGCGTACAAGTGTTTCAACGTTCGTCGTAATGTAGGTACCTTGACTTTGACAGTTCTATTCCCCAGGCGTAGTGACGTGCCGAGGCGTCCCTCTATTGACAGCTGAAAGGAATAATTGAATAGAGAAGCCGTTGAGATGTCGAAGAATACGTGTAAGGGATGTTAATGAAATCCATAGATATTCAGAGATTATTTATTTAGGTACCAAATAATATTTATTTTCGATATATCAAATAAAAATATCGGATTTAGTTACGGTTACAGATTTTTCGGATATATATATATATTTATATTATTTTATTTATTTGACATTAATTATTGACAATTACTTCTCTTACTTTTTGTTTAATAATTAATTCTCATAATAATAAAACAAATGTATGCTTAAGTGTGTATATTCAATGGATTTCACTGATAAATTGTGATTTGGGGTCGGTTTCGAAATCACCTCCTTTTCTCATCCTTATATGTATAATTACTGCAATTTTTTTAAATTGTTTTTCCAAACAGGTCGCACAGCGCCATCTAATTTCCGTGGTAAGCTACGAGGCTTGTGTCACGGAAACTAGATGGTTGATAAACTACATATTATACTTTTTTTTTGTAAATATATACATATTATACATATAAACACCCAGACCGAGACAAATTATACAATGTACAACTTGCCCCCGGTGGGAATCGAACCCACGACCTCTAACGCCTCCTAACCTTACCGTTAAATAAATAAATTAAATATCCGATGGTTATGGAGTTCCATAACATCCCTAGT
The DNA here is from genome assembly GCA_910589645.1 of Tinea semifulvella. Taxonomy (NCBI): domain Eukaryota; kingdom Metazoa; phylum Arthropoda; class Insecta; order Lepidoptera; family Tineidae; genus Tinea; species Tinea semifulvella. Next base: position 1,988,631 of record OU342605.1, read on the forward strand.
ACGAAGTTCTCTAGACATCTAGTTTTAATTTTTTTTAGTTAAGTACTAATCGCCGACTCGAGGTGTGGTAAGGCTTGTGTTGATTTGAAATCTAATTCTTATTATTCTTATGATTCTGTTGTGATGTTTTAGCTTAAGTTACAAATTTAAAAGACAAATTAGTAAAAGGCGAGTTACACTATTTGATGCTTTAACATAGTTACCCCTCATTCCGAATCGTGCTCAGCGCGCTTAGAACGAATATGACACTGACCGTTGTTCCAAATCAAATATCGCGATTTGGATGCTCGGAGCGTGATATCAATTCGGAACGGTCTAAATCACTTTTTCATTCATAATATTTAGTTTTTTTTTAATGTATGGAAGATACATTTCGGATTCCATATCTTTGAGTATGAATACTAACAAATATATATCTCTCGGTTTATTCATCTTTATATGTGTAAAGTTTGATATTATTAACTTATTTTGATCTTTTAAAAAAAAATTGCCGTGTTACGGACATTTTTTTTCCACTTCCTACTTTAATATTAATTACCTATAGATATGTTTTAGAAGTAATATACAAACAGTATAAACGAATTACAATATTAAATAATTTAAAAGAAAACCTAATATTAAATAAATTTGAAAATGTCGTGCGACATAATGACAAAAACTGACAGCGCTCAGAGCGATCTACCTCGATATCGTGAGCAGTCTAAGCGCGAGGAGTAATGTTATTTGTGACGTCACATAGCTTTGGCAAAACAGTTTAAGCGCGTATCGGAACACCTTTAAGCGTGCTTAGGTTACTATTATCGCGTCTCGGAATGAAGGGTTACCAATAGCTTAGTGCGCTAAATAACGTCAGGTAATACTATTATTGGCCATCATTATCTATTTTAAACTTCGGAAGTTGATTAAAACCAGTATTTTTTGTGTTTTTTACTTTCATAAGCAAGAATCTAACAGAGTTTGGGAGGATCAAATTCCAAGTGTTGCAGAATTTGATGCTTTTCACGGAGTAATTTACGTCAATATCGCCCAAAAACGTCGGGTATATGAGAGTTCGCAGCGCGGGAAAACCGCAAAAAATATATTGTAGAAAATAACACTACTTTCCCTATGTTTGACTTGTCGCTTAAAGCGTTTTTATTTTCACTTTGAAAGTCGCTCGACTTGGCGTTTGTTTATGGTTTTCATACAAAATTCCGTAAAAAAAAAGCAAGCTAGCAATTATTTGCTTTTAATTATCTATTCATTTACTTATTCCACAGCTGTCTTTTACAAATAAATATTTACATTCAAATGATTACCGAACACCTAGCCAATTACGGAATAACATTATTTTCACTAAACATATAGCATGAACGGATTATTAACAATTTAAACTATTAAAAAATAAACATAAGAATAAAAATAAAGAGACAATATTAAAAAATTCCATCTACGCATCATTATGTAAGTGTATGTATATGTAAATGTGTATTGTCAGTGAAGGTGTAAATTGTAAGTGCGACTGAGTGAAAATGTGTAGATTTCATTGCATTGTGCATATCTAATGTATTATAGAACTACACCTCCATCCTGCTCAGAATCCTTCCTCTGAATTGGTGTTTAGACAGACAGAAGGGATCGGACATAGCATTTTTACACACCACAAATAATATCCGCAGTAAAATTAGCAAAATAAAAACCTTGGACTTATTGCTATGTTCGACTTGAAGGCAAAGCAAATGAAAGCGTTTTGCTTAAATTGTATGAAAACCACAGAATAACGCCAAGTCGAACGAATTTCAAAACAAAAAAAAACGCTCAAAGCGACAAGTCAAACACAAGGTATATGTAAAATGGTGCTAAGAACCTTTGTATCTTTAATAAAATTGGGAGTTCTTCGCGCCATTTTGCACGGACTTGACAAGTCAAGTTATTCGTTTTGTAAATTAGTTTACTGTTGATATTGTTAGTCTAAAGTGGGGTTATTTTGTTTAATAATGTGCTACGTTATGAATAATTATGGAAAACGATAAATTTGACTTTGGATGTATATGGGGCAGAAGTTGCACTTTATTTATTGCGGTTTTCCCGCGCTGTGAACTCCCGTATACCCTTCGTGTTTGGGCGATATTGAAGTGAATTACTCCGTGAAAAGCATCAAATTCTGCAACACTTGGAATTCGATGATCCCCAACTCTGTTATGAATATATATTTTATAAATAAATTACGTGTTTAGGGCTGATGTATTCTGTACAATGTCCTTTAAACACACTTGAAAAAAAATATGTCAACATAGAAATTTAAAATTAAATACTTACAAAAAAATAGCTGCTCCAAATCGCTATCATGTGGCATGGTGCTCAATACACTAGCAGCATCTCCCCTTTAAATTAGGATACCTAATTTTTGTGAGAAAAAACTGCCACCATTTTTATTTATTGTCACCAGAGACGTCAATGAGCCTTGGAACAATTTCTTTATCGAATGCTATCAATTCCGAAGTACTATAGTTAACCCTAGCTAGTTAAAATGAAAAAATACTGTAACTCGTACTTAGTTGCTCAAAAAGTAAACATCGAAACATAGTTTCGTCTCATTCTAACAAACGTCCGAGCGAGATAGCCATATATGTACATACTTTACTAATTGTGAAATTTTGTGATATTATTGTTCTGTTGCTAACGTTTAGTTTTCTTGTTTTACTTATATTATTAAACATTATTAATATAGTAAATTATGTTTTTTATTTTTCTATATTGAAATTCCCAAACGGTAAAGCTAAAAATGCAAGTAACGAAAAAGTAATGTAATAAGAAAGCGTAACACCGTCTCTAAAAATAAAAAAGGTTGAATTATTGGGGTGGTGTATCACTAACTTTTTATCACGATAGATGGCGCATGATAGATGGTACCTAATATAACTGTCAGTTGCAAGAAGACAAATTTCTAAGCATTCCATGGATTCACCGTGCGGGTGCCGGGGCATCGTGTGTGGGTAGGAGATGAGAAGAATGGTGTCTCGGGCTTGCGACCGACAATAGACTGGTTTAAGAAAAGGAGACCTCCTTTTTTATTTTATTGCGCAATAATACGCTCACCATCCACCATTCTACTTCTCTCCCTACCCAACCAAATACTGTATGATTCCGTTAATGCCGTCTTGGAAGCTCGTTCCATAAATGTATCTCCTGCAGACCTGCTTAGGTCCAATTCTTTCAGTAAGTGATGCAAAGATTTTGCTGGAACTCCTCTCGCACCAACTTCCACTGCGTAAAGCTGAGTCTTGAACCCGTTCCTGATTATTTCTTCTGTGAGATCATATATTTATTATGTGTATATAGTATATTTGTATTTATATATATATATATAATTTATTTATGTACGTGTTATGTAATATTAAGTAAATATTGGTATGTATATATTGATATATATGGACTTACTTAATATTGCACCTACCATCTATACTGTCTAAATGTCCTAAAGGTTTGGCTGTCAGAGAATGCCTAGCGGCATTAAGTCCGCCTTTGTACATAGTGCAATAAAGTTTTTAAATAAATAATATTTATTCGACTTCATGTTGTGGTCCTTTGGAATATTTGATTCCCACGGAACGGTAAGTTCAATAAGGATATTTTTTTTCAAGTTCCGAGAAAACACTAAGATGTCTGGCCTATAGGCTGATACAGCTAGTTCATCTGGGATCCTATAATTGTGTTCAAATGTATCCATGAGAATTTTCCAGTCTGATGCGGCGCCAAGGATCGAGGTGGGCTTGCATTTAGTTTTCGTGCTTTGCCCTTCCTTTACAAACGAAAACTTGTATTTTTATTACAAAATTTATTATTTTCTACATATTCTTTCAAGTGTACAAATCGAGATATCCAAGCGAAAGCAAAGATATGGTGATCTCAAAATTGCCGTTCTATTATTTCAACCTTTTTTTTTATTTTAAAGACGGTGTTCGCTTACTTAATTCGTCTTTTATTATTTATATTCGTTAAGTTAAAATACAGTTATAAAAATGTATAACTACAAATTAAAAAAATAATCAGTCATAGGTGTAAACAAGGTACCAGTGCCGCTAGCGACATCTACAAAAAGCTTTGCCCATTAGAAAGCAAACACCGTCTTTAAAAAGAAAAAAAGGTTGAATTAATTGAGATCACCTTGGTATCGCTTGGAAATCGCATAATATCAAGAAAAAATATTTTTTGTAATAATTTTTTCTATGGAACTGACAGTTATATGAGGCACCATCTATCATGCGCCGTCTGTCGTGATAAATGTCAGTGATGTAGATTGGTTAACTAAAGTTACCAGATGAAAAATAAAACAGCAAAATAATTAAAATAGATCCTTTATTTACACTATAAATATTTACAATAAATATAAATTAACAATAAATAACCTTCAATCAGTAACAATACTAGATCAAGGGTCATATACAAAAATGACCACCTTGTATCGGTTACATAGCGATCGCTATGTATGTTATTTCCGACAGGCAATTTATAACTAATAACATTTAAATCAAATCAAAATTATGTAATTAATATTACAATTAAAAACATGGTTACCTTGCAAGATATTTTAGCTAATAATTCGCATTACATGTTTTACCATAATGGCAAGCAAATTGTTATTTTCATAAAAAATATTAGTTGCATATATTTTTTAAAGTGAGAACTTTATTGCGAGCGCTTGGTTGGGGACCTATTTCGTTGAACGTCCGTACGTCGGAACAGCGCTCAAGGGGAAACAGCGCGGCGGGGAAGGGGAATAGGGGCGGATAGGCTAGCGCGTATAGCCGCTGCCTCTCGTTCTTTCCCGCGCCTTTCTCTTCCTCTCGAAACAGCGCGGCGGGGAGGAGGGGCGGATAGGCGCGCGCCACGCGTATAGCCTATGCCTCTCTCGCTCTCTCCCGCTCCTTCTTTCTCTTTCTCTACGCGCCTGCAACTATGCGTGCGCACGCAGCAATCTTCATATTCCTACCAACTATGAAATCGATAAACTGCAAGTTTAGTTCTCACTTTTGCGGTACGTCCCGCGACGCACCCGTTTTTTGCCATCTACTGTGTTGTACTTATATTAGTTTATTTTTCCGTTGTTTTTTTTTATTATTCCGAATATTTTCAAGTGTAAGTTTAAGAAATGTATACATAATTTGGAGATGGCAACCCTGAAAGGTTACACTGAAAGTATTTAGGACTGGCCACTAGTAAACAATATAATAAAAAAACCGGTTTAATTTTGAAATTAGAACTTTTTGCCAATATTATTGAGTATGTTTTATTCATTTGTCACATTTTCCCATACAAAATGTTTGTGGGTTTAGTACCTAACAATGTTGGTTGTCAAATATTTATGCGTGCGTTCAGAAATTTATATTTATCTTATTTAAATAATAAATGAGATAGTATAACCAAATTAATTAATTAAAAAAAAAAAAACAATTGTCAATCGATTGGTCTCACTTTTACGTCACGAAATTGTCTGTGATTTGTTTTGAGAATTAATCTGTGTATTATTATTATTATTAACAATGGCATTCATTGATTGTCACGTGGTACGAAGTTCGCCTATAATGAAATTAATAACTTACTAGTTCGCTCAGTTTTTGATTTTCTAAGAACTTTCAGTTTGACCTTTGTATGCCAGAATTTGAGATGGCAACCCTATGTATGCCTAGATACAGAATTTCGAGATGGCAACCCTATGTATGCTTAGATACAGAATTTTGAGATGGCAACCCTATGTATGCTTAGATACAGAATTTTGAGATGGCAACCTAGTATGCCTAGATACAGAATTTAACTACAGTAGTCAAACTGTATTTAACAAAATTATTAATTTTGATTACAAAATGGAGAGCCCTATTTTTTTAAACACTTTCATATCACATTAGAGTCACACTTGGGTGACATTTGTCACTCATAAGTCGACCTTGGCCCCAATATTGCTGAGCGGGATGGCCTGCAACTCAGTTCTAAGACACAGGAACTCGCCCATCACGCAGGTCACTGCACAACACGCTATGTTTAAAGTCCACCATGAAAACGTAAATGGAAAAGCTCCATTGTAGAACCAGCATACAAATAAGTGTATTCCGTGGTATGTGCAACTGTGAAAGAAAATCAAAGTAAAATATATATTTTTTTAATGCAGTTTGACCATTATTTCTATAAATATGCACATAACATTGCCTCTATTACTTGAGAATTACTAGAAAATCGAAAATATTTCATTTTTATTTTAGAAAGGTATTTTCTAATAATCCTCAATAAAAAAAAAATACACCACATGATTAGTGGTTAGCTTGTCACTTTGGTTATTTCAGCCAATGACATGCCCCATAGGTATACGTTATACATGTCAAAAGGTAATAACATATATGGACTAAACGCAAGCAGCTGGATACCAAACTTAGAAATATGTATTGGCAGAAAGTCACAACTAAGTGACAATAACAAAGTTCTTATATACAAAACCATCCTCAAACCAATTTGGACATATGGTATTCAACTATGGGGAACAGCTAGCAATAGTAACATCGACATCCTGGAGAGATTTCAGAGCAAATCTCTGAGGCTGATGCTTAACATTCCTTTCTACATTAGAAACAAATATATTCACGAGGACCTAAGAATGAAAACTATAAGAGAGAAAATAACCTCATACAGCCACGGGTATCAACTGAGACTCGCATCACACCCGAACGTGCTCGCCTCAGACCTGAGAGAATCCAGCAGCATCACACACTGCAGGCTCAAGCGAAAGAGTCTCCCTGGCCTTCTCAGGTTTAGCAGAGACTGAGGAAGGAACCAATGGGGGGAACCTAATAATACTGACATCAATACAGATATACAAATCAAACAAAAGAGTGGCCCATTGTACCTGTACAGATTGCCACGAATGCAGTAATCAAAGGAGAAAAAAAAAAAGGTAATCGGTCTTTCTGCAACAGGGTGTAAATTATTTAATCATGACAGCACCTAGAACACAACATCCTAGACATCCCCTGTTGATGGGCCTTACAAAACATATATCTGGAGAATTTTGCCTACATTTGCTATGCTGGCCAGACGGGTTTGAAAGCGTCTGATGTTAATTTTAATGAAAAATGTATAATAATTCCACAAGTTGGTATTAGTGGAACTCGGACCAATGGCTTAACATGCTCTCCGAAGCACAAGATTGGTACATACATACATACATATCTTCACGCCAAATCCCTTGCGGGGTAGGCAGATACAATTGAGCGCCACTTGTCACGGTCACGACATACCTCTTTCGCTTCTTCGACATTCATCAACCCCTTCATACATGCCCTTTTGTTTCGATGGCTTTTCAACGCACCTTCAGCTATTGTTTTATTAATTTGGTAATATGTGAGTCTAGGTCTGCCAGGGCCTCTTTTACCCACGACTTTCGCATTATATATCTGGTTCGTCAATCTCTCTTCATTTTCGAAAAGTTTTTACTAGCAGATTTTTCTGTTTTCTGGGTCCATATTTATATAATAAAATTAATAAAGAGATAGCTATATATCAATGCACTAAAGTGATATGTAGAAAGAATGTCACACAATGGCTACAGTCTCTTGACTATAATATAACTGAGGAATTACTGTCAATAGTAAAGTAGGAATGCGATAATAACAAAGTATGTAAAGTTTACACACCCTCTTACACACACCCACACACTTACATTATAAACAAAAAGAGGATCTCAACCACACAATTTTTAATTTTTAATTTGTTTTTCTTTTGTGTACATTTTCTTTCTTTTAATATGTTGTAATTAAAAGTAATAATATATTTAAAAGGGTGTCTGGGCGTTGACTGCCGACGGACAGACCTATACATATAGGCTTAGTTCGGCTGCAAATGTCTGTTTTTCTGTGCATGCATAATGAAATATGTTATTGTTTTCATATCTTGTACCTTTTTACTGAATAAAGATATTATTATTCATCCTTTCAACATGCCCGAACCATCGTAGCATGCCTTTCCTTATTTTTGTCCCTATGCTTTCTTTCATACCTACCCTTTTTCGTATTTCGTCATTACGTGGTGTTATTAAAGTAACTAAGTAGACAAATTTCTAAGCGTTCCTTCAATCACTGTGACAATAGTCTGGTTTGAAAATGAGGCCTCCTTTTTTTATTTTATTGCACAACAATACGCTCACCATCTACCATTCTACTCCTCTCCCTACCAAACCAAATACTGTATGATTCCATTAATGTTGTCTTGAAAGGTATTTCCATAAATGTATTGAAGGCAGACCTAATTAGGCTCAATTCTTTCAGTATGTGGTCCAATTATTTTGCTGGAACTCCTCTTGCACCAACTTCCACTGCGTAAAGCTAAGTCTTAAACCCGTTCCCGATCATTTCTTCTGTGAAATCATAATATTTATTTGACTTCATGTTGTGGATTTTAGGAATATGTGATTCCCACGGAACGGTAAGTTCAATAAAATTAACTTTTTTCAAGTCCCAAAAAAAAACGATGTCTGGCCTATAGGCTGATATAGCTAGTTCATCTGGGATCCTATAATGATGTTCAAACATATCCATGAGTATTTTTTAATCTTCAGTGGGATTGCATTTAGTTTTCATACTTTGCCCTTCCTTTACAAATGTGGTCATAAAACAAAATATCATAATATCTCAAACAGGGTGGTTAGAAATGACATGGCTCTAGCTTACCAGACTTGAGAAATACCACAAATTAATTTAATTATTTCTTATGTTTACAACCAGGAATTAAATCCACAACCTCTCTGTTTGAATCTAGCGGTTAACTTGACTTGAAAACTTACCTAAAATCCAAGCACAGCTTGGTTCTGCCGACAATAAGCCAGAGTCCCACTGCTCCCACTATAGCATTTAGTACAAACGCCAATATTATTGATCTACCCTCATTATCTCTGACATGGATTTCCTGAAAAAGGTTATTTTAAAACAACTATCATCACAGAAGGGAAATTTCTTAGAAAACCACAATGGATTCACTGCGGATGCTAGGTCCATTGTGTGTTAGGAAGAGTCAAAGTCAAAATATCTTTATTCACATTCAATCTATATCACGAGATATCCAACATGCAGCACCCTGGCATAGTGTATGATAAAATACACACAATCTATTTCAGCAGATTTTTAAGCTTCGCCGCAACTAGCTTAGGCCTACAAAGAGTGCTTATTTATTTATTCAAAGAGAAAGAACAGAGACAGGCAACATTAGAAAATAGAAACAGAGTAGAAGCCATTTAAATTATACCTGCTACCAGAATATTTCTCACCTTGAACAATAATTGTTACTTTGGCCAGGTATAAAGAAAACAACTACATTATATGTGTTTGAATGCATTAAAACTATTAGGCGAACTCCGAAGCAAACTGTCCACACTTTGCAAGCTAAACTAAAAATAGCAACTCCTTGGTTTTGGCTTTGAAGGCGTGCGGGAGTTACAGAATATATCCACGTCCGATAAACACCTGTTGTATGTTTCGCACATCCAACATACAGGTATGCATGCCTGATATTTTACGTACAAAGCAGACATGGAAGAGATAGCAGGGGCGAGTCTGTTTTGAGGGGGCATTTAAATACCTTCTGTCAGGACAACTAAGTAGGCCTCAACAAATATTGTACCGTAGTGTCATGTCAGTTGTAAAATGCTCATACCTTTATTCCTCATTTGAGATCCCCAGTAAAAAAAAAATACAAGCAATATACTCACGTGGTATTCAAAAATATGATCCAGGGTCCTGGCAGATCCAGTAATATCTTGCATTATGGCAACAAGTAAGCATAGTGATAAATACAATACAGACTGCATAGCCACTATCTGGGATATCAACAGACAAGGGTCCCATTGTGTATAGCGAAAAGAGCCCGTCAATTTCTTCATTTTCGACATTTTTACGAGAGAAAGGCGAAAATTGATACAAAATCACTGGACATGAACGTCGTATTATTAATTTTCAAGTCCAATTAGTAACGAATTCGTGTCGAAGTAGCTCACCATTGTTTAAGTAAATATTTACACAATTGCTGAAAGTTTTTTGATTACCTTATATTGTTTAATAAAAGAATTGTTTATTGAAATGAGAAATTATTTTGCGAAATTTGACATGTCAGCTGTGAGTATAGTTCGTTCGTGACCGTGCTAACTCAAAATTTACATTCTCTGCTTTGTTCGACTTGTCGCTTTAAACGCTTTTTTTCATTTTATTTCGCTTTGAAATGCTGCCCAATGGTGCCCAATACACAAGCAGCATTTTCCCTCTGAATTAAGATACTTTATTTTTGAGAGAAAAATCTGCCAAACCTATTGTCACCAGAGACGTCTATGAGCCTTGTAACAATTTCTTTATAGAAAGTTTAAAGTTTAGTTCTGATCCCCACATCATTTCTACAGCAAACGTCGAAAATAAGTAACTTTGACAAATCGTATCATATTTTTGACGCTTGCTAATCTGAGCTTGTTTAGCTGTGTACAATTTTTCTGAGGGAAGTGCGTTTATGTGTATGATAAATTGTAGCACTGGTCCCGAAACGTCGAAGGTCATAGGGAAGGCAAAGGGTCTAGCCGATACAGCCAAGACTGACCAGATATTCCAGAATCTGATGCTTTTTATCGCTTTCTATAATTATTCACATTGCAGTTTATTAAAGAAAAGAACACCACGTTAGACTAACAATATCCACAGTAAAATCATTACAAAATAAAAACTTGCACTTGACATGCCCGTGGAAAATGGCGCGAAGTAATCTTATATTATTTAAAAAAAAAAACTGTCCTAGTACCAAAGTCTGAATTTGTATTCAATAAGTTATGTATATATCTTATTGATCACTTGTTTAGACACAACTTCAACTTATTCAACTAAATCTAGCAACACCAACACGGTTTTGCAACCGTTCCTTATTACACACCTATCTCTATAATACTTACCTTGCTATAATTATATTAATTTAAAGGTACAGTATCGACAGATAAATAGAGCTCTAGCCGGAAATTGCGATGTAAACGAATTTTGGTTCCTGACGCTGCTTGTTTTTTTTTTCAGATTTTTGCTTTGGACAGATCTTGTTCTTGTAGCGTTTCCATTTGTTTTAAAGCAAAATCCAGTAATAAAAAAGCGCACTTTGCTTGCAGCCCTATTCTGTTGCTTAAGCGCAAACGTTATATAATGGAATCCGTTAACTATATAATGCTATTAAAGTTGATATTTGCACGGTCGCTGTCAAGGTCGAGCGTGTATATATATGTATCTGTATCACAAATAAAAATAAAACCAAAAGAAAACAATCAATAAATATTTATTTATTTTCCTTTCTTCTTCTTAACGTCCTTCTTTTCCAATCTTAATAATGGCGCGTTTTTGGATGTTCTTTTTTGTTTCTTGACGCTGCCAGTTTCGAGCGCCTTTTTCATAACATCCAGAGCATTTTCCTTAGGTTTCTGTTCCAAAGCCTCTGCCTTGTTAAGTGTAGGATATTTAAAACTAAAACCTTTAGGGAAAACTGGCTTAGACAATAAGTTTTCGAGATGCTTCTTCTTAATTTGCAAAGCTTTGGAGGCGCCTTTAGTGTCTGTGGATTTGTTAGGCCTGATATGTGCTAAGAAAGAATATTGTATTAGAAAATTATTAAAAATAATAATTTTGGCTGGGTCTAGTCTAAGCCAACCTATAAACCTAGAATAATATTGAACAATATGATTGCATTTAAATTTAATCTTGCTTAATGCCAACTGTAAAATATAGCCAGAAAAAAAAACTTTAATTAAAAAAAATATATATAAAACAACGAAACAATTACAAAAGTAAACAACAAATTATTGTATGAGGTCTGCTAAAAATATAGTTAAGCGTGATCATAATACATACATACATATCTTCACGCCAGGTCCCTTGCGGGGTAGAAGAGACAATTAAGCGCCATTTGTCACGATCTCGACATATCTCTTTCACATTCATCAACCTCTTCATACATGCCCTTTTGTTTCGATGACCTTCAGCTATTGTTTTATTTATTTGACCGTAATCTATGAGTTTATATATTATTTATTATACATTTGGTTCGTCAATCTCTCTTCAGTCATTCTTTCAACATGCCCGAATCATCGGAGCATGCCTTTCCTTATTTTTGTCCCTATGCTTTCTTACATACTTACCCTTTTGCGTATTTCGTCATTACGTATTTCGTCATTACGTATGCGGTCCGTCAAAGTAACGCTGCATATAAAAAAAATATATATTTTTATTTTTTCATTATTTTAAAAACGCAGAGAGAGACCTCAAAGAAAAAAATATATTGAAAAGGATACATAAAATCTTCATCCACTAATATATCCATATCTTTTGCCGCTTTATTGAGCCATCCTTCGTGTTGGGTTGTTTTTCTTACAGATAATTGTAACCTTTCGACGTCTCGAGCCAAGTCCACTACTTGCTTCATCGAAGTCAACACGTCCGGCGGAATTGGGAAGGTTGGTATCTCTGATTCTGAAATTAAAAGATTTTTTTATGGCTATAGATGCAAGTCTCTTGAGCCTAATAAAATAAATGTAAAGAGTGCTTGGACAGTGAATTCCCGCCTTTTGCACCGACATGTCAAGTTTGTTGTTTTCTATATAGATGTACTGTGGATATTGTTAGTGAAAAGTGGTATTATTTTGTTTAATGTGCAATATCAATAATTATGGAAAATAAACAAAAATGCTCTAAATATGGGGCACAAGTTGCAGTTAATTTTTCGGCACTGTAAACTATATATACCCTATGTGTGTATTTATTATTATTATTGATTAATAGGCTCGCAGCGCATTGCTGATATGCCTATATCAAGGACTGGTGTAAAGTTCATAAAATAGTCAACCGTAACATAAAATAGTATACCGCGCCTATTATACTATACCGCGCCTATTATACTATACCGTGCCTATTATACCATACTATACCGCGCTTATTATACTATACCGCGACTATTATACTATACCGCGCCTATTATACTATACCGCGCTTATTATACTATACCGCGCCTATTATACTATACCGCGCCTATTATACTATACCGCGCCTATTATACTATACCGCGCCTATTATACTATACCGCGCCTATTATACTATACCGTGCCTATTATACCATACTATTCCGCGCCTATTATACTATACCGCGCCTATTATACTATACCGTGCCTATTATACCATACTATACCGCGCCTATTATACTATACCGTGCCTATTACATCCCTATGATCTGTTAATACATACGTTTATTAAGTGTCCTGCATAGTTTGGCATATAGGTGAGTTTCTCCCGGCTCCATCATCAGTATAGTGATTCCTTCCTTGTTTGCTCGCGCTGTTCTCCCGCTCCGGTGAACATAGTTCTGTAAGAAACAAGATCTTAGCAATAGATTCATATAAAATAATCGTATATTGTTTATTAATTATCCGTAGGAACCTTGTTTCTGGGAACACTTGGATTTGTCAAAGTTTACACTTTTGTATATGCAATGTAATTAATACAATGACACAGAAAAATAGCCGGATACGAGAAAGCAAGGAACAGTCTGCTACTATATAGTTGTATATTGGTTATATAAATTAAGGTGCATGCATCCAGCAGCTGTAAAGGGGCGTTGTACTTGTCAAAACATTGTCTTATGTGAAATAATAATAATGATGTATAATAATTATTCAATAATTTTAATGTCAAATATAATTATAGCAGCTGTAAATGGGCGTTGTCACTTATGAACTAAAATTAAAACTAAGCCTAATTAATATTATATGTCAAATATTTATATATTAAATAATATAAAATATATATCTTATTATTTTTGTATAATAGGTATAAATGAATATTATAAATATTTCCAGACAGGTCACACAGCGCCATCTAGTTTCCGTGGTAAGCGAGGCTTGTGTTACGGAAACTAGATGGTTGATAAATAATCATAAGAACATTGAAGTCTTGGCTTGGATTAGCCCAGGGTGCTGACTCCTCAACATTCTTTAGAGGACGGAGAAACTTCGGAATGGATCTGAAAAGACCATCTGAATTATACAAACATCTACGTATAAGCAAATATCAAATTCTAACCAGCTCCCAGGATAATACAATTTCATCCCTTCCAAAAGACCCTCTGGTCTCAGATATGGAACCGAGACTACTATTCTTCAAGAAATTCATGACAGGTGCCCAGACTGACAAAAGAGGCATTGGCTGGAAGAAAAAAGAAAGTGACAAAGAGGTTATAAAATCCTTCCTCAGGAAAGATGAAGAGCATGAATACAGAGTGCACGCGATGACTCTAGAAGTTCAAAATGACTGGCTAACTTTGGGCGATTTTTGCATCCCTCCAGCCCTAAAGTGGCGCACACTAATGTACGATTGGTCTCCGGCGTTGCTAAAGTTCTACCTAAACGCTTTTCAAATGTCCCTCCCGGACCAGAGTAATTTATTTATTTATTTATTTATTTAATACTTTATTGTACAAAGACAAAGGCGGGCTTTAATGCCGCAAGACATTTTATCATAGCCTAAGTAATCTGGTAAGGTGGGGAAAAGCTACGGAAAAGAACTGTACATTGTGTGGTGCTGCCATAGGAACTGCTAGACACACACTTGTAGGGTGCGTTACTCTCCTAGAAAAGGGCTATTACTCACGCCGACATGACAAAGTCCTAGGTGTTATCCGTGAAGCAGTAAGTCTTTCTATTGCAAGAGCCAGAAAGGGACTGACTACAAATAAAACTTTGACCACATTTGTAAAGGAAGGGCAAAGCACGAAAACTAAATGCAAGCCCACCTCGATCCTTGGCGCCGCATCAGACTGGAAAATTCTCATGGATACATTTGAACACCATTATAGGATCCCAGATGAACTAGCTGTATCAGCCTATAGGCCAGACATCTTAGTGTTTTCTCGGAACTTGAAAAAAGTTATCCTTATTGAACTTACCGTTCCGTGGGAATCAAATATTCCAAAAGACCACAACATGAAGTCGAATAAATATTATGATCTCACAGAAGAAATGATCAGGAACGGGTTCAAGACTCAGCTTTACGCAGTGGAAGTTGGTGCAAGAGGAGTTCCAGCAAAATCTTTGCATCACTTACTGAAAGAATTGGGCCTAAGCAGGTCTGCCGTCAATACATTTATGGAACGAGCTTCCAAGACGGCACTAACGGAATCATACAGTATTTGGTTGGGTAGGGAGAGAAGTAGAATGGTGGATGGTGAGCGTATTATCGCGAAATAGAAAAAAAAAGGAGTCCTCCTTTTCTTAAACCAGCCAATTGTCGGTCGCAAGCCCGAGACACCATTCTTCTCATCTCTTACCCACACACGATGGACCCGGCACCCGCACGGTGAATCCATGGAATGCTTAGAAATTTGTCTCCTCTCTTCTCTATTTTACTTTTTTTTTGTAAATATACACTTATTATACATATAAACACCCAGACCGAGACAAATTATACAATGTACAACTTGCCCCCGGTGGGAATCGAACCCACGACCTCCCGAGTTCACGGCAACGTTTGTTACCACTAGACCACGGAGACGGTCATACTAAGATATAAACCACATTTTCAACCGAACTCCATGTAATTTTTTTTTTTAATTCTCTTTATCTTCGCCCTGGTATATTCGAACGGTATGGAAGTGTTCGGTATGACAGACTAAGTATAAAATTTACTGCCATACTGACCTCTGCTGTCCTCGGCACCTGGTAGTGTATGACATGGTGCACGTCAGGGATGTCCAGTCCACGAGCTGCCACATCTGTCGCCACCAACACTCCAGATTTGTCATCTCGAAACCTGGCAGAGAAATAACTATGTTAAATTATATAATATTAATAGTAAATTACAATAAAAACAACTTGCTTCTTACTCATTCATCGTAATGGTCAGCTTCCGGGGTGGTCAGAAACCACGCTTATTAATAAGCGGATTCACATTTAGCCAACTTTACTATAGGCCAATCATGACAAGTGGCAAGCTCATCGATGTCTCCAGCGTACCAAACTTGAGAAATATCACAAATAAAATATGATTTAAATTAACGGTCCGACCAGGAATCGAACCCGGTATCTCCGAGTCTAAATCCACAGACTTAACCGCTGGTTGCTGGTCACAACATATTTATTAATATAAATAAATACATTTAATTAATATTTAATATATTAATTGTGATATTTTTCGAGTTCGTTACGCTGGAGACATTGACGAGCTTGCCACTTGTCATGATTGGCCGGCAGTAAAGTTGGCTAAATGTGAATTTGCTTCTTTACAAGCGTGGTTTCTGACCACCCCGGTCATGATGATACTTTACTTTAAACGAAAAATACCTTTATTTATTCATTTTCAGAATAATCGCAGCTAGGACTAAAAATTACAATATTGTAAATTATTAGATCTTAAGCCAGAAAGATTTTATATTATTTGTACAGTTCATTCCTCCAAAACAGTGGGTTAAATACTAACCTTTCTAGATTTTTCAACCGTTGTCGTTGTGGCATACTCGCGTGCAACGGCAATGGTCGGCAGTTCAGAAGACTAAATAGTTGACCTAACCTACAAATTAATAGATTTATTAATTTTATTTTTTTTTCCCTCGCCAAGCCTTCTGGTTCAGCGTGGAGACTGTAGGCTAAATGCTCCAGATATACGCTGTGTCCCCTAGGCTGTAATGATGATGAAATGTTTTTTAACCCAAATAAAATAATAAATAATAATAAGCTAGCAACACAGCAGCAGGCCATAGAGAAGGAGGCAAAAATCTATCAATTATACCTTTTAACACTTCCAATAGAGTTACAGAATATTATAGTTCTTCCAGGATGGGTTTTTAATAAATAATGCAAATAGTAATCCTTCTGCTCCAATGAACATGTTATTCTACATTCAGTTAATGTTTCTGCTGTACCTAAAAAGAGAAAGAAAGATATATTGTAACAAATTGACGGTCGATTGTAGAAAAGTTGTTTATTTTTAAAATAAATAAATAAATTAAAAAGTTATTTATTTTCTCCCACTAAGCTTAAATATAGTAACAATATTTTAAAAATATTTATGTAGGAGACTGGAGGCAAAACTAAACTAAGCGAAAGCACTCCAGGTTCCTCTGACTCAAACTTAATAATAAATACATCTATAGTGTAGTGTAGTGTAATATAGTGTAGTGTAATGTAGTGTAATATAGTGTAGTGTAATGTAGTGTAATATAGTGTAGTGTAATGTAGTGTAATATAGTGTAGTGTAATGTAGTGTAATCATTATATTTTTTCTGATCATATTTTTAAAAGGGTTTAACTAACGAACGGTCGGTTCAAACCCCCCCGGCATGTACCAATGAGAAATACACTTTTCTGAGGTACATTTGTCATAGATTTACAACACCATCGGTCCCGTGCTAACTTGTGGAATCATTAATAAATTGTCATAAAAAAATACATTATATCCTCGCCAAGCCGTCTGGCCAGAGTGGCGAGTGTATAGGCCAAATTCTCCAAATATATGTTCTGGAAGGCCCATCTCCAGCAGTGGAGGTCTAGGACCCTGTGTTCTAGAGGCTGTAATAAACTATTTTTTGTCATTTTAATTGACCAATCCTAACGGACGTACGTCCAATTATTTAGATCGATTATGCCATTCACGTTTCGCGATGCCAGTTTCAACAAGATTATTAAGCTGACATTGTCACTGGAACAACTAGATTTAACTAAAAATGGACGTATTGAGTCAGAAAAGACTGACGCCAATATGTGAATGGCCAATAGTATCATCACGAACGTTTCCCTTTCGGGGTGGTCAGAATCCACGCTAATAAAGAATCGGATTCACATTTAGCCAACTTTACTACAGGCCAATCATGGCAAGTGGCAAGCTCGTCGATGTCTCCAGCGAGAAATATTACAAATAAATTAAATGTATTTTAATATTTTTGTGTACCGAACAGGAATCGAACCCAGTTCCTCTGAGTCTAAATCCACGGACTTAACCGCTAGACCACGGAGGCAGTTATCGGCCAATCGCTATCAAATGTCTAAATGACACATTTTATAGTATAAAAGAATTGACTTAATCGTTAAGCTATTGACTTATTGGCCATATGTTTTTCAGTAATTCCTATCTGATGTACTTACCTAAGTTATGAGTAGTAATGTCGACTACCTTGGGGTCAGTCATACCGATCATGTTCACCAGTTTGTTGATCTTTTGCTGAGGAGTCATTTTCTCCACTTTTCTGTGCAATACTTTGCCCCGTTTAGTTACCTTAACAAAAAAAAAGGTTATTTTCAGGGTAAAATCAGAGAAACACATATATATTTTTTAATACGACATGTAACATCGCGCCCACCTTATGGTAAGCGGTACACGAGGTCCAAGAATGGGAGCAACTAACGCCAGTCACCAACGACCGGCATCAGTCTCTACCACTATGCCGGCCTAACAAGATGCTTATTCACACTTCGCTTGAAGGACAAAAAATAAATAATAAATCTCAACCATAAAGTGGTAGACCACTTTTTTGGTCGTAAGAGGCGAGATTAATGCCGTAAGTGGATTTTCTACAAATTAAACTTCATAACCGGAATAAATAAACTTGCGGTGGTAAAAAAATAAATTAACAATATGGCGCGGTGGTGGCTCGGTTGTAAGAACGCGTTCCTTAAGTCCTACAAAGGTCGGTTCAAACCCACCCGACATGTACCAATGAGAAATACACTTTTCTTACGTACTGTAGTCATAGATTTACAACACCACCGTTCCCATGCCTCGGTCCCGGTTCCACTTATAACAACTTTTGAATAGTTAATAAATTGTCATTCGAAAAGTGACATCAGAACTTCGCCAACTCATCTGGCCAGCGTGGCGAGTGTAGGCCAAATTCTCCATAATTATCTGGACGGCCTATCTCATAACAAGATATGAGATGGTGCACTATCAGATGGTGCAAAAATATAAATTAGGTTGTTATTATTAAAAAACTGTTTTTTATTCAAATAAAAATATCACAAATAAATTAAATATGAATTTAATATATTTATTTAAATTAATTAAATATTATTGTGTCGCGACCAGGAATCGAACTCGATACCTCCAGGTCTAAACCACGGACTGAACCGCTAGACCACGGAAGTAGTCGATTCTATAATATTATTTCCTTACTACTAGCTTGCCTTATTATTTAATGGGGTGTGTCACTAACTTTTTATCACGATAGATG
This sequence comes from Tinea semifulvella, assembly GCA_910589645.1. Lineage (NCBI taxonomy): Eukaryota > Metazoa > Arthropoda > Insecta > Lepidoptera > Tineidae > Tinea > Tinea semifulvella. The sequence continues at coordinate 2,007,870 of OU342605.1, forward strand.
GCGCATGATAGATGGTACCTAATATAACTGTCAGTTGCATAGAAAACTTGTATTTTTATTACGAAATGTATTATTTTCTGGATATTATGCAGAAGTGAGCAACTTTTAAGTGTACAAATCGAGATTTCCAAGCGAAAGCAAAAATATGGTGATCTCAAAATGGCCGTTCTATTAATTCAACCTTTTTTTATTTCAAAGACGGTGTTCGCTTACTTAATTCGTCTTTTAAGGTAGGTAATGTTAAGTTAAAATACATTTTTCTGTTATAAAAATGTAAAACTACAAATAAATTTAAAAAATGATCAAATATAGGTGGAAACAAGGTACCAGTGCCGCTAGCGACATCTACAAAAAGCTTGCCTGATACACCCCATTGTTAGCTTGCTTTCATAGTTTCCTAAATGTGAAAACAAAATGGCCTGTGTTGTGTATTCAAGTGACAGTAATGACAGTTGATATTAACTAGTGGGTAGTATTAAAAAGTGAACATAAAAACATAAAAACACAATAAAAAATAAATAAATAAAAAATACCTTTTTTCCTTTCATATGTTTAGGCAGATCGTGTACCATAGTGAGGGTCGCTGAAAACACGAAATTCTGTCTCGATGTCTTCCTGGTTTCATCTGCATTGAGTCTCTCCAATAATGGATGTAACTCTTCAAAATGGTTCCGTTCTACCATACGATCTGTCTCATCTATGGCTAGGAATCTGTAATGGAATAACTATTATTTAAAACAATACTTTAGTACTAAAATACATATCTGGTGGGGTACTGTTGTACCAGGTATTGTAAAGTCATACATATCTTCACGCTAAATCCCTTGCGGGGTAGGCTTGTTACGGTCACAATATACCTCTTTCGCTTCTTCTTCTCTTCCTCTTCATACATGCCCTTTCGTTTCGATGGCTTTTTAAGCTATTGTTTTATTTATAAGTGAGTCTAGGTTTGCCAGGGCCTCTTTTACCCACAACTTTCGCATTATATATCTGGTTCGTTAATCTCTCTTTATTTATCCTTTCAACATGCCAGAACCATCGGAGCATGCCTTTCCTTATTTTTGTCCCTATGCTTTCTTTCATACCTACCCTTTTGCGTATTTCGTCATTACGTATGCGGTCCGTCACAGTGACGCCGCATGTCCGACGCAACGACCTCATTTCTACTGCATTAACTCTACTCTTATGCGTATTCTGACATATCCACGTCTCATCTGGCATTGTGTATGGCGATGTGTAAATTTAAAAGGTTATTAATTGATGGTTATGGTGTAGTTCTGTATATGTTTTATTTTGTAAATCTGATATAGCTGAGTTTTCCTTGCAGGTTCCTTTCTCAGTCAGATTAAACATTAACTGGAATTTGTTACGTTCTTCTAACAGCTTACTCTTTGGACGTATCTGCTGCTTAGTCTTCCACTAGCAGGAGTAGAATTATTATATAATATGTGGTAGGCGGACTGATTGCCCAGGCAGACTGCAATGGCAGGAAAACTCAGCTACTCAGGGGAATCCATACTTAGAAATGTGTCTTCTCCGTTATACATGAATAAAATAATGATTAAAAAAATGGCAAATGATAAGTGTATGAAATAAATTACTTAATATTGTCAAGTTGTTGTAGATGTGGCTCTCCTTGCTGTATGAGTTCCCAGAGCCGTCCTGGAGTGGCCACCACCACCTCAGGGGAGCGAGACAACACCCTCTGTTGTTTCACGTGGGCCATACCACCTACCAACACTGCTATCCTGATACCTGGGTAAAAATGGTAATGTTAAAGTAGGTTGTACATTGACCAATGGTTTTAATTAGTCTAAGAGCAACCTTCACTGATCGGTTACGGGAATGAAATCCAATGAATTGGGCCTAAGGAGGTCTGCCGTCAATACATTTATGAAAAGAGCTTCCAAGACGGCATTAATGTAATCATACAGTATTTGGTTGGGTAGGGAGAGGAGTAGAATGGTGGATGGTGAGCGTCTTGTTGCACAATAAAATAAAAAAGACCTATTGTCGGACCCATTCTCCTCGTCTCTTACCCACACACGATGGACCCGGCACCCGCACGGTGAAACCATGGAATGCTTAGAAAGTTGTATTCTTCTTTTTAATATAATAAAATACGCTCACATAAGCGATAGGGCATATTTAGTATTTATTTAGTGCATATTTTGGTCTCCGCGAGTGGTTCAGTTGTTGCAAGTCGCCAATAATATTAAGTCCTGCATGCTATGCCGTTAAAAAGATCAATGAGTATTCCGGAGCAGAGGCAGCTAAATCCGTATATCATGCCTATTTCCACAGCATCATGTCATATGGACTTTTGGTGTGGGGGACAGCTGCCGAAGCTAACCGAATATTCATTCTCCAAAAAAAGAGCAGTCCGTTTTATAGCAGGAATTAGAGCAAGAGACACTTGCAGGGAAGCCTTTAAGGAATTAAAAATTCTTACCATGGCTAGCACTTATGTAATGCATTGTTTGGTGTATATCAGGGAAAACATGGACCTATATCACATTAGACCCGTGAGAAGTGCATCAAGACAAAAAGAATCCTTAGCTGTTCCTAAACACAGATTAAGCAAGTTTAGCAAAAGCTTTATCTGTAATTGCGTTAAACTGTATAATAACTTAGAAAATGAAATTAAAAGCCTAGATGATAAGGAATTCAAAAACAAAATTAAATCAGTCTTGATGCAAAAAGCTTATTACACGGTTGACGAAGCGTTAAAGGATGTTAACATAGCATAATACAAACTACATATATTATGTACCTAGAAATAATATTTGACATGCCCATTTACAGCAGTAATTATTTAAATGTGACATATTATAATAATAAAATTGAAATATATTCTTGACAAAGTTCATTTGCAGCTGCTAAATTAATAATTTATTAATATTTATATTTTAACCTTAGTATAGGATATTGACAAGGCCTCTTTACAGCTGCTTTAATTATTTTAGTAATTAGCTTTATATATATATATATATATTATTTTTTTGACATACCTATATAATTATTATTATTTTTTTATTTTTTTTGACAAGGCCATTTTACAGCCGTATAATTTTGTTTTATTTAAATATTAATGTTTCTTTTTGTTTTTATTTTGCTTTTATTAGTTTTCCTTTGACACTGCTTTAACCTGCAGTTCTGTTCCTTGCCTTATAGCACTCTCCAGGCAGGACAAATGTGTTGTACTTGTGTTTGTAACCTTAGACTTAGCCGAATTCCGGTGGGAATGTATGGCGGTACGTAAAGAATAAGAATAAGAATAATAACTTTATCCGAAGTCAAAAAGTTCAAGTTTACATTTTATATGATAAAACAAATTATTTAACGCAGATCATAGAGTGACGTAAACTATCCTCAGTATTAGAAAACCCTTCAACCCAAAAAATGAAATAAATGAAATGAAATAATATTTATTTGTATGGAATATGGTAAATAGTTTTTAAATAGCTCACATTCTCCGCCATTTCTGGCACACAAATTTATACTAACTAAGTACCTGTTTTCCAGGACGCAGTATTCATTGTATGATTTTATATATAGTTATACACCTAAGAAACTATAATGGAATAAATAGATATTGGATGAACTTAAAGGAATGGTAATAATATTTTTTATATTAAATAGATAAAATATAGTACTTATTTAAAAAAATAAAACAAGATATATAAATAACATGAATGAAAATTATTTAATTACATACCAGTATATTTTGCAGCTGCTATAAGATGTCTGCTGATCTGAATAGCCAGTTCTCTTGTGGGTGTAAGGATGAGACAGTACAGCGGTTTCCCAGTCTTCACCATAACATGGTCGGGCAAGGCGATATCATCCACAACTTTAACACAACCAATTCCTGAAAGAAAGTGTTTTCACATGATGGTACTTGTAAAATCAAATTTATATATTAATAACCTTTTAAATTTAGCTGCAAGTACCAATGGGTCATGCAGCTCAATCCAATGGTTTGTGCCACTATCCATTAGGTGTTCTGCTATTGCTGACTTGTTTAATTGGCAGTTTTTTACAGCTGCTATATGTTCCTTATTAATTATTATTATTATTAAACAAGTCAGCAATAGCATAAATCGCGTAAAGACCCGTTAAAATTATAAAAAACTATTATGAATATGTGCGAAAGTTTAAAAAGTTTAAAATGTTTTGCTAACTCTTAAGTTACCCATAGAAGTTGAAGACCTCAAGCTAAATGCGTTTAATTATTCTTACCCTGTTCATTAGAATCATCTTCTGGTTCATTTTCATCATTGCTGCTTTCATTGTCATTTTCAGGATCATTTTCATCATGATCACTGCCGTCATCATCCTCCCCATCGCTTTCTTCACCATTATCATTAAGGCTAATTTTCTTATTGTTGCCGTCATCACTACTTTCATCATCATCTAGCATCTCTGACAGGTGAACATAATTTTCGCTGTCATCACTGTCTTCATCAGCCTGTGGTTTCTTCTTATAAGGTATTGTAATATCTTTGACATATTCATTCTCAGAATTACTTTCTTGTAATATATCATTATCTACATCACTTTCTACATTTTCTATGTCACTGTCAGTTTCCGAATTTGAATTTATTTCATTTTCTGATGTATCTTTGTCAATTTCTTCTGAACTGTTTTCATTGCTGGAAATGTCATCATCATCAGAATCACCATTTCTATCATTACCATTAATTTTACAACAATTAGGTTTTAGTTTATTGTTTTGAACCAATTTAACTTCTTCATCATCACTACTAGAAGCATATCCATTAGTTTTTTTTGTATTATTTCTTCTAGCTTTATATTTATATTTACTTTTATCTTTTTTTGGTTTTATATTATTTTTCCTTTTTGCAGATGTCTTTTTGTAGGGTAAGTCATAGATGTCAATACCAGCGGCATGTTTTTCTTTTAATTTCATTATACCTGCGAGAATTGGAATGCCAAATGCCAGAGTTTTACCACTACCTGTTTCTGCAGCTCCCAAAATATCTCTCCGACCTGTAACATAAAATCAAGCTTAGTAAAAAATAATATAAATGTGTAAGAAGCTTTGTGTGTCTTTCTATTTATCTACTTTGTGTTTGTCTATCTTGCCTTCACTGATTATGTATTACGGAAGCAATTTTGATGAAATTTTGGCCAAATCGTTCCTTGAACCCTTGAGATGGACATAGGCTATATGGACGTCCAGGGAGAATAGTATGATAAATACAAATCCACAACTTTTCAGAAAAATTAGGACCTTGTTTGAACATATATTTTTTTAAACGTTGACAATCTGTATATTGGGAATGGCGATCATCATGACATGTGACCCTGCCGATTTATCTTGCCTATACTACTGGGGCAATTTCAATACTTCTTTACGTTTTAAATTTTACAAAACATTATTAAAAAATATTCTCTTAAACAAAAGTTATTATGAGCTACAAGATGCAATGAAAGATATCATTGCATAGAAGTACTTGGCCTAATTTTATTAATTAATAATAATAATGCATCTAACTAAGGGTAATATTAGAATTTAAATTATTTATTTTTATATTGACACAGCCCTTTTACAGCCACAAATTTATATTTAAGTTTATTTACTTGACATTCTAATTTTATTTAGATTGTAAGGTGACACAACCATTTTACAGCCACAAATATTAATTAACATTAATGCTATTAGAATATAATATGACACAACCCTTTTACAGCTATGAATTATATTTATTCGAAGTAGATACAAAAATATTAAAATAAAATAGATTAAAAAACTAATTATAAATAAAACTAAACTAAAAATACCTATGAAATTAAAACTATTCTACAAAAAAAACTTAGGGCTTACCACCAGGGAGGGTACCTAAAATGCTTGCCGCATTTCCTTGTTGAATTATAATCGAAATATTCTGTTTTAGGTAGTTATGGCATTTGGGATAGCCACACTCTTGAAAAATTTGTATACCCAGCTTTTATGAATTTGTGGGTATCAAGAGAATATATGAATTTATGTTTAATGGACATATTATTATATTTATAAGATGACACATCTTTTTTTAATGTGTTCTTTATTATAATTCTATTAATTATTTGACATCTGTATGTATTTTTTGTAAATTATAATTATTAAGTAGGTATTTAGAATGTAAACTGACACAGCCCCTTTACAGCCACAATCTTATTCAAGTAGTTTCTAAGTTAGTTAGTTTTACTTGCTTGTAGCAGTATGTTGTGCCTAAGGTACATAAATATGGATTATTGCCTGTTTATGGTCCAACGATTATTACCACTTTGTTTAGTACATGATTTAATAATTGTATTGATTTTATTAGTTCTGACTGTATCCAAGTTGTTTCAAGCGAACAACGAAGGAAATAAACTATAAATAAAAAATATATATATATAAATTGCATGCATTTTACTTAGAATCAAAGGTTGGACATGACATGTGAAAGTATTTTTCACTGACCACTGAATGTAATTAAGACTGGGTCATACAACTAGTCAATAAATAAAATATTTACCAAACATAGCAGTTGGGAGGGTCAATTCTTGTATGCGAGTAGGTCTTTTAAAGCCTTGTTCAGCTAAAGCCTTCATAATCTCATTGGGGATCTCAAACTGAAGCCATGACGTCATGTCCTCGGTGGTTAAAGCATCACCATCTTCGCAAACTTTATCTCCAAGTTTCATTTTAAGTTTTTTACCCATAATTTTGGACTTTACATTTTCTGTGTCATTATTTTTAATTGTGCTTTCATTAAAGCATGTCGGTTTTATATTTTCACAGTCTTCAACTACAAAACCATTCTCTAATCTGATCTTTTTAGCTGGTACAACATTGGATGGTGTAAGTTTTCTTTTCTTTACTGGATTCTTCTGTAAATACAGAAATATTAGCTAGTAAGTTATTTTGTTCGTAGAAACGTATAAACTATAAGTATAGCACCTAATTTTGGCAGAAATACATACTTTTTTTGACTTTTTAGCGCTAGAAGCCATACCGTACTCAGTGCATTCTTCAAGACCTATAAATCCGTTCATTCGTTCAGACGCATCGGATACAGGAAATCCATCCAAAGTTACCGATTTCCATTTCATGTTTTGTAGCTTCTTCATACTTAAATGTGGTATATATATAACTTAAAAGGTAATTCATGTAAATATAACCTAAAACAACGTGATACTGACGGTGAATGACAGATGACAGCAGTCGTACTGACAGCTACACGAACTGCTTGATGGAAATGACTGATGTGATTGTTTTTTTTTGGGCATTTAATTTAGTTAAAGACAATATTTATCGATTATTTTTACATCACAAAATATATTTTATATTTAAAAATATCAAATTAATGGTGTTATTGTAAAATCTGATACAAAAAAATATATAATTTATATTTATAAATAGTGGGTATTACGTTTGGATAATCACCTATAACAAAATCCAAAAAGAATCTTACATCCTTGGCCTCTTTTTTAACAAAATTAAAATAGCACGCTGTTTTAACCATAGACAAAAGAAGCGCAAAAAGTTTGTGAGTGATCGATTTTACGCCGGGGCCACCTATTTCTCAACGGGCGTTTTTCTTTGTTTGGCCATAAGTGAAGGAAAGAAAGTATATTTATCGCGTGCTGCGTGAAGTGAAAATGGCAAATACGTTTCGTACTGTGGCGGTATCGACCGTCAACAATGAGGGCGGACTGAAACCGCGCTTCAATTTCCCCACTAACGTAAACGTGGATTACGACCCTCAAGGTTTGAGTGTAAAAGTATTACGTGCGGATCCTGTGTTGGCGCAGGAGGTGCTAGAGTTCCCCGTCCACAACCAAACCGAGTGCGCCCGCGTCGCTGGACAATCGTATATATTTACAATTGACAATGAGACATTGTTTTTTAAATTTGGCTCGGATAACGAGTGTCAAGGTTTCCACCTGCTTATTTCGAAGATCAAGGCGGGCCAGTCGACTTCCATGTTTACGGTGCGGACGGAAGACTCGTCGGCGATGCAATACTTTCAGTTCTATGGGTACCTGAGCCAGCAACAGAACATGATGCAGGACTACGTGAGGACGAGCACGTACCAGCGAGCGATATTGACAAACGCGCGGGATTTTCTTGACAAAGTAGTATTAGATGTTGGAGCAGGGTCAGGTATCCTGTCATTCTTTGCGGCACAGGCCGGAGCTAGAAAAGTTTATGCTGTAGAGGCAAGTAGTATGGCACACCATGCACAAGCTTTAGTCAAGACAAATGGTCTAGACGACAGGATCCAGGTGATTGCTGGAAAGATAGAGGAGATTGAGTTGCCAGAGGAAGTAGACATAATAATCTCCGAGCCCATGGGCTACATGTTGTATAATGAAAGAATGCTAGAAACTTATTTGCATGCCAAGAAATGGCTCAAACCTAATGGTAACATGTTTCCCACGAGAGGAGACCTGCACATAGCCCCATTTACTGATGATGCTTTATTCATGGAGCAATACAATAAGGCTAACTTCTGGTATCAGACATTCTTCCATGGAGTTGATTTAAGTGACCTCCGCACGGCCGCCATGAAGGAATACTTCAGACAGCCAATAGTTGATACTTTTGATATACGTATGTGCATGGCTTTATCCACTCGACATGTTGTAGACTTCCTAACGGCTGACGAAACAGACTTGCATCGGATTGAAGTACCCTTTAGATTTGAATTGCTACAGTCTGGCACTTGTCACGGGCTAGCCTTTTGGTTTGATGTGCTGTTTGCCGGCAGCACGGAGCACATTTGGTTGTCTACGAGTCCCACAGAGCCTTTAACACATTGGTACCAAGTGAGATGTTTGCTAGAAACACCTATATTTGCTAAACAAGGTCAAGCTCTAGTGGGCAGGGTGTTGCTTTTGGCTAACAAGCGACAGAGTTACGATGTGACAATGGAATTAAGTTTAGAAGGAACAAATATTACATCATCAAACACATTAGACCTTAAGAACCCTTATTTTAGATACACGGGGGCCCCGGCTGTGCCGCCTCCCGGAGTTAACTCCTCCTCGCCTAGTGAAAAGTATTGGCATAGTTCAGATGCAGTTTTGAACGGACAGCGTAACATAGGAGACGTACAGCAATATTTTGATCCCAGTACTAACGGAGCCAACCCAAGCGTGCTTAAAACTGTGATGTTGCAGGATGAGTTCATCAAGAGGATTTGTATAAATCAGAATGGAGATGTATAATGTCCGCGGTTGCGTCGGGCTAGCCTCGGCGCATTGAGACAACGCCGTCGTCGGTTGTGATGTATCTTCCGTACAGACATAATAGTGTTAAGTGGAAATATTTATTTCAATCATGATATCACAGTTTCAGAATATAATAGGGTTTTGGAAATGTTTTGACTTGAGTAGGTTGGCTTATTTCGATCGCAAATTGCATTGGCAAGGATTTGATTGCATGTAAAACAATTTAACTAAAGAATTATAAGCGCGCGAAATTTTCCGACGCCATGTTTTCGTGGGTGTTACATGTTTGTTTTTGTCTCCATTGTGTTGTAATAGGTAGGTATGATAAAAAATTGTATTGGCCTAAAGTGTGCAGTTTTTAATAAATGCATAGATATTTTGTCTATCGAAAGCTCGGTTCACATATGTATCACTCTTATCTTCGTATTATATAATTGCCAGTGACAAGAGAAATCGAAAATGATGATAACAGACAATTTATTATGTATACTTTAAACCAGTGCTTGACATAGGCACATCACTAACATATTGGTTGCCAGGTATTATACAGTAAAAATTGATTCGAAGTGGAATGTGCTGCATCACATAATGTTCACTTTATCAGTGATTGTGATATGCATTAGTGATATAAATTTGAACCAGAGAAATGATACATATGTGGACTTGGGATTATTAGTTTCGATTTTATGTATTGTCTGTTAGTTTTTAATACAGGCAATCTGGGATCCTATTTTTTAAGTTGAAAATCTATGGTACTTTTAATGCATGGAACATTTGTCGCGTATAATTCTCAAATGTCCTGAAAATCCAAAAAATAAGGTTTCAATTTGCATGAGTTTGTATCAGAAATATTTCGAACACCACCAATCACAGCAGTAGAGTTCTAGGGGCTGTTATGATAAAATTAATGAATGTTTTGTTTTTGATCAGTTTGAAAATTAACAAGAGTTACATGCATTATTTAATTTATCCTTTTCCAAATCGGAGAATGGTGACAGTATACAGTTTAAATAAATCTATATTTGTTGTGCAAGAAATGTTTAAACAACTGCCAAATGGCCACAGTTAGGTATAGTTTGAATTAGCCTTCTTGAGTCAAAATAATATTGGACAATTTTGATTGCAAATAAACTGCTTCACGGCAATAAAGTGTATAAAAGCAGTTTTGAGAAAATACGAAATTTATTATTATTTAGTAAGTTGATAATAGAGAAAATATTATTAATGGTTTTTTATTATTTGATTATAACCAACATAGAAAGAAATACTCATAATAAAATTATTACAAGTGGTATTTTCTCAAAACCGCTGTCTTTGTCTTATGATATCAGATGGTTCACTTTTATTAATTTTTGTCTTAAATTCATAATCTTACTCTCGAACTACCTACGTCTTCACGTACTGAGCAAAGAACACGTTTTTTTACTGAACTATGAAATGTCTGAACACAATGAATTCATTAGTGAACTGATCCAACAATGATGGCTTTTTTCACTCGCGCTCGAATGAATGAATAAAATTAATGTTTGCATATGGAGAAGACATTTGTTTTGTTTGTGATAAAGCGAACATTAATTTCTGTTATATTTTTTTCACTAAATTATTTTTTGAAGGGAATGAAAAACCAAGTTGAACACAAACGAAGTGAAATGTCTGAACACAATGAATCAAAAGTAAAGAATGAATTCGTTAGTGAACCGATCCAACAATGATGGCTTTTTCAATCGCACTCGAATAAACGAAAAATTGAACATTTTCACAAGGGTGCGGTGTTGGTGATTCATTCAAGTTCAAACCCAGGTTGGGTTCAGCTGTTTTGTTTGTGACAAAGCACATGAACATTAATTTCTGTTATATTCCCCCTGTTCAGTTACTGGAAGCTATCGGAAACGTTACAAGTATACCTGTCTTAGCATAATTCAGTAAACAAAAAGGTTAAACTGCTCCGGAACACAGAGTTTGTCCGAGTCTTTGAACATGAATGAAAGAAAAATTAACCGTCAAATATCAACTTAATGACACCTTTTTTTTACATGGGTCATTAGTATAAATTTGCCAGTGTTATATAAAAAAATATACATAGCACTAAGAATATCCTAATGCTATAATTTAGTAACATAGTTACTATTACAATAATTGATGACAGACTGGACCAGATTGACCATGTTGGGGCCCTAGGCAATGTACGTCTTGGAGTTTATTTATTACTATTGATTAATAGGCGCGTAGCGCATTGGTGATATGCCTGTATCAAGCATTGGTGTAAGGTTCATAAAATTGTCAGTTGCAGTTGGGGACTTCAATATCTGTCTTCTAGTATTTTGTTCCACATATTTACAACTCTTTTCTTTTACAATTTCTTTGTAAAATCCAATTTTACTATATAATAATCTCAAATTGTAATATCCTTCATAGGAACATTTAATAAAATAATCTTGGAAAGAGAGGCTTTAAGCCAATGTGGGACCCCTTGGGTTGTTGCCTACAATGCCTATTGGATAATCTGGTCTTGGTGACTTACTCATATACTTTTTTGAAATGTACATTTATTTCAATGTTTACTCATTAATAATTATTTGAGCTATTTGGCCAGTGATGCATGCGACACTAAAAAATAAGAAATAATCATAAATTATTACGACCAACAGCGTCAAAAGTTGCCCAGATGTGGTCAAAGTTGCCCCGATGTGATCAAAGTTGCCCAGATGTGGTCGAAATTGCCCAATTCAAAACCCCCTAGTTTTAGTTTTTTGACAATTGAATCCAGTGTAATAATTGTAGTTTTGTAAATTGACATTTGAATTATGTGTTTGTTTTAATAATATTATTGATAATGGTTTGATGATTGAGCTGAATTGTTAATTTTTGAATTCAGAAATCAATATAACAATTATTGTAAGCATAATTATAGATATTTAGAACAAAAGCTAATAATACTTAAAATAGGAACATTGTTAAAATATGATGGTTTTAGCTATCTATGGATTCACCGTGCGGGTGCCGGGTCCATTGTGTGTAGGTAGTAGAAGCGTAGTTTTGGGCTTGTGACATTTACTTTACACACTTCTCATTCACTCTTCTTATCCTCTCTCTACCCAACCAAATACTATATGATTCCGTTACTGCTTTTACTTACGGCAGACTTGGTTAGGACAATTTTGTTCAGAAGATAATGCATGGGTTTATCGTGAAACACGCTTAAAATGTTGTAGAAAATCAGTACTTTATAGCGTGCGTGGTTGGAAATAGGGACTCATTTTTTGGTGGCAGTTTCTCCTATTATTTAAATTTACCCCCAGCACAGGCTGTGGAATGTGGGCAACAATGAAAAATGTCGGGTAACACAGATTCTTACTAGACACCAGTCATATTTGTCAGAAATTTTATCAAGTGTATCAAGATTGTGCAATTAAAAATATCCTTTTTTGTCCATTCAACTCGGGCCAAAAGTTGTACCTCTGATGTAGTTAAGTGATTAAAGACGGAATTTTAGCTGTTTCTTAATAAACAAAATGGATTGTTATTAATAATAAAGTAAAGCTTTTTTTTACTGATTTTTGTATGAAAACAACAACTCCATGTCGAATGAATTTAAAAGCGACAAGTCAAACACAGTTTTATAAAATAAAATAAAAATATAGCAACGCAAGGCAACTAGAGCATTTATGTTGCCAATGTAAAAAGTAAAAAAAAAAACATGTTTCACTTTATATCGCTTTGAAATCTTTCGACTCTGCGTCTGTCTATGGTTTTCTTACAAAATTCGGTAAAAAAGCGAGCCTTGCTTTATATCCTTTCAAGTCGAATATAGCTTTTATGTGGTGGATAAAAAAAGGATATTTTTTCTATAATAATAAAATTAATGATACTTTCACGGTACAACTTTTGACAAAAAATGTATCTTGTGAGTTTGACAAGGCTCGTGCCGATGGAGCTGGGATCGGGTGAGATTGTTTCTTGTGTGTGATAAAAATCAAAATTTGACAGATTGTCAAGTTTAGATCAAGAAAATACAATCAGTCCAACGCGGAATTACAAATGCTTAATATAAAAAAGTGTAATTTTAACAATGGAAATCTAGGCAACTATTTAATAAAATTATTTTCGACCTCACATATGTTTTTGTTTGTTTTAAAATACCTCTAACTCATAAAACTACATGATTAACAGATCAGCTCATTCATTGAAGGTGGCGTTGTCCATATATGTCCAATTTTAAAAAAAGGAATAAAATAGGCGTTGGATGTTTAATCTTTTTAATTTTTTAAAGCACGTACGAATATTTACGCTATGTTCGACTTGAAAGCATAGCTTGCTTTTTTTATCGAATTTTGCTTAAATTGTATGAAAACGATAGAGCAACGCCAAGTCGAGTCAAAGCGAAAAGGATAATTGGCAGTTGTACCAACACAAATAAAATACCACTATATCTGGAACTCTCGAATCCCTGCAGCTTCGCCGAGATGTTGCTTCTCTGTCGCACGATAAAGATGTGGAATGCTTTTCCAGCCAATGTGTTTCCACTATCCTATAACCATGATGCATTTTTTTTTGGATTATAAACAGCGTATCTATATCTACAGAGTTCCCCCAAATTACAATGCCATATCTCAGCACAGAGTTTACATATCCATAGTATGAAGTAATAGCTGCTGATTTATTGACGAACTGTCTAACTTTTTTTAAAGCGTAAACAAATCTATTGGAAACATCTTGAACGTGGTCCTTCCAATTGCAAAACTTATCAAGGGTAATGCCGAGGAATTTATGACTAGATACCTCTTCAATACTTGGTCCTTCAAATGATGTTAAGCACCCTAAAAAAAAGCGGGCTTGGCTTTTGCTTTCAAGTCGAACACAACACTAGAGGCGTGCGATTCGTTTAAAAAAAAATGTATAAGAAAATACGAGTGAAAAAGAAATTGCAATAAATAGGCTTATTGTAGTGGTTTGTGAGTAAAATTATAGTAAAATCAGACGAAGCTTGAAATTATTGGGGTTATTTACAATTATTATTTATATTATATTTCGGCTAATAACAATTTAAATAACAGAGATTGAAAGTGCTCATCAAAGATTTGCTGAAGGGAACTACAAACCATAACATTATCTGTTAACAAGTCTTCACCGTATTTTGTGAAATATAACCAAATTTAATTCGACTCGGTTTGTCTATACACTACGTATCTGAAAAATCACTTGCGTGATATATAGGCCCCATCGCCTAAACTTGAGATAAAGCAAGCGACTGTCTGGTAACACAAGTTCAGGCGCTTGAACAATCTGTGTACCTATATGTTTTTGTTTAAGTTCATTTTATCAAAAGTGCTAAACCAAAAAAAAATAAATATTGTTGTTGTGAAATCGCGTAACAAACATAGAAGAAAAAAAACATAGGTACAGTAGAATCGAGATTTTTTAAATGTTTTAATTTTATTAACAATAAAAACATCAGAATTAATTCTAATTATGTTTAATTAATACTAAATAAGAACATAATAATACTATAAAGACGATAACAAGAATTCACAGATAGATACAATAGAAACCATGCAAGAAACACTTTTGAAAAGCAAAGTAGGTACGAATACAGGAACAACTATAAAATAAAAATAAAGACAAAAAACAATAGATACGATAATATAATAAAAATACATGATAAGTAGATACAACTGCAGAAAAATAAACAAAAATAACAAATAAAAAACAATAGGCCAGTCTACAAACTCGAAGTGCTAATTGTCATCACTCTTTAAACTTACAACTAAAATTCTCAATCACACGCTGGAGCATCGACGCCATCGACCTAGGAATACTCGTAGCTTTAATTTCGTCTGTGATTCTTTTTTTTAAACATCCAAATTTTAAATTTAAATTAAAGCCTCATTTTTCCAGCAAAATGGAGCCATTTTACATGTTACAAATGACTCATTAGCTGCTCTTCAGGGTTACTGGGGTCTTTATTATTAAAAATGAAAAACATTCCGTCTCAATTTATAATGAAAATACAGAACCAGGAAGTCGTCTGATTTTACTACAATGGTAGGTATAAAAGTCCTGAGGTAGTGAGTAGTCTTTAGTATAATTGCCTAAAAGTACATTTAGAGTAAAGGGCGAATGATGGTTGCTCGTCGTTTTAAGGTACGCGTACACGGTCTCGCATCGAACGGATTTTTAGTATTCTTAGTATATAAACTCATACAACTGCGTCCACTGATTCGAATCGTACGGACTGCATCCTGTTATTATGCCGATGACATCATACGGGTAACCGATCAGTGGACGAACCCCTCTCGCCTGCTCCGCCAAATCCATTGTTAAA
The DNA here is from genome assembly GCA_910589645.1 of Tinea semifulvella. Taxonomy (NCBI): domain Eukaryota; kingdom Metazoa; phylum Arthropoda; class Insecta; order Lepidoptera; family Tineidae; genus Tinea; species Tinea semifulvella. The sequence continues at coordinate 2,023,420 of OU342605.1, forward strand.
TATGCACGACCGCCCTCTTCGTCCTTCTGATAACAACCAACTCAAATTCCCACCCCACACTTTCAGAAGATATTTATTTATTTATTCAGATTCATTTACCGTATCGTTTGCTCGCCAGTGGAACAAACTTCCACTGACCATCAGACAAACTCCTTCCATTCACATCTTTAAAAAACTACTTAATACTTTCTTTTTAAACAAGCAAAACAATATATTTTAACTCCACAAATTTCTACTTCCTAATAATATATTATCCTCATATATGTATATCTTTTATAATACTTATATATTGATGAGTATTTATGTAGTTTATTAGTTAATATTGCACCCCACATATTTATACTGTCTCACTCTCCCAAAGGTTAGCTGGTAGAAAAAGCCGAAATGGCTTTAAGTTCGCCTTTGTACATACTTTTAAGTAAAGTGCAATAAAGTATTTAATAAATAAATATTCGATGATTGTCACACATGCAAGTTCATCCGTCCTATCGCTAATAAAAATAGCATCAGAAATCCGAGAGCTGGCAGTTGCGTCGGCATTTAAATTACTTGGATACACTACGTGTTCGCGTAATATGGAAAGTGTGCTTTTTTACTGAATTTTTCTTCGAAGTGAATGAGACCGCTATTTAAATGAAAATCAGTTAAAAAAAATCGCTTAGAGCGCTAAGTCGTATAAGGAAAAAGTGTAGGTACTACCATGGAATAATATGATTATTTATTTTATTCAGGAAATAAACAGTAGTTTTATAATAATTTTTTCACTTAAATACTTACTGTTTCTACAAACACAAACAATATATTCAAATATGGTATATGCATAGCTGGGCACCGTTAATCAAATAGTTAACTTCGTTAATCGTTAATCCGCTACAAAAAAAGTTAGCTTCGTTAAACGTTAAAGCGTTGCATTTCGGAAGAATTAACGGAAGTTAATGTTAATCGTTAATCCGTTAATGTGTAAAATTGCATTTTTATATCGTTGCGTTAGTGAACTTATAAAACCTGTTGGTTTAGGTTCTGGAAGTTAACAGGTTAATATATAATATTGTCAAAATGAGTTCTCTTTTTTGTCTTGCCTCGATTAGAGCCCACCTTAACAATCTCTTCAAACTGTACGTACTGTGACTCATGTACCCTTCTTACATGTTGTTTCAAATTATTCAGGCTTGATACATGAACTTTTATTTTGGTGTCTTTCGGCAAGCAACGCTTACAAGCAAAAAGTATTTGCTGGCCCGATCTGGATACTAATTCCACATACTCAGTCAAATGTTGCCAAGGATTCTCATCCGCCGCTGAAATCCGATTCCATGTCTTCCATGCGCATGCACGCGCCGGCAAAATATATCTAGTTTTGTTTTGTCTCACGCGCCGCCGCGCCCGGCACTTGTCGTTTCATACTTTTCTGAACCAGTTTTTCGCGCCACACCGCGGTGCCGTGCGGTAAATAGTGGCATTGGATTAACGATTAAGGGACTTCTGCATATTAACGGAAGTTAACGTGTCCGTTAACATTTTTAAAAGTTAACTTAAAAGTTAACCCGTTAATCAAAATGTTAACTTCGTTAATTAACGATTAACGAGTTAATGCCCAGCTATGGGTATATGCACAACCTTATACAAATTAAATTATAATAGTTTTTTTTCTAATAAATTTCTTAAAAGGCTGGTAACGAATACATAAATAGATCACAATTTTGTGTGTTGTCATTGATATACCTATTGGTGGAGGCCGGAATAATGACAAGTACTGCGTACAAATAGGTCCGTCCGAAGCGTGCGGTGCGGAACTGTGGACGCCTACCATTAGGAATGCATAAACTTCGAAATAAAGGCTAGGTACTTGATTAAATTAATTAATTGTTTAGAATTTAAAATACACTATAGTAAGTAGGTATATATAAGCTTTTACATATGATTTTAGATATGATGAGCGAAGTAAATTAACTACTTCGAAATTACATTCTGAACGTACCTAGCTCAAAAACAGCCTTAATACTGCAGAATTGTGATTTCGTCTGGTATCAAATATACATCGATGTATATACGAGTATATAAGGCTATTTGATACTAAATGCAGTCTAAACACATGTCGTTTACCAAGTACCAACAGCCTTCAGCGCTTTACGTATCGACCAATCACGTAAAGGTGCGGTACGAATCGACCAATCAGATGGAGGCGCGTTATAAAAAGATTTGTGATTTACATTAGTTTCGTGGGAACGTTTTTATTTCAGTGGGAGCCTATCTCAACAGCAGAATTCTGTTAGTCGAAAACGTTATGACTAGATTTCGTTATTTACGTCAGAGCTTGCGACATAATTACAAAATATTAACTTCTTAACTTCTATAAGCGCTCGACCTTGACAGCGGCCGTTCAAATATCAACTTTAATAGCGTGATATATATATAGTTGACGGATTCTATTTTATAACGTTTGCGCTTAAGTAACAGAATTAAGTAGGAATCCATGTTTTATTTGTAAACCATCTGTTTGCCTCGGCCTGTCTGTGTCATAGAGGTCAGCTTAAAAAAGCCTTCATGTGGCCTTCCTCTTCTCCAAGCAATGGCAAATTCCAGATGTTAAAGAATTTAATGCTTTTCTTGGAATCACTCGTTGCATTATTTTTAACAGCGAGTCAAAATTTTATGCATTCCTAGGGCGCTAAAGGTAGCGGCAGATAAAAAGAACGTTGGATTTTTAGTTGCAAATGAAAAAAATATCTTTTTTATTGTTTCTATTTTTAAGTATAATTTAAGTAGAAATATAAAAATGATTTTAATCTAAATTAAGTATTATTATTTTTATTTATTAAAAATAACGCAGCCTATGTGTGGTCTGTTCCATACATGAATTTAATTACGATAATAATTCCATCCAAATTCTGTTTCTCATTGAATAATATAAATAGGTACTTTTAATTCTTCAAAATATTATGAAAAAAATTTAGCAGGTGCCAAAGGCGTTTATAACAAGGCTACAATACCTGTCCGCGATTATATTCTGTTTCTGCGCAATTTTCAGCTAGCACTCTTTTTATCTGCCGATAACCTTACACGTAGGAAGCAGGCTACCTGTTCACGCAGGTCACGCAACTTACTGGCACAGGCAGTCTCCATAGCTTATTTGCTTTGTGTGCCTAGTGGCTATCTGAACGAATCAGTACCGATAAGCGCTTGTAGGTTGACGCTTGCGCTAACCTGCTTCCTACGTGCTTACGGCCTAACCATACATAATACTCAATATGTAAGAATGTTCCTAAAACTATCTCTTAAAGTTTTAGGTCATTAAACACAACAAAATTTGAGGAATAACCAATATTTTTGTAAATAAGCCTTTTGATGAATAATGCTAGGTTTCTAAAGAGGCCAATAAGATATTTTTTGTTGTTATTTCTCATGTGATTGGGCTTCTTACGAGTCATAGCTCATTAGGGCCACCCGATACCCGATCTGCGTCGCCGCGCCTCTTGCAGTAGGTATTCTTTACATGCATTCGCTTTCTGTAACTACGGATACGGCAAAGGGTTAATTAATGAATTAAAGGTTAACGTACACGAGCCGAACGGCGGGGCCGGGGTCAGTTGTACTGAGGGACCACATTTATCACGCACGAATGCCTCCAGTGTCTACATCTGCATATCTCTTGTTGATTGCGCATTGTTAAGCCATGCGTTCACAAGAAGAGGTTAGCTGATTGACCACGGTTGTCACGGTTGACAACGCATTTGACCACCTGTCAACAAAGAGTTGCGGTGTCTACGAGGCTAGTGCGGTAGTCAATTAGAAGCCAATCACGTGTCCTATAACCGGTTTTAGTGACTGTTCGCATTACACCTCTACAAACCAGTGTATACTGGTTTTGTGACTGTCTGCATTACTACTACAAACTGGTTTATACCGGTTTTAGTGACTGTCTGCATTACACTAATACAAACTGGTATTGGTTAATTTTGGTTTTGGTTACTGGATCCAAGCTAAATTATCTGTAAGTACCGAAATACTGGTTATTTTTCATAACGTGTGTAACTTTAACTTCTAATAAATAAGAATACTTAAGTTAATGTAAATAGGTGGTAGTACAAACGTTATGATTAAATCATGGCTTAAATATAAATTAAGTAACATTCATACTGCGCGATAATAATTGCATCTTAAGCCATGACTTACGATCGTAACAAGTAACGGCCAGTTGCAGAAAGGATGAGTAAAATAGCTTGTCACTTTAGTTATTCAGCCAATGACGTGTTTCATAGCGCATGCGTTAAACATGTCAAAAGATAATCAGCTTTTCATTATTATTGTCATTATATTTTTTTTATTATATTGTCGCGCCATTTTTGTGGATATTATATCAAAAGTGGTGTTTTGTTTAATAATGTTCTACAATGTGAATAATTAAGGAAAACAATAAATTGGACTTTAAATATGGGGCACAAGTTGCAGTTTATTTTTTGCGGTTTTCCCGCGCTGCCAACTCTCATTATTTCCTGACGTGTTTGAGCTATGATGCCGCGAGTGACTCCAAGAAAAGCATCAAATTCTGTAGAATCTGGAATTTGATAATGACCTCATCATAAAACTCATGAAAAAGAAAGATATATTACGTCAGACTTGGCTGTATGGGCTAGACACTTTGCCTTCACTATCACCTCATTCATCATCCAACGGAAGAAGAGAACATAAAACAAAATATTGTCTCTATTCTAAGGCCTTTCTGCAATCGTCGGTCAAACGCAACATTAGTAAAATAAGTTAAAGGTAGCTTTATTTTTTGTTTGTTTTCTTAACGCAAATTGTGATACAAATATACGTTTACTGCAACTTTGGATGTAATATGTAAATAACTTCGCTATAGTTAAACCATTTCGTCGATATTGAAAAGTTTTAAGACGCTCAATCACAGAGTATATAACGCTCAAGTTACTTTAGACCTCACTTTCAATAGTACAGTAACTTAAACCGTTGACTGAAGTTACAGGATAAGTCTTAGGCCGAGATCAATAAACATATTATGCCTTTTATAAAGAATGTTTAATCGTAAAAGCAATACATATAAGTAATAACTACCTACTTAAATTATAGAAATAAAATCGAATATTAATTATAAACTAAATCGAACTGTCTCACTACTAGAAGCCTCGTGCTAGAGAGGCGCTGCAGGACAAGTTTTGGCATAAATGTTTTATAAAGCCTTTGCCTCACTTAAAAAGACAACATTAAGGGATTCCTTCGCGCCTTTTTTCACGGACATGTAAAGTGCAAGTTTTTGTTTTGTAAATTAATTTACTGTGGATATTGTAAGTCAAAAGTGGTGTTGTTTTATTTAATAATGTGCTGCAATGTAAATAATTATGGAAAACGATAAACTGTACTTTAAATATGGTGCACAAATTAGTTTATTTCTTCAGTTTTCCCGATATATATGTATTTTACCCTACGTGTTTGGGCTATAATGACGAGATTTTTCATTCGCTTTTCAAAACAAAATAGGACTTATGTATTCTGTACCATGTCCTTAAATAAATTTAAAAAAAAAAATCAAAACAATATTTAGTTAAAAAGCACAAAAACCATATTGTAATTAATTTTTATATGCATAAAGAAGAATAAATTTAAATTTATTTATTTATTCTGTTAAGTCAATAGTTATTATTAGTTATTCTTGTGCACAATTTACACATTGAAATATACATTGGTTTGTCCTGCCTGGAGAGTGTTATGGAACTATAGGCAAGGAACAGGACTGGAGGTAAATAAAGATAATTTACATCTAAATCATTAGCTAAAATTTAAACTAAATTAATTTAGTTTATTATAGCGTATTTTAAACAGAACATAAGCAAGCTTTATCGATCTCAGCCTTAGGTTTTACTCAAGTTTAACTACTGGTTAATCCTGGTTGTATTTGTAACGGTTAGACCACTACTTTATATTTACCCTATGTTCGACTTGTCGCTTTAAGCGCTCTTTATCACTTTATTTGTTTTAAAAGTCGTTCGATTTTGCGTTTGTCTATGGTTTTCATACAATATTCGATAAAAAGCAAGCTTTGCTTTCAAGTCGAACATAGTATTAGTATTTCTTCTTCTTCTTCTTTTTTTAAAACTAGAAAACTAGTACTGGCAATCGCCACTAAGGCATTTGTGCCAACATCACGTTTGTATGATTTTATAAAAAAAATAATAATAATGTTTATGTTTAATTATTATATTAATTAACTGGACACGGTGAATCACCAACACTAAAACAGAAAAAAGGGGGGGGGGGTTAGTTAGTGGGAATGGCACGTCACAACACAACAGTTTATTAATACTGGGGACTATACACAAAATATAATTACATTGTAACATAGTGAGTTACACACGAAATCACGCTTGACCATACGGAGACACCGCGCTGCAAACAGGGACGAAGCGACGGTTTCGCTGAGCCACGCCACCCCCCCAGCCCTCATGCATAATGAGAAAACTACTTTCTCGGTCTGCATGGAGACGAGAAAGGGGACATGAACCTGCGAACCGGGATGAGGTCTGTCTCCTCCCCGTCAACAGAGATATGCCCGAGTTGTAAATTTAAAGGTTGATATCATTTAAGTTAAGGAATTTGGTAAGAATAGCAAAGATAATGGGATTAAGAGAGTGGAGAAGTGAGGTGATAGAGGTAGGAAAGGGTACAATTTTGTAGAGGGAGGATAATAGGATAGTTCTGTCATAGAGTGGGCAGGAGAAGAAAATGTGGTTTACATTTCCCTCATCCAACCCACACTCACATATTGATGAGTCCCTGATCCTGAGTTTGGCAAGAAATGCAGTGGAGCAACAATGACCTAATCTTAGGCGGCAGATAGTACTGGTGTCTTTTTTGCTTAATTTAATTTGGGTGAACCATGGCTTGGTGGGGATTGAGGGCTGAATCATGAAGAAGTATGACCCTTTTGATTTGCTGCTTCTAGGCCATTGCTGCGACCAAGATTCATGTAAGTATCTTTGAGGCTGTAAAATCAAGTCATGCGGATATAGTTCATACGGAAAAATGTCGCCACATTGAACTGCTTCTTTGGCGACCTGGTCCACCCTTTCATTTCCGGGAATACCACAGTGGCCGGGAATCCAGGCTAGTACTATTGACATGTCATGTAGGCTGCATTTATGCAGTAGATGTTTTGTTTGAAAAAGTATAGGGTTAATGGAGTTTTTGGAAAAGGGATTGGATATTATGGATTGGAGAGAGCTGAGGGAGTCCGAAAAAATTAAAGTTTTTGTCAATTTGAACAGGAGGGCGTATTTAATTGCTTCTAGGATGCCAATAAATTCCCCGGTAAAAACTGTAGTTTCCGGAGGGTACTTTATTTTCCTGACTATATCAAAGTCACTATGATATACTCCTACCCCAACACATCCATCCTGAGAGAATTTTGACGCGTCTGTGAAGACAGAATTCCATCCTTCCCATTTGGTATTCATAATTGTGCGGAATTTCAGATCTGCTTGTGAGTCATCTTTATCGATCCCAAAATCCAAGATGACCTCGGGGGAGTAAGTGATAATTTCGAATGGGTGAGAGAATATGGGAAGGTTTAACGATTTGTAAATTTTGGCATCAAATCCTTTCAATTTAATAAAGCTGTTTACCAGTCGAGGAGGGAGTTTATGATACCAGTATTGTGAGGAAGAAGTAAGGGTTGCTAGATGTTCGAGTATAGGAAGAAGAGAATGTTGGGAGAATAAAGAAGAGCGGATAAGGAATCTATCAGAAAGATATTGCCTTCTGCAGGGTAGGGGGGGGTCGCAGCACTCCACCTGAAGGGCATTAACTGGGCTGGATCTCATAGCACCCGTAATGATTCGAAGTGCTTTGGACTGAATAAGGTCAAGTTTTCTGAGCCCAGCTTTGTTAGCTGGATCCATCAGGAAAGATCCATAGTCCAAAACACTTCTTACCATAGCGTTATAGAGGAGCCTAAGTGAGTATGGATGGGCGCCCCACCAGACGCCCGCTAAACAGCGTAGAATGTTAAGGTTTTTCTCGCATTTAGCCGCTGTAGCTTCGCAATGCTGTTTCCATGTGAGGTGGTTGTCCATGATCAAACCTAAAAATTTTGTGTGAGACTTTATTGGGATTTTACCATTTTGAACTGATATTTGTATTGGCGGAATTTTTTTTTTTCTAGTAAAGACTACCACGGTGCTTTTGGAAGCTGATAGATCCAGACCGTTAAAATTTAGCCATGTTGAGAGAGACTCTAGGGAGTTGTTCATTGAATAAGAAGCCTTTACAATGTCCGAGTCCGAGCAGAAGACCAGCAAATCGTCAGCATATTGCAATATTTGGCAGTTTATTTTAATTGATGATTCTAAGTCGTGTGTATAGATATTATAGAGAAGGGGACTTAGAACCGATCCTTGAGGCAGACCTTTATAGCTTAACCGGGGGGGAAAAGATTGAGACTCATAGCGGAATAGCACCAGTCTTTGGGAAAGGAGATTGAATATAAAGTTAGTCCATTTCTCCGGGACACTCAGCTGTTGAAGCTTTTTCCTGAGCACAGGGAGCTGGACATTATCATATGCAGAAGTGATATCTAAAAATGATCCTATGACATGTTTTTTGTGAGAGAAAGCAAGGCGAATCTGCGAAGTAAATATGCTGAGATTATCCATGGTGCTTCTGCCCCTTCTAAAACCGTATTGGGTAGCAGCCAGTTTGGATTCATGTTCAATGAACCACTCCAGTCGATTTTTAATAAGATGTTCAGTGATTTTAGTCAGTACAGAGGACAGGGCTATGGGGCGATAAGACTCTGGTTCTTCAGGGTTTTTATTGGGCTTAAGTATAGGGATTACCAGCTGGGATTTCCAAGACGGGGGAATATGGCCTGTGTCAACAACTGCATTAATCAGCTCAAGGAAATATGTTAGGGTGCTATCTTTGGCATTGGAAATGAAGGAGTAGGGGATTCCATCGGGTCCAGGGGAGGAATCCTTAACCTTATCTAGAACGAATTTCAGCTCTTGCAGGGAGAATGGTAGGTCTGAGGACTTATCTGAAGGAGGAGAGATGTAAGAGAAACAGAGCTGATCAATAAAGGGGACAGAAGGAGGAGCAATCCTGTCCCCAAATCTCTCCAGCAATTCCTTGGTAACATTGGGTGTTTTGGGGGGGGAGAAGGCTGATCGGAATCTCCTGATTTGTTTCCATACCAATGTGGAAGGGGTATCTGGGGAGATCGTAGAGCAAAATCTCTCCCAGCTCTGTCGCTTCTTTGAACTGAATGTTTTTTTGCATTTAGCCATTACTCTGTTTAAATTTATGTAATTTTCCATGGTAAGGTTATGTTTATACCGCTTTTCCGCTTCTTTTCGAGCTTTTATAATATTTGTGCAGTCACGATCCCACCAAGGAGGGGATGAAGGTTTTAGTATGGAGGATCCCTTTTTTGGAAAGGCTAAATCTGCAGATTCTATTATTGCCTGGATCAAAGAATCCGAGCATAAGTTTGTGAATTTCGAAGATATAGAAGGGAGTTCTACAGTTTTAGATGCCAGGGTTTGTGCAAAGAGTGACCAGTCAGCTTCATCCAATTTATATTTTAACAGAGGGACGGTATTGCGAAGAGGGCGAGAATCAAAAGGAAGGGTAAGTATAATGGGGAAGTGTCTGCTGCCGTGGGAGGAAGAGGCAATAGACCAGGAAATTTGAGAAGCTAGGCTTGGGGAGCAGAATGCCAGGTCTAGAGCACTGGACATCTCGGTGGGTCTATTGCGACATGTGGGGGAGCCATCATTTAGTATGCAGAGATTCAAATCATCCAGGATTTCGAGAAGGAGGACTCCACATTGGTTATTTTTGTCCGATCCCCAGACTTGGTGGTGACAGTTAAAATCTCCCATTATGATTACGGGTTCTGGAGTGTTGGCAATAATATTTTTTATTTCCATTAAGATAGAGGAATCAGGGTGAGCAATGTAGATGGATATGAATGAGATGTTATTAACTCTGGCTGCGACAATTTGGAGTCCCTTATTATGGGAGGGGATGGGGATAGAAGAGAAGGAAAATGAGGAAGAGATGAGTAGGGCGGAACCGCCCCAACCATCAGGTCTATCCTCTCTGACGCTGTTGAAGCCAGAGAGGCTGAACTGAGACTTTGGCTTGAGCCAAGTCTCAGACAGGGCCACGATAGTAGGTTGATGATGGTTTGCCAAAATAGTTAGTTCTGCCTTTTTACAGGCAGACCTAACACTTTGGCAGTTCCACTGGAGGATTTGGGCCGGGGGGGCCAGTATTATTTAATAAGGGTAACTGATGAGAATAAGTGGCATCGTTGGACGGTAGAGAAATTTGAGAATAAGTACTTATAAAATTTAAAAGTGAGGCTAAGAACTCAGCAATAGATTTGTCATTTGCTAAGTTGTTGTTAGGTGTGCGGATTGCACAGCCGTTAGGTGATTGAGAGGGGGGGGTGCTAATAATGTTAAGGTGGGCGTTTCTATCATATGCTTTAGGTAAAGGGAATGGGTTCCGGGGTTTTAAAGTAATGGTCTTTTTGTATGAGGAGAACGTTGGTCGAGAGGGATCATTTTCTCTGGGGAGGGGTGCCTTGCTGGATGAGGTAATATCTGCATATGACCTGTAGACAGGAGGTTGTGTTCTTGATGCCTCTGCATATGAAATAGATTTTTCAGCCATAACCGATTTGATGTTTACTTGTCTAATATGTTCAGGGCAGCTCTTATTGATCGCAAAATGTTGGCCTTTGCACGAGATGCAGAAGGTAGCTTCTCCATCCACACGGCAGGAATCACCTGAGTGACCCTCTTCCGCACACTTGAAGCATCTAGGCTTGGATCTACAAATAGTTTTTGTGTGTCCAAAACGACAGCAGTTGAAACATTGGACAGTTGGATATATGTATACTTGGACTGGCAGAGCATTGTAACAAACGAAAATCTTTTCCGGTAGCGATTGACCATCAAAAGTTAGGACCACAGTTTGTGAGGGTTTCCATTCCGGGTTCCCGTCCACCATCGTCTTATGGTTAAGACGGCGGGCTCGGAGAACTTTACCTGCAAAGTTTAGGGGGAATGTAACATATTCAATGATCTCTTCTGGAGACCACTCAGCCGGAATGCCACGGACAAGACCCATTTTGGTTATACTGAAAGTGGGTATGAACGCTTTGAATTTTTTTTTTTCTAGGAAGGTGCTATTTAGAAATATATTAGCATAATCAGGGGAAGTAAAACTCATTGTTATTCTATTTCTGCCTATACTTTTCATACTTCCCTCTAATATTCCAGCAGTTTGGTTTTTGTGTACTAATAGCCCAAAGGTGATGGGATGTAGAGTTGTGCCAGAGGTAGGGTTAGATTCAATGCGTTGAATGTGAACTACATACGGGCCCTTGTCTTTAGAGTCGTATTTCTGTCTACTAATTGGTTGAGAGGGTTGGTTGGAGGGCACATTAGGTGAAATAGGGCTGTCGCGTTGGTGAGTTAATGGCATTTTTGGAGATATAGTTGAGGGTTTATTTGTTGATTCTGAGTCTGAAGATTCAGAGTTAGGATGGGAAGGATTTCTTATATTTGTGTCTGGTTTTTTATGTTTGAACCTAATTTTGTTGTCGTCTTTCATTTTGCGCTTAATTTTTTTTTTATATTCGGATGGGGAGGGAGGAGAAAAGAAATTATCTGACTGTATAGGGGAATCCGGGGGGAGCGTAATAAACGCAGCAGGAGATAAAGGGCAAAGAGGTGTCCCAGGGCGAGAATTTATCCCGCCCCCGGGGTCCGGCGGTTCGTTCATCCTAACCTAAACCTACAGCGTGACTTACTTCACTATTTACTTACACTGTATTTACACTTATTTAAACAGAAAACAGTACACTTACGATTACAAAACACAGAAACACTGATAACAAACACGATATTAGGTTGTATGATTCGCTATTCCAGGGAAATAGAGAAATTCAAAAAAGTGTGACATGCCCGAACAAACGCTCCGTTGACACTTTTCAATTTTCTATTAGTATTTTATAGTTCATAAAATATAGTTAGAGCTCTATGACAGCTGTCATCTGTAAATAAAAACATGTTAATTATCCTAGTGTTCCAGTTAGCCGCACTAACATCACATTTTTTTTTGGTAATGGAACGACTGATGTTAGCATTTTATTTTTAAATGGTACGCTTATTTTTATTTTATTTTGAAAGTCGTTTGAGTAACGTTTTCATTCATTTAAAGAAAAAATCGGTGAAAAAACGCGCTTTGCTTTGATTTCAAGTCGAACACAGCAAGTTAGATTAGTTTTAGTTAGTTTTTTATTATTAATTATAAGGTGAATATATGTATTTGTATGTAATGAATAGAGAAATATGAGATTACTTAAATGTATTTATTTAAGTAAAGCTGACAGATGTCACAGCGCTCAAGCTATATTTTATGACTATGAATTCATTCATCAGTTCCTGGATTTAAGTAAAAACGATAATAACCTACTAGTAGCTATATCTATAAATGAAATTTTTTTTTTTTATGTTTTAAGTGGCGAGCCTTAGGGAAGGCCTACATCCAGCAGTGGAGAGATACAGGCTGATGATGATGATGATGAATGTTTTATTTAAATTATGTTTAATATTCATAATGCCTGACGACTGAGAGGCTATTTTGATTGTATGATGTCATTTTACCCTGTGTTTTTCGTGTCGCTTTAAGCGATTTTTTTTCACTTTATTTCGTTTTTAAAGTGGTTCGACTTGGCGTTTATCTATGGTTGTCATAAAAAAATCGTTTTCAATTAGTTAAAATTAGTTTTCGTAAAAAAGAGAATTTAGTTCAAGTCGACAATTCAGTAAAAAAGCAAGCTTTGATTTCAAGTCAAAAACAACACTGGGATTACCATTGCGAGTGGTTACCTATTTTAACAGTAACAACCAATGATATGAGAAAAGCAAAGCTAGCTTTTTTTACTCCTGAACTGCCTCTGTGGTCTAGCGGTTAAGTCCGTGGATTTAGACTCGGAGGTACCGGGTTCGATTCCTGGTTGGGACAAACATTTTTATTAACGTAAATAAATACATTTAAAAATATTTAATTTATTTGTAATATTTCTCGAGTTTGGTTCGCTGGAGACATCGACGAGCTTGCCACTTGTCATGATTGGCCTATAGTAAAGTTGGCTAAATGTGAATCCGCTTATTTATAAGCGTGGTTTCTGACCACCCCGAAAGGGAAACGATCGTGATGATACTTTACTTTACTTGTTAGCTTTTTTTTTTACCGAATTTTCTTGAAATTGTATAAAACCATAGAGCAACTCCAAGTCGAATAAAAGTATACAAAGCGCTTAAAGCGACAAGTCAAACACAGAGTTAGCCGCCATTTACTATTGAAATTGTTTCGAGTTTTCTTTAATAAAATCTCTTGTGAAAATGTGATGTAATCTCACAATGACAGCGTACTGTAACAGTTAAAAGCAAAGTTAACATAATCTCGAAGAATCTGTTTTCTTTTAAGAGGGTATAAACCTTGTGCTTCTTTCTCGCTAGCACAATCCAAAGAATTCTCAGGTCTGAGTGAAATGTAGTCAATCTTTTTTCTACGAAATACTATTACTTACTGTAATTTAAAACATATTCTCACTTTTTATATACCTCATTTTAGAGAAAAAAATCTAAAAATAATAATGATTTTCATCTATATTACTAGTAGCTTTAGATTTCGAAGTGCGACTTCGCGCGGGCCTTTCGTCTCTGCAGGTTTGTTTCTGTGGACGGAAGGGATGCATTATAATGTCTAAAGCCCTGATAAAAATAAGAAAAGAAAAGGAGTCCTTCGCGCCATTTTGCGCGGACATGTCAAGTGCAAGTTTTTGTTTTGTAAATTAATTTACTGTAAATATTATTGGTCAAAAGTGATGTTGTTTTGTTTAATAATGTGCTACAATGTGAATAATTATGGAAACGATAAATTGGACTTTGAGTATGGGCCACAAGTTGCAGTTTATTTTTTGCGGTTTTCCCGCGCTGTGGACTCCCATATTTTACACGTGTTTGGGATATAATGCCGCGAGTGACTCCAAGAAAAGCATCAAAGTCTGCAGCATCTGGAATTTGATGATGATCTCATTAACTCCTAAAAAAGAAAGACAAATACGTCAGACTTAGCTGTCACACAAAAAAAAATATTTTACTAAAACAAACCTATGAATATAAAAAAAAAGACAAATTTTTAAGCATTCCATGAATTTACCGTGCGGAAGAATCATGTCTCGGGCTTGTGACCATCAATAGGCTGGCTTACAAAGTAGATCTTTTATTTTATTGCGAAACAAGACGACCATCCCCCATTCTGCTCCCTCCCTACTCAACCATGATACCGTTAATGCCGCCTTGGAAAGTCGTTCTATTAACGGTAGTTGCTTAGGCCCAATTCTTTTAGTAAGTGGCGCAAAGATATTGCTGGAATTCCCCTCGCACCAACTTCCACAGCATAGTGCTGAGTCGGACATATCACCAAAAATTCCGTAATTTTATTTCCTACTATCGATCGACTACATTAAAAAAAATCTTTAAATATGTTGTATTGTGTAAGCGAGAGGGGTGCGAAGTGTCACAGGTTAGTATGTATCTAAATTTAGTAGTAGTCGCAAGGTAATAATAATAATAAAGTGGATGGTGTGGTAGTAAATGATTCGTCCATAATTCTTGGTATAATTAAATCTAAATTAAAGTAAAATTAATTAAATTAAATAAATATGCGGCAATATTTGAAATATATAACCGATGATTATGAAATTTTATGCTTGTTTTAATGATTTTATCCCAAATACCCATCAATCAAGAATCAACTAGATTATAAGTGACGCTCTGAAAACGCGTCAAATATCAACACAATATAATCGTGTGCTGATTAGTGTTGCCAGTCTTGCCCTCATTCCGATTCGCGCTTAGAACGATTATGACATTGACCGTCGTTCCTAATCAAATATCGCGATTTGGATGCTCAGAGCGTGATATCAATTCGGATCGGTCTAAATTACATTTTCATTCATAAAATGTTAGTTGTTTTTATAAATGCATGGAAGATAAATTGCGGATTCCACATCTTTGAGTATGCATACTAACAAATATACATCTTTCGGTTTATTCATTATATGTGTAAAGTTTAATATTATTAACTTATTTTGGTAATTTAAAATAACTTGCCGTGTTACAGACATTTTTTTTTCACTTCCTACTTAAATATTAATTATGGATTTGTTTAAGAAGTAATATACAAGCAGTATAAACGAATTACAATATTAAATAATTTAAAAGAAAACTTTATTTAAATAAACTTGAAAATGGCGCGCGACATAAAAAACTGACAGCGCTCAGACCTTGATATCGTGAGCAGTCTAAACGCGAGAAATGATGTCATTTGTGACGTCACACAGCTTGGCAAAACAGTTTAAGCGCGTATCGGAACACCTTTAAGCGTGCTAGGTTACTATTATCGCGTATCGAAACGAAGGGTTGGTCTTGCGCAAGAGTCTCGCAAGACTTCTGCAAGACTCTTTCTCTGACTCAATATATACGTACTTTATTTTCCAATTGTACTAAGGAAATCTCACTCCGCGATGTCTTTAGGGTCCCAAACTTGAGAAATATCACAAATAAATTTTAAAAAATATTGTGTCTCGACCAGGAATCAAACCCTGTACCCCCTTTAAACTCGAGACAGGCTCAAATCTTTCTAACAATGGGTCCCAACTTTTAAAGTCGCTATGTATTAAAATATATAAAATTATTCCAGTTAAGATATTATCAAACTTTTTCACCGTGTGAAAGAATCGTGTCTCGGGATTGCGGCCATCAATATGCTGGCTTAAAAAGGAGTTACTTAGGCCCAATTTTTTCAGTAAGTGGTGCAAAGATTTTGCTGGAATTCCTCTCACACCAACTTCCAACGCAGTGAGCTGACTCCAATATATCACAAAAAAAACCTTAATTTTATTACATAGCGACTTGTAACAGTTGGGAGCCACTGAAACATCATTTATGTACAAATTCATGGAAGACACTGACTCCTGAAACACACAAATAGTTCGGGAGTCAGAGGATGCTAAAATTGTATACAAAGCATTGTTCAATTTAACTGTTCCAAATGTATATTCTATAGTTTTTAAAAACAATAAAGTTTATTATTATAAAAAAAATCAGGCTCAAATATTTCTAACAATGGGTCCCAACTATTAAAGTCGCTATGTAATATTCAAATTATAATCTTATTCGACTAGGATGGGCTGCATTCGGGAAGTTACACCACATCCTGTTATCAAACATACCACAGTGATTGAAAACGAAAGTTTTCAACCAATGCGTTCTTCCAGTATTGTCGTACGAAGCAAAAACGTGGACACTAATAGTGGGTCTGGTCCACAAGTTTAAGGTCGTTCAGCGAACTATGGAGAGAGCTATGCTCGGTATTTCTCTGATGGATAGAGTCCGAAACGTAGACATCCGTCAGAAAACCAAAGTTGCCAACATAGCCTTCAAAATTAGTAAGTTGAAGTGGCAATGGGCCGGACACGTCTGTCGCAGAACCGATGACCGATGGAGTAGATTCGATTCGAGTTATGGAGTGGAGACCACGTACAGAAAAACGCAAAGTGGGAAGACCCCCTGCCAGATGGACGGATGACCTGACAAAGGTAGGTGGGGGCTGGATGAGGGTGGAAAAAGATTGTGTGAAATGGCGAGCCTTGGGAGAGGCCTACATCCATCAGTGGAGGCACAGGCTGATGATGATGATGAGGTATGCTCAAAATATTTTTCTGCGTCGTGCATGTACACTTTATAATAGCAAGTTGTTTGATATCGATTTGTTCAGTAATTCATATGTAGTCTTTAAGAAATGACTTCTGATACACTTATTGTAACTGTATATTATTACTTGATATTTTAGTTGTGGTAATTTTACTTATTTACCTATTAAAACTGTTTTTCTTTTAAATCTGTCATTATTATTTATAATATCGCTTTCGTATCTTCTCCATCCTTACTATCAATATATTTCTTGATTTATATATATATTTTTTCTAATGTTTTATTATACAAAAATAATAAGATATATATTTTATATTGTTTAGTATATATACTCGTATATATATAAATTGACATATAATAATAATTAGTATTAGTTTTAATTTTAGTTCATAAGTGACAACGCCCATTTACAGCTGCTATAATTATATTTGACATTAAAATTATTGAATAATTATTATACATCGTTATTTATTATTTGACATAAGACAATGTTTTTGATAAGTACAATGCCCCTTTACAGCTGCATCCAACCTTAGTTTATATAATCAATGTACGACTATATAGTAGCAGAATGTTCCTTGCTTTCTCGTATCCGGCTATTTTTCTGTGTCATTGTATTAATTACATTGCATATAAAAAATGGTAAACTTTGACAAATCCAAGTGTTCCCAGAAACAAGGTTCCTACGGATAATTAATAAACAATAAACAATAATGGTTTGGTGGAGACGATGTGTTAGCAAAATTTTAAATTATTGGAACTTTAGGTCTAATTTTGGTTTAATCTGTTTCATATTTACTTTATGTGACTGTTTGTATAAAAAAAAAAAAAAAAAAAAAAGAATCTTATGGGGTAAAACTTATAAAAAGACAGTAATCTTTTTCAGGAATTCGTATAGACACAAAATAAAAATCAAACTATTAAACGAAACAAGTTTATTTACCTATTTAATTTACTAACTAAAATAACTAAAAAATATTAATTTAGTTTTAAACACTCCAAAACATTGGGTATGGTGTCGCTTTTGTATTTGCAGAGCATTCTTAGTAGGTTGAGTTTTTTTTCGTTAGTTTTTGAAGATTCTAGTTCGTATAGGGTGCACAGATTGACGAGCAGGTTCTCGTTAAGGCCCCGTTCTGGATTGGAGTTAATTGCCTTCTGTAACACTGCTATTGCCTCTTTAAGCTTGCCCATGTATAGAAGGCAAACTGCAGAATTATTTGCTACCTGAAAAAAAATGGTTAATTTAAATTAGTGGTAACTTGGCTGACAGGGAAATGGAGAAATGAAGGCTGGCAATTATTTCTGCCAACATATTAAAATTATTACCATACGGTTCACGGGTAACATTTGGATATTATTTTTTTTTCCAATGAATTTACAATATTAATAATTACTTGTATATTAACTTAATCTAAATTTAAAATAAAATAAAAACATATAAAACATGCAAACAAATAATAATAAATTATATAAAAAAAGATTAAATTAAAATATAATTAATTTAATACCTAACCTAAAATTATAACCTAACCTAATTAATAAATGTTAAAAATAAATAAAATTTAAAATTTAAATGTATCAGAATACAGGAATGCAATGTTTAATGTTGCCAGAAAAAAACTTAATTTAGGGGAAATATTTAAAATGGCAACATTTATTTCTTTCGAGGTTTGGAAAGGTTACAACTAAGAATATCGATGTGGGGGATCCCTTGAGGGAATCCCTTTGACAGCTGACGTCTTTAGACTTTTTCATTGTGAAGTATTTACCATAATATTGGTGGGTTCTTGATCAGCTGCCTTGGCGAAGTTGGTGTATGCCTCTTGGTACCTGCCGTGTGCTATATCTATCAAACCTAGGTCCACATACTCTCGGACGTCAGGGGTCGGACAACTGAAAGAGAATAGATAAGAGTGCCCAATATAGCCGAAATTCTTATACAATGGCAACAATGATATTTATTAAGGGAACTGCCGCTAAAACTGTTTAAATTAAGGGTCAAACAAATGCTGGGCCTTTATTAGCAATTTCGGTCGGTAAGTAATATAAAAATGTTGCCACTTACAAAATCAAAAAGCTGATTTAGTCAATATAATTAGTTTCAAAGGACAGTAATATTATTATTGTGTGTATATAATTTACATATTGTTTATTGCTTACAATGTGATCGTTTAGATATAATATATTGGATTTTTACTTGCACCTACCGTTCAATTTAAATGCTTTATCTGTCCCTAAGGTTGGCTGTCAGAGAATGTCTAGCGGCATTAAGCCCGCCCCTTGTACATAGTGCAATAAAGTTTTAAATAAAATAAATAATATTTTAATATGAGAACTTATGTAATTAAAAAGCTCTATAGTAACTAATTTTATACCCTCATATGTGTACATTCATATTTATTCACGATACTATTCGAATAGACGTGCGTCCGATTATTTGGTAAACTGTTGATCAATTTTCGCATTCAGCGAAATGCTATTTTCAACAAGTTTATAAAGCTGACGTCGTCACTGGAGGTGGTGCAACGCAAAATAAATGGACGTAGACGTAATCCAAGGCTGTGAAGTCGTTTAAAAAACAATATACAACGGTATCTTTCGCGCCATTTTGCGCGGACATGTCAAGTGCAAGTTTTTGTTTCGTAAATTAATTTTTACTGTTTAAATATGGGGCACAAGTTGTCGCATAATGCCGCGAGTGACTCCAAGAAAAGCATCAAATTCTGCTACATCTGGAATTTGATGATGACCCCATAACTCATTAAAAAAAAGATATATTACGTCTTGGCTGTATGGGCTAAATCCTTTGCCTTCCCTATCACCTCATTCATCATCCATCGGGAAAAGAGAACACAAACAATATACATTTTCGACAATCGTGATCAAATATTCCATACAAACAACAAAAATGAATGCTTTGAAAAAGTTCAAATTATTGCGCAATATTTATTGTACAATATTATTGCGGGTGTATGGTCTTCCTCAGAGGTCTAGAGGTGTATTCTAGGTTATAAACACTTACATATGATTCCTAGCTTCTGTAGCAGATTGGAAGTAGTCCATTGCTGCTTGCATGTGTCCTGCTTGTAGACACACCCGACAGAGGGCACTGTACATTGCTCGTTGTTGGCTGTGAGAGGGAGACGGAAGGAGTGACGTCATTATGTCGATGGCTAGACGGTATTGCTGTAAGAAATAGGAAAAGGATTTTACAAAGCGGAAAAACAAAGAGGGCTTTGTTTGAAGTTTGTCTGGAAGGCCTATAGCCAACAGTGGAGGTCCAGGACTGTGTTCTAGGGCCTGTGGTGATGATATAAATATAAATATTTCCAGACAGGTCACACAGCGCCATCTAGTTTCCGTGGTAAGCTACGAGGCTTGTGTTACGGAAACTAGATGGTTGATAAACTACATATTATACTTTTTTTCTTTTAAATATATACATATTATACATATAAACACCCAGACCGAGACAAATTATACAATGTACAACTTGCCCCCGGTGGGAATCGAACCCACGACCTCCCGAGTTCACGGCAACGTTTGTTACCACTAGACCACGGAGGCGGTCATGATGTTGATAAGTACTATAAGTATGTAATTAATTTGTGTTTTATATAGTAACTTCAAAACGAATTTATATTGACATACGTTATAAACATACTGCTAAAATTTAAAAATAGAATCACATTATAACACTTTTTCTCTAACAAATTAATGTTATAATTCATTTTTAAAATAGAATCATAAATATTATATAACACCTATTTTTTTAAGGCAAAGGTTCTATTACAAAAAAGTTTTGATTCCAATTTTTACTTGTCTATGGCAGCGCCCGCCATAGCGTGTGCGCGGTCATAAACTAGGTTTTGGCGCCATTTCATTGTTTAGGACTTATGTATTCTGTACCATGGTCATTTTAAAAAATTAAAAATAAAAATTGGCGCCATTCAATACGTTTTGTTGTATAGCATTTCGTGATTATTTTTCTTGCTTAAAATTCTTACTCTTTCAACTTTTATCTTTTATTTAGTAGGTTCAATCCCAATGTGTGAGAGTAGATAAATTTGTGTATGAAACTGCATATAACTAGGTATTAAAACACTCGTGTATAATACCCCTTATTATGCAACAGTTTCATAAACTACTATTACGTTAAGTGTTTAAGTGTACGCTATCATAAAGAGCTTTACCTACCGAGATCTAGTTTAACAGTTATTAGTAATAATGTAGATGACTACCTGATAAACTGAAATTGTTACCTAAAATGCCATTTAGACGAAAGCTAAAAGACTATTTACTGTCACATGTCTTTTATACTTTTTTATTTATTCATAGTAAATTCATATAAATTAAAAGCTACCTAAATAATAAAATTTAAAATAAACTAAACTATAAATAAAAAATGTCCTCTAGAGATGTCCCATCCGAGATAGTCCCAAGGAGACTGGCAACATTTCCCCTCTGTATAGCGAGGCTAATACGCTGGCAGAAATAATTGCCAGCCTTCCTGTCTCCAGCCAGACCAATAAACGAATACTTAAATGTTTAAAACATATTTATATTATGTAAAATATATTGTATTGATCTTTTTATTTTTGATTTTTTTGTTTGTATATTTATATTTAATTATATTTTGATAAAATTTGTACACCATACTATGGTAGAATTTGTTGAGAAAATATATTGGGAACACCATACAACCAACCTCGGTACAGGTTACGAATTTGCGCCGTTTGGGGTCGAGATGATGGACCCATATGGGGACATTCCGCCAAGCGTCTGGCCAGGAGTTATCCAAACGGCTAACGGAAAAGTCTGAAGACAGGAAGGCTGGCAATTATTTCTGCCAACGTATTAGGGGGAAATGTTGCCAGCCTCCTTGGGACTATCCCTGAAGGATCCCTAAACGACATTTTTTACTTACCTATAGTTTATTTCTTATTAGGTTTAGTTTATATTTAATTTTTCCTTTTTTAAGTAGTTTTTATTATATTCTTTCGAATATTTATTTAAACACCAAACAAAGTTTTTTTTTTCTTTAACTACCTACACCTCATTATCCCGTCTCATAGTTCCAGCAGATATTCAGATTCGTTCACTGTGTCATCCGCTCGCCAATGGAACAGGCTCCCACTGACGATCAGACAGGCTCCCTCTGTTCATATTTTCAAACGTTTACTTACCACCTACTTTCTAAACAAGCAAAACAGTGTTTCTTAAATTAATATTACATTTTATTTTTGTGTTAATTTATATATATATTTTTAAAATTTATCATTTACTGTTTATTAGTGTGTAGGCTTATTTTTAGATTTTTATAGTTATATGTATGTATTAATGTATTTATTTATTCTTATATGTATTATTAGTATGTAGTTTATAATAATAAATTTGCACCCATGCATAATTTCTCCACACTCCCAAAGGTTGGTTGTTAGAAAATGCCTGGCCATTAAGCCCGCCTATGTACAATTTTAGTGCAATAAAGTATTTAAAATAAAATACACCCGCTTATTACAGATCTCCAGTCACAAAGCTTAGTTGGTAGAAAATCCATTTATGGCATCAAGCTCGCTATCTACCTGCACTTGTTTTGGTTTTGTATTATTTATTACTATACCTTCAAAGCAAGTGCACAGTTGACTATGGAATGTAGAACCCTGGCTTCTCTACCAGACCAGAGCTTAATAGATTCCTGTTTGTCTTCGGACGGTATAGTGGTGGTGCCGTCTTCACTCTTGCCTTCATTTAGGTTTGAAAGCATCTGAAATATTTCATCAATACTAATTAATATCCGATATATAAATTGTGAAATTAGCTCGTCGTATCTATTAAGTAAA
Source organism: Tinea semifulvella (assembly GCA_910589645.1). Lineage (NCBI taxonomy): Eukaryota > Metazoa > Arthropoda > Insecta > Lepidoptera > Tineidae > Tinea > Tinea semifulvella. The sequence continues at coordinate 2,046,080 of OU342605.1, forward strand.
CTTAAATTGTAATAGGAAAAAACATAGGTCCAAATTACTATTTAGTATCAGATATGCTAAAGCAAAATATTGCTAAGATATTTGTGCTAAGATCATGACTAAATAATAATGAAAATTTTAGTGATATTGATTTGTTCAATGTTAGTGTTGCTAGGTTAAAAAAAATGTATTCTTAAAGTGATTTTATTTAATTTTCCAATGGGGTGTATCAGGCAAAGCTTTTTGTAGATGTCGCTAGCGGCAATGGTACCTTATTTTGCACCTATATCGCATTTAAAAAAAATGATTTTGTAGTTTTTATTTTTATAACAGAATAATGTATTTTAAATTAACGTTACCTACCTTAAAAACGAATTAAGAAAGCGAACACCGTCTTTAAAAAGAAAAAAGGTTTTATTAATAGAACGCCAATTTTGAGATCACCATATCTTTGATTTTCTTAGAAATCTCGATTTGTACACTTAAAAGCTGCTCACTTCGGCATAATATCCAGAAAATAATAAATTTCGGAATAAAAATACAAGCTTTCTATGCAACGGACAGTTATATTAGGTACCATCTATCATGCGCCATCTACCGTGATAAAAAGTTAGTGATACACCCCATTGACACAATGGGGTGTATCAGGCAAAGCTTTTTGTAGATGTCGCTAGCGGCACTGGTACCTTGTTTACAGCTATGACGAATAATTTTTTTTATTTTTTTATTTTTATCACAAAAAATAATAATTTTAACTTAACGTTACCTACCTTAAAAGACGAATTAGGAAAGCGAACACCGTCTTTAAAAAGAAAAAAAGTTTAATTAATAGAACTGCAATTTTGAGATCACCATATCTTTGATTACGCTTGGAAATCTCGATATGTACACTTAAAAGCTACTTCGGCAATATAACCAGAAAATAATAAATTTCGTAAAAAAAAATACAAGTTTTATATGCAACTGACAGTTTTATTAGGTACCGTCTATCATGCGCCATCTATCGTGATAAAAGGTTAGTGATACACCCCATTGACACAATTAAGCATTGTTATTTTACGTGTGTACTGCGAATTTAGATCTATTTAATGCAGTGGCAACACTCGTACAGTTAGGATTTTAAACGAAAGCGACAGGCCCTTGTGGGGAATATTCAAAATATTCCATTGAACTTCTAATTGTACTGTTTTTTTTTTCTGGGACCCTTTTATATAATATTAATATTAGCTCCTTACATATGAAATTGACGTTTTATATAGAAAAAGTAAAACGAAAAAAATATATAAAATTATATATTTAATCAATCGAACCATGTACTATTGTTAGCTATGCACATACAATTGAAATTGTCCAAATTGCGAAAAAAGTGGTAATCTGTTGGAGCCAGGTCTGAGGAGTATGGTGAAGTAACACCAGGTATTTCTCTATTTAAGACATTTAAAATTTTATGAGGTAAAAGAGTCATGTGTTAAGTACCTGTTTAATGACATCTAGCACTAAGTAGAGGCGGTCCATGGCTAGATCTGGTTTGTCTAAGTGCAGAGGTAATTCTGCAAGGATCAGGCGAAGAGAAAATGGCACAATTGTGCCGGCCCGGTCGCCGTATGTTTCCGGATAGAACTGTGTGAAAAATGTCGTCCGTTTTATTCGCACATTTCGCATGTAACACTCGCTTCACTCATTTTAAACCAAACAGCAATTCAAAACGATTCTTACCTGATAAAATAAATCCGGTTTGGTAAGATCTCCAAACGCCTCAGCTTCCTTAGAAACTATATCATTTAGTTTGATTTTGATCAACAGAGAGAATCTAGTCAGCCATAATTGTAATGACCGAGGGGTGTGCTTGGATGGACGATTCACACGACCAGCGCCTAGGAAATACAATGTGGGTCAAGCTTAATAAAATCCATGGGGTCCATCGGGTGGGGGATCTTTCCAAGAAGAACAATATCTCGGGCTTGCGACCAGCTATGGGATGGTTTTAAAACCCCTTCTTTTTAATTTATACTACACTACTCTGCTCCTCTCCGTACCCAACATCAGCATGTATATCTGCAATGCACGGTTTTTTTTTTTATCATCATTTATTCCTTTATTTAATGGCACCTTATAATTGTATAAACACCTTAAAATTTCGTACTCACCTTGTCCACAAGCATCCAACAGTGTGTGAGTAAGATTGACAGCAGCCCGGAGGTACCCACTTCGTATGAGCTCCCTCAGCCCGGCCTCGTCTCTGCTCACATGTTCTTGTCTCAACACCCCCCGACTGCCTGCCTCACTTACTCCCAAGTGTTTTACAGCTACTTCTTGAAGAGCATCTGCCTATATTCGTCAATAAAGGCAATTTAAAGCTGACTAAAGTTACTATAAGGGAGCTGCCACTAAAACTGTTCAAATTAAGAGTCAAACAAATGCTGGTTAATGAATGTTTTTATTTGACAAAAGAATACCTAGACACTAAGCTCGACAAAGTCATGTGACTTAATAAATATTTGTATGCTAGAAATAGCGAAGCATGTGATATAATTGCATATAATAATTAACATCCCTGTACCTACCATATTTCTGACAAATAAATTATTTCATTATTTCAAAAATCCAGCAGCAACCTTACCCCCGAGTCTAAATACATGGACTTAACTGCTAGACCATGGAGGCAGTTCAATTATAAATTATATTACAGTTACATTAAAATATCTATAAACAAACTTAATAATTAAAACCAATTTAGTTAAATGATTGCTTCTTAACTGTTTTTTGTAAGTTTATAAATGAATATGAGATTTCCGTACAAAATATTTAAAATAAGCTGCTATCTAATAATAGGCATGTTATGCCAGTAAAGTCACTTACAAGTTCCTCTTCTAGTATACGTCCAGGCATAGTGAGTGCTTCCCTTTCTGGTGTAAATGAGCCTTTTGGAGATGATTGCGCCTAAAAGCAAAAATCAATTTATTATATACTCACAATTAAGGATTATGCATGATACAGCTTCACTGCTAAAGTTCCAACTTATGTTCACTTTTTAATACTACCCACTAGTTAATATCAACTGTCATTACTGTCACTTGTGTACACAACACAATTAAAGATAGGAGACAAATTTCTTTGCATTGATTCACCATGGTGGTGCTGGGTTCATCATGTGTGAAAAGAAGAATAATGCCTTGGGCTTGCAACCGACAATACGCTGGTTTACAAAGGAGGCCTTCTTTTTTTTTTTATTGCACAACAAGATGCTCACCATCGTCCATTCTACTCCTCTCCATACCCAACCGAATATTGTATGATTCCGTTAATGCCATCTTAGAATTTTCATTGAGGTATTGACGGCAGACCTGCTTAGGCCGAATTTTTTCAGTAAATACTGCAAAGATTTAATTGTAATATTTATAGTAAATAAACAGCCATTTTTTTGTTTTTTCATTAATATGACAACTAATTTATATATAAATTAAACAAGATTATATAAATTAATTTCACCTTGAGCAGAGTTTTTTTTGCTTCTTCATTCGGTATCCATGCATCTCTCCTTCTGTCTCCCTCTTTGTCTACTTGCTGACTCTAGGAAAAAAACATTTTATAAAAACTATCTAAAGTCAAGTAATAAAAAAGTGCTGGATCACTGATGGCGGAGTACATTAGCACAACATTACAGTTGAAACAAAAGTGTGTCGACTTTCGGGTTGCACATAGGCATGTAGTCTACCTTAATTCTGACTTGCCTGGTGGGTTACTGCTGTACCAGGTATTGTATTCTCATACTGATAACTTAATTTAAAAGGTTATTAATTGATCGTTGTGGTGCAGTTTTGTATATGTTTTATTTTGTAAATCTGATATAGCTGAGTTTTCCTTGCAGATTCCTTTCTCAGTCAGATTAAACATTAACAGGTCACTGGAATTTGCTAAGCTGCTGGTCTTCTGCTAACAGCTTACTTATTGGACCATTTTGCTGCTTAGTCTTCTACTAGCAGGAGTAGAATCATTCAAAATAATTAAATTCAAGACGTTTCATAAATGCCTGTAATAGGTTTACGTAAATAAAGATATTTTGACTTTGACTTTGTATGAATTAATATTATAGTACAAATACATATATTTTTATTAATGTATGTAACCAGTAGCAGAATGGCTATTTTACTTTTAACTCTTTTGAGTCAATTCACATTTAGGCAGCTTTACTTTAGTCATAATGACAAGCTTGTTGATAGCTCTAGTGTACCAAACTCAAAAATATATCACAAATAAATTAAATATATTATTATCAAAAATCAAAACCCAGTACATCTATATGTCTAAATCCACAGGCAAAAACCTCAAGACCACAAAGGGAGTTTAAAAGCAAAGAAATTCGCTTTACTATTTTCTTACACTCTAGTAATAAAAGTGCCCCAAAGAAGTTAAAGGCTGTCCATGCTGAATAGCAACCAAAAACTCCAAGAATGCATCAAAATCTATTTTTTATAAATTTAATTTACAGTAACTACTGATGTTTAATTACCAGAGGAGTAAAAAATTACTTCTTATTAACACACCTTGATTGATAGTCCGTCCATAGCTGGTATCAGTACATCAGTATTCGGACTTTGAATGGGGCTTCTAATAGACCCAAAAGCTGGTTCTGGGCCAATATTATCGAAGAACGTTGAAGGATCTGGAAGACTTGAGGCCGGTACAGCAGCAGAACCACTCACTGTAGGCACTAATGTAGTAAATATTGTATCTAAAGGCTGGTTTACTTGCGAAAAAGAAGAGCTCATACTTTGCGTAAATAAATTCGCAGTGGCGGTTTGACTTGGCTGTGGCACTGTAACTGAATAAAGAATTCATAGGTAATTTAAACAAAATAAAAATGCTACTTTTCATGCGATAATTTACCTTCACTTTCCCCCAAATAAACACTCTGTACCATGTCGGTAGGTAGCGAACCAATTTCGTCGAAGAATTGTGAAGCTGGTGGAGCCTCAGACTCACTAAAATATTGGCTTAATGATGGTTTATTATCCATTTTATCTTTATTTTTTTTTTTTTTTTGGTTCTCTTCTCCCGATGGATGATGAATGAGATGATAGGGAAGGCAAAGGGTCTAGCCCATACAGCCAAGTCTGACGTAATATATCTTTCTTTTTCATGAGTTAATGAGGTCATCATCAAATTCCAGATGCTGCAGAATTTGATGCTTTTCTTGGAGTCACTCGCGGAACCATCCACTGCTCAAACACGTCGGGTAAAATATGGGAGTTGACAGCGCGGGAAAACCGCAAAAAATAAACTGCAACTTGTGCCCCATATTTAAAGTCCAATTTATCGTTTTCCATAATTATTCACATTGTAGCACATTATTAAACAAAACAACACCACTTTTGGCCAATAATATCCACAGTAAATTAATTTACAAAACAAAAACTTGCACTTGACATGTCCACGCAAAATGGCGCGAAGAACTCCTTATCTTTATATTTTTACTACGATTACAAATCAATACAAATACTTTTTGACATTTTATTTCTACTAGTGCACAGGCCACAGACTACCAGTGAAAAGGTTTATTTTTACCGTTTTTATTTGTAGCAATAATTAATGTTGTGATATCTTGGCCATAATAAATAAAAAGTAAAGGAATTAAGAAAACTACTGTCAATGTCCGATACGCCTAAAATATATTTCTTCCTAGATTTTGTTTTGTGGTCCAAAGAATTCAATTCTCAGCATCTTCCGTTGTTTCTCGTTCAGTCCACGTTGCAGGTTCGTTTGCGGCTCACCCCAGAAAGTTTGTTTTGTTAAAATACCAAATGGAAGCACTCAACCATCCGTTTTTGTACATATGGTCCCAAGTTAGTCTAACACTTTTTGATTAGGAATTGGGTGGTATCGGGTTGTTTATTTATTTTAATTTACCATAACTAGTAATTATAAAACAAAAGTAATGTAATGAATGATTAAACAAATCTACTGCATTGTAGATTATGCAACAAAATTGGTGGTTTGGTTTATTGTTTATTGTTTGTTTAGGCCCAAATGACGAACCAGGCTTCACCGGTCGAAGAGCAGGAGAAGCTGCTCGATGAGACCTTAAATGTCGTCAAAGTCCAGGTGAGAATAACTATATAAATAATTGGTCATTAAACAAGATAATAATTGGTCATTAAACATTTTTCCGTTAGTACAACAATCACTATTTCCTGCTTTAGTTATTTAATGGTGGATACCGCATTTGCAATGATTTCAAATGCCAATTTTTACTTTCAAGGAGAACTAATATTGTAAGCTTGCTTGTGATATTTATAAAAAAATAACACCGCTTGAATCAAGACTTACCTAAAATGTGGACTTGTCTTGCTTTTTGTGAAGGTGTTAGGTGACTCAATTTTCAAGTATAAATCGTTAAGTGGAAGCCGGTTCAACTGGCAAGCTGCTGATACTGTAAAACAATATGAATATCTTCTGGAAGAATGTGGCGGAGTTTTTAATTGATTGTTGGAAGAAGTAAAAAAAATTTGTAAAATTTGCAGTTATACACAGTATATTTTTATTGTCACTAGCCACTTGTCCAGTTTGTTGTTAAAAGTATTTGCAGTTGGGACTTTAGTATAAAAAGTATCATCACAACCGTTTCCCTTTCGGGGTGGTCAGAAACCATGTTTATAAATAAGCGGATTCACATTTGGCCAACTATACTATAGGCCAATAATGACAAGTTGCAAGCTCGTCATGACAAGCTCCAGTGTACCAAACTCGAGAGATATCACAAATAAATTAAATATTAATTAAATGTATTTATTTACATAAATAAATATTTTTGTGTCCTGACCAGAAATCGAACCCGGTACCTCCGACTCTAAATCCACAAACTTAACCGCTAGACCATGGAGGGAGGGACTTTAATATGTTTTCATGCTTTCTAATTGTAGGCTTTCCAAATGAAAAGATGTCTGGACAAGTCCAAGTTGATGGATGCCCTGAAGCACGCCTCCACCATGCTCGGAGAGCTACGGACTTCACAACTTTCTCCCAAAAGCTACTATGAGCTTTGTATCCTCTTGAATACATCTGCTAACACGTCTGGCCAGAGTAGGCCATATTTAAGTATTTAATTATTTAGGAGAACTAAAAGCTAAAGTACAGCTCTCCCAAAGTGATAATGCGCATAGAAATCTTCGTCACTGTTCGGCAACGGTCGTATTCCCCGAGCGTCGGAAGACGATATGTATATAGAGTGGTTAAGTGCATTTTCTTTATGCATAATTTAGTAGAATTATGTGTTTTGTGCTAAAAGAGATAAATATTGATTTATCAGTAACGAAATTTGATTCAAAGTAAATAGCGAGGAAAACCATACGATTGAGAATATGCTACAATCTTTGTTGGATTGATTTACTTCGAAAATTTTATAGTACTGTAGTGGCCTCCTTTAAATATAAAATCTCTGCCTGTGTCAGACAGACAAGCAATTGTCAAATAAACTATTTAAATAAGATAATTAAAGTTGAAATTAAATTCACCTTTGAAAACAAAACCAAGAAGGTTGTGTAATAGCAGCTCTATATAATTCCACACAGAGAGAACACGTGCAGTCACCGCCAAAAAAACAAAAACAAAAAAACACTGCCCGAATTGTTTTCGATTGTGTACTCATGATATTGACTTCTATTTCTTTGGAACAAGGTGCAAAATGCAAGTGCATTGTTTAGTTCTCTTACGATTCAATGATTCGGGTGTTTCCGGGAATACGACAATTAGCGAAGATCTGCATGCGCATTATTAATTTGGGAGTACTGTACATGTATATTAAAGACTCAAATACTATAAAGCTCTAGTAAATTCTCTAGACATATGTACTGTAAGGTTCATCTCCAACAGGTGGAGGTCTAGGACTCTGTGTTCTAGGACTGCGAAAATGATGATGATTTCGTATACTTATAGACTCACTTTTTAAATAAATTTCTTATCAAAACATCAGATATGGCCATAACGGATGAGTTGCGTCATTTAGAGCAGTATTTGTTGGAAGAGTTCCAAAAAGACAGGAAGGTTGCTGACCTATACGAGCTGGTACAGTATGCTGGCAACATTGTGCCCAGACTCTATCTGCTTATCACTGTGGGCCTCGTCTATATCAAGACTAACTCCAATTTACGAAGGGATTTGCTTAGGGTAAGTCTTAATCATAAGCCTGTGTATTACATTCACATTTGGTATTGTACAACTAAGATGAATGCACATTGGAAAATATCTGCCAGTCCAAATTTTCACGGATTTCCATACAAGTTGAGTCCATCGGCAACCTGTTAAACCCCTCTTTAAATAGAGCTAAAAGTATCATCACGACCGTTTCCCTTTCGGGGTGGTCAGAAACCACGCTTATAAATATAAGCGGATTCACATTTAGCCAACTTTACTTTGGGCCAATCATGACAAGTGGCAAGCTCGTCGATGTCTCCAGCGTACCAAACTCGAGAAATATCACAAATAAATTAAATATTAATTAAATGTATTTATTTACATTAATAAATATTTTTGTGTCCCGACCAGAAATCGAACCCGGTACCTCCGAGTCTACGTCTACGGACTTAACCGCTAGACCACGGAGGCAGTTTAAATAGAGCTGGTGCCGAAAACGCGCTCCATATAAATTTAATCAATACTAATAGAGCGGTGTGGGTTCGGTTGTAAGAACGCTTTCCTTAACATCCTAAAGAGGTGGGTTCGAGTGTACTAATGAGAAATACACTTTTCTTAAGTACATTTGTCATAGATTTACAACACCACCATTCCCGTGCCTCGGAGAGCATGTTAAGCCGTCGGTCTGGCTAGCATGGCGAGTGTAGGCCAAATTCTCTAGATATATGTTCTGGAGGGCCCATTTTCATCGGAGGTCTACAATGTGTTCCAGGGGTGTAATGAAAAAAACTGTAATGAAAAATAGAAATACTAAAACTACACATGAAATTGCAAAGCACACCAAATGTATGGATTAAATAATGATATTTCTGTGTAGGATCTAGTTGAGATGTGTCGTGGAGTACAGCATCCACTTCGCGGATTGTTTCTGAGGAACTACTTGCTTCAGTGCACAAGAAATGTACTGCCCGACGTCTCGGAGACACCCAATGAATGTGAAGGAACGGTAAGGGTTTAAATACATTTAATTTGAGTAGTTTCACAGCCAGTTTCTCGAACGTATTTTGATACTTAATTATTTCGTAAGTAAATATTAACAAATTTTACAAAAACATATCTTAAGAAATAATTAAGTTAATAGAAAGTTGTCAACTTTGCGTTTCACAAATCAATAACAAATAATTAAATAAATTTGTTTGTGAAACCTTGACTTGAAAAAATCTTAAAGATTACTTAGCTAGGAAATAATTAGGTAGAGCTTCGAGAAACTGGCTGTACGTGATATAGGACAGAATGTTAGCAACTAGAATCAGACACTTATGACTGACAGCAGTCCCTAACACTATGCTCGCTAACGTTTTGATACACTTTACTGGGTTTATTGGCATGAACGGTGCATACTTTCCTGCCTCACCAGACTGGGGAAATTACCACCTTTAGTCCGCCTACCACCTATTTGTTGTTCTCATTGAAAGTATGTGTCATTTGCAATAATGTCAAATGCCATTGTTTACTTTCAAGGGGAACTACTATTGTAAGCTTACCATGGTGTTATTTATATAAAAATATCATCACTTGCAACAAGACTTACTATAGGCTCATACTACATGCTCTATATAATACTGTATCCAGTCCTCTTCCTTGCGTCGTTCTCCTCACTGCTGAGGGTCGTGACCCCCTCCACAGATCACTTTGTCCCGGACGATGCTGCGCCATCCGGGTCTGTTCACGGCTGCATGTATGGCATCGTGCATCTGGATATTTAGTAAGGTGCGGATCTGGTCAGACCAGCGTATGGGGCTTCGGCCACGTGGTCTTTTGCCTTCGACTTTCCCTGTGATTACAAGCCTTTCCAGGTTACCAGGTGTTTTGCGGGCTGTTGTGTATACAAGTGACAGTAATGACAGTTGATATTAATAAGTGGGTAGTATTAAAAAGTGAACATAAGTTGGAACTTTACCAGTGAAGCTGTATCATGCATAATCCTTAATTGTGAGTATATAATAGTGGCGACGAGGACAATTAACAGTGGAATAAGTGCGAAAATAGTGATAAAATAAGTTCAGTGTGATAAAATAAATAAAAATAAAAAAAAAACTTGTGAAAATGGGTATAAAGTTTGGTGAATTTGATATAGCACATGGCTGCTGGCAAAACTATATTGAAAGGTTTTGTTACTGTTTAGAAGCAAATGAAATAGTGGATGATGCAAAGAAAAAGGCGAATTTACTAGCAGTATGTGGTCATGATTTATTTGATTTAATTGTATCCCTGATAACTCCAAATCAAGTAAGTGAGGTTACTTTTTCTACAATAAAGTTAAAGTTAGACAGTCACTTCCACCCAACACCAAATGAAATTGTGCAATCTTATAAATTTCATATGAAAAATCAAACAGAAGGAGAAAAAATTAGAGATTATATCGCTCAGTTAAGAAAGTTAAGTATTCATTGTAATTTTATGGATTTGAACAGAACATTACGGGATAGATTGGTGTGTGGTATCAGGGACAAAGAGATACAAAAAAAGTTACTCCAACAAGCTAAATTAAATTTTGAAGAAGCTTGTCAAATTGCTTTATCACATGAAACAGCAAATACAGATTCTAGTGTCATAGTTGGAGGGGGCCAGGAAAGTACAAGTGTTGAACTGGAAGTACCAATGGAGGTTAACCGTTTAATGACAAAAAATAAAAGCTGTTTTCAATGTGGAAAACCACATAGGGGAGAGTGTAGATTCCGTTGGAGTAAATGTACATTTTGTGGGAAAACAGGCCATATTGAACCTGTTTGTTTCCAGAAGAAACAGAGAAGAAGTACATCAAACTGTAATGGGCTATATGAAGCATGTATCAATAATGTTAAACAAGATAGAGTAAATGCATATATGATTAAAATATCACTAAACAATGTCAGCATAGAGATGGAAGTTGATTCAGGCTGCGCTTTTACACTTATAAGTGAAGTAACGGCCAGGAAGATTTGGCGAGGTGGATTACCCAGGTTGAATAACGCAAATGTATCATTAAAAACTTGGACGGAGAGTCGGTTAGACCTATTGGGAGAGACTGTAGTACAAGTAGAGTATAAAAACATAAAGAAAAACTTAAAACTGCTTATAGCTAAAGGAATGGGACCAAGTTTAATTGGTCGAAACTGGTTTTCTGAGTTGGAAATTAGGTTACAAGGAGTTTACAGTATAAAAGTAAATATGGATGACATCTCTACATTACTTGAAAAGTACAAAGAAGTTTTTCAAGAAGGGTTAGGAAAGTATACAGGCCCAATAGTTAACATAACTCCAAGGGAAGGAGCCGTACCAAAATTTCTCAAAAGTAGGCCTATTCCGTATGCACTAAGAGAACGAGTTTTTAAAGAAATTGATAAATTAGTAATGGAAGGAGTCTTAGAGCCTACTCCACATTCAATGTGGGCTACTCCGATAGTGCCTGTGCTCAAACAAAATGGGGGAGTGCGGTTGTGTGGAGACTACAGAGCAACGGTAAACGTTGCCACAGACACCGATACATACCCTCTGCCTACTCTTAATGAAGCATTTGTGCAACTACAAGGGGGGGTCATATTTACTAAAATTGACTTAGATAGAGCCTATACACAAGTGGCTGTAGATGAACAAACATCCAGCCTACTCACATTAAATACGCCTAAGGGGTTATACAAAATGAATCGTTTGGCATTCGGAGTCAAAGCATGTCCGGGTATATTCCAGAGATTAATGTCATCCCTACTAGCAGACCTGACCGGAGTGGCAGTTCTGTTAGATGATATTGTCATATCAGGAAAAAGCATAGAACAACATAACACAAAACTGGAGGCAGTATTACAAAGACTGCAGGAAGCCGGACTGAGAGTTAATAAGACCAAATGTAAGTTTGCAGCAGAAAGTGTAGAGTTCCTGGGATTCATAATTGATGAATATGGCATTCATCCAAGTAATGAAAAAATTGAAGCAATTGAGAAAACACCAGCTCCACGTAATATTAAAGAATTACAAGCTTTTTTGGGATTACTCAATTTTTATGATAGGTTTTTACCGAACAAAGCAACAATAGCTGAACCATTATATAAATTATTAAATAAAGATAGTAGATGGCAATGGAAACAGGAACAAAACCAAGCTTTTGAAATATTAAGAAAAATGTTGTCCAGTAAAGACACATTAGTACACTATGACGTAGAAAAGAAGCTTATACTATCCTGTGACGCTTCTCAGTATGGGTTAGGAGCAGTACTGGAACATAAAATGAATGATGGTACTGTTAGGCCAATTATGTTTGCATCGAGGACGATGAATGTTCATGAACGTAACTACGCGCAAATTGACAAGGAGGCAGCAGCAATTGTTTTTGGATTAAAAAAGTTTCATCAGTTTATAAGTGGCAGAAAAATAACCATCAAAACTGATCACAAACCATTATTGGGCATATTTGATCCAAAAAAGCCAATACCAAGTATTTTGTCTCCAAGGATGCTAAGATGGGCTTTACTATTAAACTCTTATGACTATGAAATAGAGTATGTGGCCGGAAAGAAAATAGGAAATGCAGACGCACTAAGTCGGTGGCCGTCGCATGATCAAGCATCAGAAGAGGATTATGAAGGTGTACTTCTTATTGAAGAGACACCGGTAGAGCTTAATTTTTCTGCTAAAGAAGTAGCAAAATTAACAAAGAAGGACAAATGTTTGAGCAAAGTCTTATACTGGGTTAGATATGGTTGGCCATCTAAAATTGAAACAGAGTTTAAAGTTTACTGGCAAAAAAGAGATGAGTTATCAGTTTTTAAAGATTGTATATTATGGGGCAATAGAGTTGTGCTACCTGAAAAAATAAGAGACTATGTCCTGGAAGAATTACATTACAATCATGATGGTATTGTTATTACAAAAGCAATGGCCAGAAGCTATTTCTGGTGGCCAGCAATTGATAAACAAATTGAACAAATGATTAAAGATTGTCATACATGTTCCGAAAACAGAAATATGCCTAATAAAGTCACACATCAATGGATAAGGCCTGACAAAGCGTGGTCTAGATTACATGTGGATTATGCAGGACCGTTTCAAGGAAAAAATTTTTTGATTCTTATTGACTCATTCTCAAAGTGGCCCGAGGTAAAAATAGTTCCAGATTTAAGCAGCAATACACTCATAAATGTACTAAGAGAAATTTTTGCGCAACAAGGATTGCCAGACTCTATCGTAAGCGATAATGGTAGAAGTTTCATTTCAGACGAATTTAAAAATTATTTAAAATTAAATAATATTAGACAAATCCTAACAGCACCTTACCACCCAGCATCGAATGGACAAGCAGAGCGTACGGTCCAAACTATTAAAAATAAATTAAGGAAACTATCCTCAGTGCCTTGGCATATTAGGTTACCAACAATATTATATGGATTACGTACCACACCCAATAGTGTTAATGATCGAACTCCAGCCGAACTTTTAAATAACAGGCGTTTTAGAACCAAATTTGATTACCTGAATCCTCTATCATACAAAGATAATGATCAATTAGAAACCATTAATAATAATGAAAAAACAAAAATCTGAATATTTGATATTGGACAGACAGTTTACATAAGAAACTATGGTAAGGGGCCCCGTTGGCTGAGAGGTGTGGTGGAAAAGAGAGTTGGACTTTGTCAATATAAAGTCAAATGGAATGGAAGATTGTTATTAAGACATATTAACCAGATGCAAGACAGTGGGGCAAAGGAAAGAGAGCAAGTGGTCGAGGTAGAGCAGACTCAGAGCAGCGATGAAGAAGATGGTGAGCAACTTGCTATACCACCACAAGACCAGTGGCCAGATATGATTGGCGTGTCTGGACCTGAAGAGATAGTGATGTACAGAGAAAGAGCGGGGACTTCAAAACGCCCACGGGCGTCCTCCTCTTCTTTATCACCTCCGCTTAAAAGAATCGCACATCAGGATCCATATGACCTGCCTTTGGATAGCGATGATGAAGAGAGTGATTAGTATACAAAACATTATCGTTAAATAAATAAATATGTAAATAATATATTTTTAAATTAGTATATAAGTGTATTAAGACTAAATTAGTGTATGAACTATCTTTGGGGAAAGGCATGTTGTGTATACAAGTGACAGTAATGACAGTTGATATTAATAAGTGGGTAGTATTAAAAAGTGAACATAAGTTGGAACTTTACCAGTGAAGCTGTATCATGCATAATCCTTAATTGTGAGTATATAATACGGGCTATATGGCCGAAATACTCAAGGACTCGTTTTAGGCAGATGGAAGACAGCCTAGTAGAGATATTGAGCTCCTTGAGTATTGACACGTTAGTTAGGCCCATCTCCAGCAGTGGAGGTCTAGGACGCTGTATTCTAAGGGATGTAACGAATGAAAAAATGATATTTTTCCAAATAAAATTATTTTGTTTTAGGTCCGCGATGCTATAGATTTTGTATTAATGAATTTTGCCGAAATGAACAAACTGTGGGTCAGGATGCAGCATCAAGGACATTCCAGGTTCGTTTTTAGTTGTAACAAATATGTAGATGTTGAAGTACTAGAAAATCGAGGGTATTTTGGCACAACCGGATAAATACACATTATGTCATGTTCTTTGCACCACTTACTAAAATACATTTGTGGAAAGAGCTCCCAAGACGGCATTAACGGAATCATACAGTATTTGGTTGGGTAGGGAGAGGAGTAGAATGGTGGATGGTGAGATAATTATCGCACAATAAAAAAAAATGGAGGCCTCCTTTTCAAACCAGCCTATTGTCGGTCGCAAGCCCGAGACACCATTCTTCTCATCTCTTACCAACACACGATGGAACCGGCACCCGCAATCCATGGAATGCTTAGAAAATATAATATAATAAAATTAACAAACTAAATAAAATTCTATGTGGAAAAAAACCGCATCAGTGGTTGTTGCCTCTAAGTTATCAGTATGTTGAAGACCTATTAAAAATCACAACCTAATTTGTTGGCTATTATTACCGTACTGTCTATTAAATGACTAATTTTAAATTACATTCATAGAATCAACTTTCATAGAATAAATATATAAAATATATTTTGCTATAAGTTTATTTACCTAGTAAAAAGTAATATCATATCTATTAATTATATCATATCACATCATATATGTGTCATATCATATCTTACTTTATCATATATTATCATATCATTTGTTATCTTACCATATGAAAATTGTTGGCAGGATAGATACTGCAGTGGATGACATCCAGCGACTACATTAAATTCCATGCAACTTTCTCACATCATATTATTGACTGACCCCTGTAGTTCAGGTTCACCTAGTTTAGGGGTCTTAGTACTTTATATTTTGTTTTACACATATAATTGTTGCTGTACTGTTATTTGCTAAATGAATATGTTTCATTCCAGTGTATTGTGTTTATGTTGTTCAATAAAGGTTTTTTCATTTCATTTCATTTCAAAAGAGATTGCCCAAGACAAGGCCCCAACTTTTTTGCAGCGTGCCTCAACTAAATACAATTCAATAATCCTAACAAATTATTGTGTTTTTTTTTAATTTAATTAAAACATCTCTTTTACCCCAGCATTAAAATATAATTTAATTAAATAGTCAATTGGTTAAAATTTATGTATGAAATAGTTACAAAACACTATTTATACGATTAGGTTCTTTATTATGACCAGGTACTTTATTATAGATAAAACATTGGATTTCAAATCGGCGGGATCGAAACTATGTAATTATTAACGTAAAAAAAAAGTTTTTGTCAATTGTCGTTATGCTGAGTAAAATAATAAAATTAATTACAGATTATGAAAACACAATATATTAACTTTCAAATAAAAAAGAAATCATTATGAAAAATGGGCATTCTCATTTGTGAGAGGGAGATTATGGATATCACTTTTAGCTCTTTGACTGCCTCCATGGTCTATCGGTTAACGGAGAGACGTTAACCTTGTCGTGAACACAAATAAAAAAAAAACTTAATACTGATTACGCTAGAGACATCGACGAGCTTTATTAAAAATAAATACATAATACTTTAGAGCCAGTTTGTATAAAAGATAATATTTCAGGGATAAAGAACGTCGTGAACGTGAAAGATCAGAGCTTCGCATCTTGGTGGGGACCAACTTGGTGAGACTGTCTCAACTAGAATCTGTAACTGTAGACGACTACAAGAAATTGGTGTTGCCAGGTATGTTTCACAGTCATGACAACTGGTGTTGCCAATGACAATTATATAAAAGTTTTCCATTTGTAAATAATTTGTAAATTCTTTTAATTCTATTTTTTTGTTAAGCATATTGTTAGCTCAATATATATTATTTCTGTAAGTCTTGTTGCAAGCGGTGTTATTTAAGTTAAGTTAAGCCAGTTACCGATATAGCTTTTAAAATTAGCAAGCTGAAGTCGCAAGGGGCTGGACACATATGCCGCAGAACCGATGAACTATGGAGTAGACGGGTTCTGGAGTGGAGACCACGTACTGGAAGGCGCAGAGTGGGACGACCCCCCGCCGGATGGACAGATGACCTGAGGAAGGTCGCTGGTGGGGGTTGGATGAGGGTGGCAGAAGATCGTGTGAAGTGGCGAGCCTTGGGGGAGGCCTACATCCAGCAGTGGAGAGACACAGGCTGATGATGATGATGAAGCGGCATATACTTTCAAAAAGAACAACAAATAGGTGGTAGGCGGACTGATGAATTTCCTCAGTCTGCCGGGGCGGGGAAGTATGCACTATTCGTGCCGATAAACCCAGTAGTGTATCCACATGTGTCGGGATCAGGCTCGAATTGTTGTCATGCCCAGTCACAGTTGAATGTTGTAAAGTTGTGGTCTGCGAAAGGCCGAGTTTTGAAGAACAAAGATTCTCCTGAACACTTACGGACAGCGGCGATTTTTTGGCAGATCTTGCGTTTCTTCAAAGTACGGGCGTTGGTCGATCGTTTACTGAACCAGTGGACTCAAATTTATCCATCACATTGCGAACAGTCCTCTCGGTAGGACGTACAAGTATATGGTGACCGTAAAATGGGCAAAGAACGCGGGACGTTCCCGGAACAGAGCACCAATTTTGATAAAACAATTTTATTACTTGCACGTGTTGTTGAATGCTATATCCGCCCAAGGTGATTTGGCAAAACAGACTGAATAAATGACAATTAATTTGACAGATGTCGCTTCAACAAGATGGCCGTTATTAACTGTCAAAGTTCGGAAGTCCCTGTTCAAATCAAATCAAATTAGTTTATTTCTATTGGTTTGCTTATAACAACTTGGAATGGTAATAATTTTTGGACCCTAAATAGGCAATAATCCAGGCACAACATTAATTACTGCTGTAAAACTAACTAACTTAGGCCCACTTGCACCAACTTGTATCTAGCCATTTGACAACAGTATCTAGCCATTTGACAACAGTATCTAGCCATTTGACAACAGTATCTAGCCATTTGACAACAGTATTTAGCCATTTGACAACAGTATCTAGCTATTTAGCCGTGGTTAATCTTATTCAGTGAATACGTACAAAAACGCGTTGCACCAAGGTTATCCAGGGATAAAAGTGTTATATTTTTATCCAGCCGTTGACGGCTGGTTATCTGCGTACAACTGTCAAATAACTCACAACATAACCTATAATTTGTACAGAAAGTGATTTATTTTACAAAAAAATGGATTTTAATGATTTATTTGATGACGACGACGAAGAAATAGTCAATTTAATCGACGCCATTTTCTTCTCCAGAATAGTTTTAAAACGAAAAATTATTTTTGGCACCACGAGAGATGACGAGTTCTTGAGAAGATTTTATCTATCCTGGTTTTTCCATATTTTTTATTCAAATACTAGGACCTAAGAGCAAGGCTTGCTCTTAGACTAGGACCAAGGAAAATATGACATTGGTTTGACTTTGACAGCAGGAACACGTTCCAATTCGCGCACAAATAATAATAATTAAACAAAATAATGCGCGTAGGGTAAATTACGTAAAATATGATTTTTTGTTGGTAACATTGCTCCAATCCAAAGTTTACTATCCCGAGATAAATATTAGGTGGTGCAAGATTGGATAACTATTTAGCTGTTTATTCGTTTATCACTGAATACCAATCTATCTATTTACTTGTTTATCCGCTACGTTGGTGCAAGTGGGCCTTAGAAACTACTTAAATAAGATCGTGGCTGTAATGAGGCTTGTAAAAAGACATGTCATTTTATAATCTAAATAATAATAATGATATGTCAATTAAACATAAATTAATAGCTGTAAATGGGCCGTGTCATCTTATATTCTAATAGCATTAATGTTAATTAATATTCGTGGCTGTAAAATGGCCGTGCCACCTTACAATCTAAATAAAATTAGAATGTCAAGTAAATAAACTTAAATTTAAATTTAAATTCGTGGCTGTAAAAGGGCCGTGTCAATTAAGAATAATATATAATATTAAATAATTGAAATTAAAAAATTAAGCATTATTATTATTAATTTATAAAATTGTTGGAATACCCTTGTAGAATAAAGTGGTAATAATGGTTGGATCCTAAATAGGCAATAATCCAGGCACAACATTAATTACTGCTACAAGCAAGTAAAACTAACTAACTTAGAAACTACTTAAATAAGATCGTGGCTGTAATAAGGCGTGTAAAAAGACGTGTCATTTTATAATCTAAATAATAATAATGATATGTCAATAATTAAACATAAATTCATAGCTGTAAAAGGGCCGTGTCATCTTATATTCTATTAGCATTAATGTTAATTAATATTCGTGGCTGTAAAAGGGCCGTGTCAATTAAGAATAAATATAAAATTTAAAAATTAAGCATTATTATTATTAATTTATAAAATTGTTGGTGATCCTAATTAAATAAATCAATAGAGTCTTAAGAGGGATTAAGTTAAGCATTAATATAACGAAATAAATAAATGAAAAAAAACATTAATAGGTATCTTGGAGCAAGTGGTGAGTTGTCGCGATGCCATAGCACAGGAATATCTCATGGAGTGCATCATACAGGTAACATTTATTTATTTATTAAAAAAAAAAGTACTATGTACAAAGGCAGTCCGCTTGCTTAGACATTCTTACTCGGTCAACCTTAGGGACATTACGAACATTGTATGTGGGAGGTACATACATACATATCTTCACGCGAAATCCCTTGCGGGGTAAGCAGGGACCATTGAGCGCCACTTGTCACGATCACGACATACCTCTTTCGCTTCTTCAACATTTATCAACCCCTTCATACATGCCCTTTTGTTTCGATGGCTTTTTAATGCACCTTCAGCTATTGTTTTATTTAACTGATCTTCTCTTCTTCTTGATCTTATCTTGCCCGAACCATCGGAGCATGTCTTTCCTTATTTTTGTCCCTATGCTTTCTTTCATATTTATTTCATAAATAATAATACATATATACAATATTACTTACAAATTTAAAGTTAAGTAAAAATAAATTCCAAGATGTAAATACTCTCTTTTAAATATATAAATTTATTATTGTTAATTAATACCACAGTCGCAGCTGCAGCGACGATACGTTCTCTTTCACTTTGCATTTTGAAATGAAGCTATCAAAAGATCTACACAGACCGACACGCACCGTTGGAAGGGCCCTGTTGTGAACCGAGCATTAGCTTTTAAATAAATGATACTGCAGATATTTGTAAAGAAATGTTTTTTTATAAAATAATAACATAACTTTAACAAAGAATCCTAATATCAATAATTGTCAATACCAATTTGACACCCGTCATACATTACAACAACCCTATAATGGTCCCTTTCCTATACTTGAAAGGAAAATTAATAAAATATTTATAATTAAAGTTAACGGTAACTGCCTCCGTGGTCTAGCGGTTAAGTCCGTGAATTTAGACTCGGAGGTACCGGGTTCGATTCCTGGTCGAGACACAAAAATATTTATTAATGTAAATGTATTTATTTACATAATATTTAATTTATTTGTGATATATCTCGAGTTTGGTACGCTGGAGACATCGATGAGCTTGCCACTTGTCATGATTGGCTTATAGTAAAGTTGGCTAAATGTGAATCCGCTTATTTATATATCTGACCACCCCGAAAGGGAAACGGTCGTGATGATACTTTAAAGTTAACGGTAAAATAGATCGCCTTAAACCTGCTTTTATAAACATTGGTGAGGTTTTCACAGATGTTAATCCTTCCTCATCTTTACGTCATCCCACAGTATTTCGAATATTATTATTTTTATTATATATTTTTTTTGTATATTATTATATTATAAATAATATTATAATTAATTATTAAATTTTACTGTATTATACAGGTATTCCCCGACGAGTTCCACTTAGCAAATCTTCAGCCATTCCTAAAATCATGTGCAGAACTTCAGCCTGGAGTCAATATCAAGAATATTATTATAGCACTCATCGAGAGACTGGCTTCATATAGTCAGGTATGTATTAACAACCATAATAATAAATATATATATATATTTATTTATCATACTCAAACTCGAGAATATCACAAATAATTAAATATTAATTAGTTTAGAAAAAAATATTCTACCTCCGTGGTCTAACGGTTAAGTCCATGGATTTAGACTCGGAGGTACCGGGTTCGATTCCTGGTCGGGGCACAATAATATTTAATAATTTTAATTTAATAATATTTAATATATTTGTGATATTACTCGAGTTTGGTACGCTGGAGACATCGACGAGCTTGCCACTTGTCATGATTGGCCGGCAGTAAAGTTGGCTAAATGTTAATTCGCTTCTTTATAAGCGTGGTTTCTGACCACTCCGGTTAACGGTCGTGATGACAGTTTACCTGTATAAATTAATAAATATTGTTGTGTCTTGACAAGGAATTAAACCCGGTACCACCGAGTGCACGGACTTTTTTTTTCTTTTTTTTGTTTTCTTCTCCCGATGGATGATGAATGTGGTGATAGAGAAGGATACAGCCAAGTCTGACGTAATATATCTTTCTTTATTATAAGTTAATGAGGTCATCATCAAATTCCAGATGCTGCAGAATTTGATTCTTTTGTTGGAGTCACTCGCGGCATTATAGACCAAACACGTCGGTTAAAATATGGGACTTGCAAAGTACAATTTATCGTTTTTCTCAACTATTCACATTGTAGAACATTATTAAACAAAACAACACCACTTTTGACCAACAATATTCACAGTAAGTTAATTTACAAAACAAACTTGCACACATGTCCACGCAAAATGGCGCGAAGAACTCCCTTTTTTCTTCTATTTTGCAGCTTTGGGTTTTAAATCCAGACCATAATTATTAATTTGTATTAATTTGTTTTCTTAGAGAAATGAAGACAACGTGAATCTAAGCGTTGTATTGGAAGATGGAAAAGAACAGGAGGTGCAACTGTTTGAGGTGTTCTCAGACCAAGTGGCGGCAATCACACAGGTTTGCCACCAACATTATTTTCATCATTACAGCCCCTGGAACATAACATCCTAGTTACGCTGGCCAAACGGTTGGCGAGGATATGATGACAATTTATTAACGATTCCACAAGTTGGTATTAGTGGAACCGGGACCGAACGGCTTAACGTGCTCTCCAAAGCACAGGAACGGTGGTGTTGTAAATCTATGTATTTCTCATTGGTACATGCCGAGGGGGTTTGAACCGACCTTTGTAGGATTAAACTAACGCGTTCTTACAACCGAGCCACCACCGCACCTTATATATTGATCGGCCTATTTACAGCCACGAATTTATATTTACTTGACACGGCCTATTTACAGCCACGAATTTTTATTTAGTTGACACGGCCTATTTACAGCCACGAAATTATATTTAGTTGACACGGCCTATTTACAGCCACGAATTTTTATTTAGTTGACGCGGCCTATTTACAGCCACGAATTTTTATTTAGTTGACGCGGCCTATTTACAGCCACGAATTTATATTTAGTTGACGTGGCCTATTTACAGCCACGAATTTATATTTAGTTGACGTGGCCTATTTACAGCCACGAATTTAAATTTAGTTGACACGGCCTATTTACAGCCACGATTTTTTATTTAGTTGACACTGCCTATTTACAGCCACGAATTTATATTTAGTTGACACGGCCTATTTACAGCCACGAATTTTTATTTAGTTGACACGGCCTATTTACAGCCACGAATTAATATTTAGTTGACACTGCCTATTTACAGCCACGAATTTATATCTAGTTGACATGGCCTATTTACAGCCACGAATTAATATTTAGTTGACACGGCCTATTTACAGCCACGAAATTATATTTAGTTGACACGGCCTATTTACAGCCACGAATTAATATTTAGTTGACACGGCCTATTTACAGCCACGAATTTATATCTAGTTGACATGGCCTATTTACAGCCACGAAATTATATTTAGTTGACACGGCCTATTTAACAGCCACGAATTAATATTTAGTTGACACGGCCTATTTACAGCCACGAATTTATATTTAGTTGACACGGCCTATTTACATCCACGACCTTATATTAAGTAGTTATTAAGTTACAATTACCTTGTTTATGGCAATAATGCTATTATAACACATATTAATCTGGATTATTACGGTCCAACCATGATTACCTAACTTGTATTTATTTATATTTTTTTATGTTTTCGTTTTATATTGTTTTAGTGCTGACAATATCCAAGTTGTTACAAGATAACTAAAGGAAAGAAATGATATATTTAATTGCAATGGTTTTCCAAATAATAAATAAATAAACAAATAAATACATCATTATAGACCACAGATCTCCACTGTTGGAGATGTGCCTTCCAGAGTATGTAACGGGTGTCCCAACAAGAGCGCCGGATTTAATTTTGCCGCCATTTTGTTAATACGAGTTGTACGGTGATTGTTTTTGACAGTTGTCACGTACAGACCATGCGATTTAGGAATATGGAGAAGTATTCAACCACCAACATGCCTTCGTCTCGGAGCCCGGACTGTCCACCCACACCAGTGTCGGTGTGGAGAGCCCGTGGAACATCTCGGACACCATGGGCTTTCTTGCGCTAGAAGTGCTGGCCGCATTCCTCGTCACGCTGCTTTGAACGACATCATTCGAAGGGCTTTTGCTGCTGGAGTACCCGCGATCCTAGAACCCTCTGGGATTGCGCGGAGCGATGGCAACAGACCCGACGGCATGACCGTTGGGCCGTGGAAACTTGGCAGGTCCCTGGTGTGGGATGCAACATGAGTAGACACATTAGCCCCATCACACATCCAGGCGACCTCGTCAAGCGCGGGAAGTGCGGCGGTTTCTGCTGAGAACCTCAAGCTGCGCAAATACGCCAACCTCAGTACAGGTTACGAATTTGCGCCGTTTGGGGTCGAGACGATGGGCCCATGGGGACACTCAGCCAAGCGTCTGGCCAAATAGTTGTCCAAACGACTAACGGAGAAGTCTGGAGACAGAAAGGCTGGCAATTATTTCTGCCAACGTATTAGCTTAGCTATACAGAGGGGAAATGTTGCCAGTCTTCTTGGGACTATCACTGAAGGGTCGTCTCTAGAGGACATTTTTTACTTATAGTTTATTTTTTATTAGGTTTAGTTTATATTTATTTAAATTTTTACTTTTAAGTAGATTTAGTTTATATTGTAATTATTTTATACTGTTTGTATATTACTTCAATTAAAATATTAGAATATTAAACCACCAACAACGTTTTATTATTGTAAAAACACATTTAAAAATGGTGAAATTTTTGCGAAATCAGTTCGCCAATTACATCAGGTTTTCGGTAGAAATAATGCGTCAAATGAATTAACAGTGATGCGTTTAATTACTAAATTTGACCCCTAAATTCATCGTCGTCCTTGTCGGTCACACGATACAGCCAAAGTAAGGGAATCTGTAGCCGAGAATCCGGAAACTTCGATTCGGATTCGTGATCTAGAATTAATCATTTCCAGAAGCTCTACGCAACACAACACAACAGGTATTAAGTCAAGCCAATTTTTTATTTAAAATCATATTCGTCTCTCTCGTTGACACACCCTATATCTAGAGATTTTGTTTCTTTTTCTCTCGCTAGCTGGCCAGACAAGTCGACAAAGGCGTTTGCTGTGACTTTTTATTTAACACATTATTAATTTCTTATTAAACGACATAATAAGACAATTTTGAACATTAATTCTGTATTTTATAGAGTCGAACTGCCTCCGTGGCCTAGCGGTTAATTCCCCTGGATGTAGACGCGGAGGTACCGGGTTCGATTCCTGGTCGGTACACAAAAATATTTATTAATGTATATAAATACATTAAATTAATATTTAATTTATTTGTGATAGTTCTCGAGTTTGGTACGCTGGAGACATCGACGAGCTTGCCACTTGTCATGATTGGCCTATAGTAAAGTTGGCTAAATGTGAATCCGTTTATTTATAAGCGTGGTTTCTGACCACCCCGAAAGGGAAACGGTCGTGATTATACTTTACTTTTACTTTTAGAGTCGAAACGATATGCCGCCTGAAGATATGTTAAGTTTACAAGTTGCTTTGTTGAAGTTGGCACAAAGATGTCATCCAGATAAACTGAACTATGTGGATCGCGTGCTCGCCCATACTGACAAGATTTGTTCAGATATACATCAAAACAGGTATGTCAACAATTCAACATCATCATATAAAAATAAATAATAAAAATCTATTTATTGTCACATACCATTATCACATAATTTTGCAATTTCGAACAATATGTGACAAAAGGAATCAGGTGTCAGCTGTTGTCGTGCAGCAGCACAATTACTTACACCTGCACGACGCTGTGTTTCAAACTGTTCCTGTTCTTACGTAGTAATATATATATATTTTAATTACAGGGTAGACACTTATAAATTAATAGATACACAATTATACTAAAAAGCTAGGTATACATGCATGGCAGAGTAGATGAATGAGGCTCGCTTCGTCAGGAATATCGTTGTTGCAGGCCCTTCAATTATATACTCTCTAGGGCTAATATTTAAAATCAAATAAAATACAAGCTAAATAATAAAAACTAATAATCCTATAAAAATAGCATTAACAAAACAATTAAACAATTATATTAGATGAATATATAAATAAATCAACATTAAATATTATTAAATAATATATATATATATATACATATACACACATACATCATCACAGCCCCTTGAACACGGAGTCCTTGACCTCCACTGTTGAAGAATTTGGCCTACACATTAACAATTCCACAAGTTGGTATCAGTGGAATTGGGACCGTAAAAAAAGTGTACTTCTCATTGATACATGCCGGGGTTCAACTCGCGACCTTTAAGATTAAAAGTGTTAAAAAGATAAATAGGTAACTTCATCTTTTTTCACTAGTATATGATAATTTAAGAGTCCCAAGTTAGTAACCCTCGCCAACCCGTTTGGCCAGCGTGGCGAGTGTAGGCCAATTTCTCTAGAAATTTCTAGACGGCCAATCTCTAACAGTGGAGGTCTAGGACTTTATGTTCTTGCGGCTGTGATGATAATGAAGTTAGTAATTCTCAGAATTCATTCACAAGACTTAAGAACCTGTTGGATAAATCCATTATTTTAATATTATAATAATAATAGTTAATGTCATTTTAGCGGTCAAACCCATCTCCAGCACAACACTCCAGTTTTCAAGGAGTTGATGAAACTTCTCAAACTACCCTCAGACCACTATAAAGACATTTTAGTACTGATTAAGCTCCAAAATTATGCTCCATTAATAAACCATCTAAACCATATCGGACGAAGCATGATTGCTGTTCATCTAATTAACGATATATTGGATAATGGACACGATATTTCTACGCCGCAAGATGTAAGTATAAATAATAACATAATAAACAAGACATTACCATGCATTGTCATCCACTTCTTAGCTATGGTCCAAATTTCAAGTCTCTAGCTCATCAGAAGGTTAGTTTAAAATCATATAGGTTTTTTTAAAATATTTATCAGTACCTAACACAATGCCGGCTTGACTGAGCATGACGGCAATTCGAGCCTGATCCCGAAACGTGTGAATACACTTTACTGGGTTAATCAGAACGAACGGGGGATACTTCCCCCTCCCTGGCAGACTGAGGAAATTATCTATATCAGTCCGCCTTCCACCTATTAGACCACCAAAATACCACCCGGACAGATATACAAGAATCCGCAAAATAACTTTTATTCACAACACCTTGGATTTTTACCAACAAAAACAAAATGACGACTAAGACTTTTAACATGTGATTTTAGGTAGAAGCAGTATTAGCGATGGTGGACGTGTTGGTAAGAGATCAGCCCGATGAGATTGAGCAGCCAGATCTCGAGGACTTCATAGAAGAACAGGGACTACTAGCTAGGTAAATTAAAAAACAACTGTCAAACATTACGACCATGTGGCTGAAGGACTAGTTGCTATTGCCTTTCCTATATTTAAAAAATATATATATAGAGTCCTTCACGCCATTTGGCGCGGACTCAAGTGTAAGTTTTTGTTTAATAATGTAAATAATTATGGAAAACGATAAATTGGACTTTAAATATGGGGCACTAGTTGCAGTTTATTTATTGCGGTTTTGTGAACTCCAAATATTATACCCGACGCGTTTGGAAGATAATGTCGCGAGTGATTCAAAAATAAACATCAGATTTTGCAACATCTACATCATCATCATCATCACCCTGTGTCTCTCCACTGCTGGTTGTAGGCCTCCCCCAAGGCTCGCCACTTCACACGATCTTTTGCCACCCTCGTCCAACCCCCACCAGCGACCTTTTTCAGGTCATCCGTCCATCTGGCGGGGGGTTTTCCTGTACGTGGTCTCCACTCCATAACTCGACTACTCCATCGGTCATCGGTTCTGCGACAGACGTGTCCGGCCCGTTGCCACTTCAACTTACTAATTTTGAAGGCTATGTCGGTAACTTTGGTTTTCTGACGGATGTCTACGTTTCGGACTTTATCCATCAGAGAAATACCGAGCATAGCTCTCTCCGTAGCTCGCTGAGCGACCTTAAACTTGTGGACCAGACCCACTGTCAGTGTCCACGTTTCTGCTCCGTACGACAAACTTTCGTTCGTTCTAGAACATCTACATATAATTTGATAATATCCTCATTAACTCATAAAAAAATAAAGAATATATATTACGTTAGACTTGGCTGTATAGGCTAGATACCTTTGCCTTCCGCATTACTTTTATCATCATCCATGGAGAATAGAACAAAAAATAATAATAATAATGATGGAATTAGAAACTGTAAAGTTGGTTTATGTCTCCTTTTAATGTGTACATTGATGACTTTATTGATGATTGAGTAAATAACTACCCATAATCTTTTCCAGATTAATCCACCACTTCAGATCAGATTCAGCGGATCAACAATATTTAATATTGAGTGCTGCAAGAAAAATTCTACAAAATGGCGGCGCGCGAAGAATTCAACATACTTTCCCGCCAATTCTCTTCAACGCGTACAAACTGGCCTTCACATACTATACTTTACAAGATCAGGTAAGTACCTCGTAGTACTAGTAGTAATCTGATAAAAGCTCAGACTGATAAAATCTTTGAATATATTGGATTGTGCGAGCGAGAGAGATGCAAAAGTTTTAAACGCTTTTAACAATTATTTCAATTGAATTTGTTATATCTGTTTATCCAGGACGACATGTGGGAGAAGAAATGTCAGAAAATCTTCCAATTCTGTCACCAAACCATCAGCATGCTAGTCAAAGCAGAACTTGCAGAATTACCCCTCAGGTAAAGTAATATTTTATTTATCCCAAAAAAACTAATAAAAATGACAGTTTAAAATTATGTATTTATTAACGCTCTGGGCGATTCTTTTACGGAAGAAATCATAAACCGTTTCGCCGAAGAGCTTCGAAAGTTACTTTAAAATAGCTAATGTATAATTAAAGAATTTGATAACGCTATAAGCGATTCTTTCACGAAAGAAGTCATAAACCGTTTCGCTGAAGACCCTCGAAAGTTACTTTAAAATAGCTAATGTATAATTAAAGAATTTGATAACGCTATAGGCGATTCTTTCACGAAAGAAGTCCTAAACCGTTTCGCTGAAGACCCTCGAAAGTTACTTTAAAATAGCTAATGTATAATTATAGGATTTGATAACGCTATGGGCGATTCTTTCACGAAAGAAGTCATAAATGTTATTTCATACATTTCAGATTATATCTTCAAGGCGCCCTTGCTATAGGAGAGTTGAAATTTAACAACCATGAGACCATAGCCTACGAATACTTGTCGCAAGCATTTTCACTGTATGAAGACGAAATATCTGATTCCAAGGCACAGCTGGCAGCAATTACCCTTATAATCGCAACTTTCGAACAAATGAATTGCTTCGGTAAGAAATACTGTTTTTTTTTTAACGGCTTGGTATCCTATCCAGATTCCTCAAGTTGCTTATTCTTTCCCTACACCAAAAAGTGACCCCTACTAACGTCACTGTTGTGTCTAGCTTTGATAAACTGACGTTTCACATGCCATTCATAATTGAAGTTTTGTGTAAAGTGCACTTGGCCAAGCTGGAAATAGTGTGCTTCGAGATCTGTAAGCACCTATCTTTTGTTCCCTCAAGTCGTATGCCTTTGTCTACTTATTTCAGCACATTCATCATCTCCTAGCTTAGATGTGAATCAGGGATATTCCTAAACGTAACCAACACAGAATTAGATCCAATAAAACCACCGAGCTATTATATATAATTCTTCTTAATTAAAAATAGCACCTCCTGCGCCCACCTGATGGTAAGTGGCATGGGAGGTCTATCAATGTTAGAAACTGGAATCAGACACTCATGACCGAGATCAGTCCCTAACACTATGCCGGCTTGAAGCTGATACCGAAACGTGTGAAAACACTTTATACTTCCCCGCCCCGGCAGACTGGGGAAATTACCACTATCAGTCCGCCTACCACCTATTTGTTGTTCTCGTTTAAAGTATGTGCCATTTGCAATGATGTCAAATGCCAATTTTTACCTTTAAGGAGAACTAATATTGTAAGCTTGTCATGGTGATATTTATTTAAAAAGAATACCGTCTGTAACAAGACTTATCGAACTTGTTTTTCTTTAAGAAATATTAGTGAAAAAAAAAAGTGAACCCTTCTTGTTGTCATAATTAGGTGCTGAGAATGCTGAGCCGATGCGGACTCAGTGTGCTCTGGCTGCCAGCAAGTTGTTGAAGAAACCTGACCAAAGTAGGGCGGTAGGACTTTGTGCTCATCTCTTCTGGAAAGGAAATAAGGATGGAAAACAGGTAAAATTATATATCTTCAGGCGTAAGCTATTTTCTTCCGTTCTGACCTCTATCAATCTGACAGACTCCATCTTTAAATGTATTCAAACATTGATTACTTACTTTCTCAAAAACAAAATTATATCTAATTTCCACATCCTAAAAGTAAAAGTATCATCACGACCGTTTCCCTGTCGGGGTGGTCAGAAATAACGCTTATAAATAAGCGGATACACATTTAGCCAACTTTACTATAGGCCAATCATGGCAAGTGGATCCGGTTCGAAGGACCATGTCAAAGCGTGGACGCTAAATGCAGAGGGCCTAACACCTAAGTCCAAGCTCTGAGCGAAATATATAAACTTAACAATATAAAAATTATAGTGGTAGTGTAAAAATAGGAATCTCACTGCCGGTGTAATACCCTAAGGTCAAAATCTTTACTACATTGAAATATATTTGTTGTAAGATATACTCTCTCAGCAATTATGATGACTGCGGCCTAGAAACGAGAACACAAGGCATGTTTGGTCAGCTAAACAAGTGGCAAGCTCGTTGA
Organism: Tinea semifulvella; assembly: GCA_910589645.1. Lineage (NCBI taxonomy): Eukaryota > Metazoa > Arthropoda > Insecta > Lepidoptera > Tineidae > Tinea > Tinea semifulvella. The sequence continues at coordinate 2,076,051 of OU342605.1, forward strand.
TGTCTCCAGCGTACCAAACTCAAGAAATATTACAAATAAATTAAATATTAACTAAATGTATTTATTTCCATTAATAAATATTTTTGTGTCCCGACTAGGAATCGAACCCGGTACCTCCGAGTCTAAATACACGGACTTAACCGCTAGAGCACGGAGGCAGTATATACTGCGGGCAATTTTTTAAAGAGCAAATATTTTAATTTTATAATCTAGAATAAAAACAAAGAACTAGGTCTTTTTTATTTTAATTATATAGTAATAAAATCTTAAGTTACGGTGCTGAGAAGTTATCCTAAAAATATCGCCATTCATACTGAGCCTAATCAAGTAGGTAGCGAGAGGTCGACGATCTCGAAAGTTGACTTACATAATTCTTTCTCTCTCTATTTCGTGTCTCGGCTGTGGGCGAGATCAATTAATAATAACACTACCCAGCCTTGAGGTATTTACTACGATAACTGATTTGACAATTACACGCGGTATAGATATTTAGACAAGCCGTCTGGCCAGCGTGGCGAGTGTAGGCCAAAGTCTCCAGTTCTGGAAGGCCCATCACCAGCAGTAGAGGGCTGTAATGATAATCAAACTTTTTGGCGACGGACTAGGACTAGGGCTTTTTTTCTTTTTAGTTGTTATTTATTTCTTTTCAGCGTTTTTTATCATTGTTTTTATTTTTAGTGGGCTCTGAACGACGCGTCTAAGGCCGTGGACTGTTTGAAGAAAGGAGCTCGCGTGGCTCAACAATGTATGGACGGAGCTGTCCAGGCACAACTACTGGTCGAACTCTTGGGAAGGTAAATTTAATTATTATTAATTTTGATGTAAACCTTGTCTTATGGTCTCCTCCCGATGCATGATTAAGATCGTTTAACATTTTATCACCCTTCTCGCTCGCACAATCCTATATTTTCAAAGACTTTTTAGGTAATAAAATTACGGACATTTTGGAGATATATTTGGACAAAGTTCTCGGTGTTATCCGTGAAGCAGTAAGTCTTTCTATTGCAAGAGCCAGAAAGGGGCTGACTACAAATTCAATTTTGACCACATTTGTAAAGGAAGAGCAAAGTACGAAAACTAAACGCAACCTCATCTCGATTCGATGACCGCCTCCGTGGTCTAGTGGTAACAAACGTTGCCGTGAACTCGGGAGGTCGTGGGTTCGATTCCCACCGGGGGCAAGTTGTACATTGTATAATTTTCCTCGGTCTGGGTGTTTATATGTATAATATGTATATATTTACAAAAAAAAAAAAAGTATAATATGTAGTTTATCACCCATCTAGTTTCCGTAACACAATCCTCGTAGCTTACCACGGAAACCAGATGGCGCTGTGTGACCTGTCTGGAAATATTTATTATTATTATTATTCTTCAGCCTGGAAAATTCTCATGGATACATTTGAACATCATTATAGGATCCCAGATGAACTAGCTGTATCCTATAGGCCAGACATCTTAGTGTTTTCTCGGAATTGAAAAAAGTCCTTATTGAACTTACTGTTCCGTGGGAATCAAATATTCCAAAAGACCACAACATGAAGTCGAATAAATATTATGATCTCACCGAAGAAATGATCCGGAACGGGTTCAAGACTTAGCTTTACGCAGTGGAAGTTGATGCGAGAGGGATTCCGGTCTGCCAAAGATACATTAATGGAAATAACTTCCAAGCCGGAATCATGGTGGATGGTGAGCGTCTTATTGCGCAATAAAATAAAAAAGGCTTCCTTTGTCTATCGCAAGCCCGATACACCATTCTTACCATCTCTTACCCACACACGATGGACCCGGCACCCGCACGGTAAATCCATGGAATGCTTAATGCTGTAATGATAAATATATATATATTTAAATCTTTTTTAGATATTCGTACTTTCGAGAACACGGTAATGCGCAGATTGTCTTACAACTTGTAGATGCTGTGAGTATACAATATTGATTATTATTATTGTTTGTGCGGTGGTCTTTCGGTTTTAAGATCGATTTACTTAAAATTATAAAAATGGTCGGTTCGGGCCCCGGCATGTACCAATTACAAATACACTTCTCTTAGTGTGAGGAGAGCACGTTAAGCCGTCGGTCCCGGTTTCACTAATACCAACTTGTGGAATCGATAATAAATTGTCATTCAAAATTGATATCATATCCTCGTCAACCCGTCTAGCCAGCCCAGATTCTCCAGATAGACTGCCTCCGTGGTTTACCGGTAGATTAAAACGCGGAGGTACTGGGTTCGATTCCTGGCCGAGAACACAAAAATAAATATTTATTTTTTTTGTGATATTTTTTGAGTCTGGTATGCTAAACATGCTACTTGTGTCAAACAGCCAGATGTGTCTATAGTAAAGTTGGCTAAATGTGAACTTTTTTGACCACCCCGCATTTTTTTTGGCACGACTTGTAGCTCCCACCTGATGGTAGATGGCGTGCAGGGTCCATGAATGTTAGCAACTGGAATACTCATGACTAACAGCAGTCCCTAACACTATGCTGGCTAGACTGGGCATGACGGCAATTCAGCCTGATCCCGAAACGTGTGGATACACTTTACTGGGTTTATCGGCAAGAACGGTGGACACTTCCCCGGCCCGGCAGACTGGTGAAATTACCACCATCAGTCCCCCTACCACCTGAAGTTGTTCTCGTTGAAATTATGTGCCATTTGCAATGATGTCAAATGCCAATTTTTACTTTCAAGGAGAACTAACATTGTATATAAATATTTATATAAAAATAAACTTAAAACAAGACTTACTTAAAAAATAGTCATTAATCCCGCCTATGTACATTTTAGTGCAAATTATTTTAAATAAAAAATAAATACTTACTAGTAAGTAATGTAAGTGTACTAGGGGGCTGTAATGATTATTTATGTTTGCCACATTATTATGTCTGCGGGGTGAGGCGGAGTGCACAATCGTCCGAAAAAGAATCGTCTAAGATCGATTATTATTATTATTACGTGAAATTTTTGGCTTTTGTCGTTATGGCATTTTATATAATTTTTTTAAATTTCAAAAATCTATTGTTATAAAAAACCAAATTGGTAACGCATAGGAAATCGCTATAATCATGTAAAATTTTGACAGGTAATTCAAAAGATTCGCGAAGAGCTGTCAAATCTGGACCAATCTGAAGAAGTGGACCAAATCACTAAACATTTCCACAACACCTTGCTGCATCTCAAGTTAAGAACGGAACAAACAGAAGCCGAAGGACTTGGCTATGAAGGACTTAATTTAGCCTAAAAATAATATTATGAGCCATATTAAATAATATTTACTTTTTGTTTTATATTTTAAAAAGGTTTAAAGCATTAAATAAATAATTATTTTAATTTTTATTTTTCGTATCAACAGATCAAATGTTTTCTTATACTGCGTGGAATTAATTAAAGAGCATAAATTTTACTATTATAATCGAGAATAAAAATAAAGAACGACGTATTTTTTATTTTAATTATTCAGTAAAAAAATCTTAAGTTACGGTGCTGAGAAGTTATCCTAAAAATGTCGCAACTCATACTGAGCCTAATCAAGTAGCCAGCGAGAGGTCGACGATCGCGCGAACGTTGACTTATGTAATTATTTCTCTCTCAATTTCGTCTCGCGGCTGTTGGCGAGATCAATTAATAATAGCCTTTAGGTATTTATCACGGTGGATATAGCGATTTTCAGACGCGGCCTCATTAACCATACAGTAGTGTTAAATTTTTCGGATAATGTTTTTTATCTTTAAAAAGTGTCCTTGTTTATTTCAAATATAGGTTCTACTAATGACACCTGCAGCCCTATTCTGTTACTTAAGCGCAAACGTTATATAATGGAATCCGTTCACTATATATAGTGAATCACGCTATTAAGGGTGATTTTGCACGGCCGCTGTCAAGGTCGAGCGCTTATAGAGTTGAGAATTGAGTAATATTTTGTAATTATGACGCAATATCTGAGGTAAATAACGAAATCCACTAATAACGTTTGCGACTAAGTAACAGTGTGCTTAGTGTAAAATGCAAGTTTCGGAAAACGTAACTGCTGTAGTTAGGTTTTTTTGTTTTACATTGCGTGTTATTTCAAGTTTGGCTATAATAACAGGCAATGAACATCGAAAATTCAGTAAAAAAACTCTACTACTATAGTTGCGTTTACGAAACTTCACTGCCACACTAGGCATACAGAATAAAGCCGTTGTAGCTGCCCTAAAAAAAATTTTTTTGACAATTACACGCGGTATATGAAATATAGTGGAAATTTCTTTCGAAGACATACCCTCTTTATTTAGATTATTTTATAAAATTGAATATTTGTTTAGTTTAATAATATATATATATATATATTTTATTAAAATTAGTTATTATAATTTGGTCTAAAGTAAGAGAGCATACAAAATCACGGGATATTTTATAATTTATTAATAAATAAGCAATAAATTGAAGAAAGAGATTACTATTGTACTATGACTGACAAAAATATTAATTAAAAAATCAAATTATATTATTATTATTGTAAATTAATTATGTTAATTTATATCTACAATTATTTTATTATCTTGATAAATTTTACATATCCTTATTATTTGTGTAAATGTAGAAAATATAATTTATGCTTTTTTTTTGCATTTGTGTTTTTTTCTCCCGATGGATGATGAATGAGGTAATAGGGATAGGCAAAAGATCTAGCCCATACAGCCAAGTCTGACGTAATATATTTTATGAGTTAATGAGGTTATCATGAAATTTCAGATGTTGCATAATTTGATGCTTTTCTTGGAGTCACTCGCGGAATTATAGCCCAATCACGTCAGGTATAATTTAAATTCACAGCGCGGGAAAACCGTTAAAATTAACTGCGACTTGTGCCCTATATTTAAAGTTCAATTTAGTGTTTTCCATAATTATTCACATTGTAGCACATTATTAAACAAAACAACACCACATTTGACTAATAATATCCACAGTAAATTAATTTACAAAACAAAAACTTGCCATGTCCGTGAAAAAAATCGCGAAAAACTCGAATTTTATTTGTATAAATGTTGCCAAGACAGTTACGCGTTCTTATGAGTCACATTTTTTTTTTTCAAGACCTACATTTCAAAATCATCAATGATACGCCCCAACCTGCAGTGCCACCGTGAGGCCTCATAAGGAGCCCCCAAGGTGCCTACGGACTAAATCCCTATAAACCGTCTCTTTTACCGTTGGACCCTTCAGACGTAGTGAAGGCACTCGTTTGCCGCGACTAGCAAAGCTCTTTTATAACCATTCCGAGACGTGCAACAACAAATAAATAAACGACGCTATTCGTTGTACTCACACGTCACTCTGTGTTTCTTTTGATCGTTTTCTGTGGTTGTGTTCCACTTTTATACTTACGCCGTTTGACTTCAAAGCAAAGATTTTTTTACCGAATTTTGCTTAAATTGTATGAAAACCATAGACCGACCGACATTCAAAGCGAAATAAAGTAAAAAAAAGGTCAAATACAGGGTTTAATAGGTTGGTGGTAATTTCTCCAGTCTGCCGGGGCGAGGAAGTATTCACCGTTCGTGCCGATTAATCCAGTAAAGAGTATCCCAGTCATGCCGACATAGTGTTAGGAACTGATGTCAGTCATGAGTGTCTGATTACAGTTGCTAACATATTGTCTTCTTATTGTTATTAATTTATTACACAGATGTTCAAACTTGTCACGTGCCGGCAAAGCCTTCAAAGCCCCTTAGTGGTTCATAATTATTTATTAGTTTTCAATTTTAGTATCTTGCAAGCCAGAGTGACAATTTTGTTTATCTGTGATATTGTTTGTGTATGTTGACTGTTTGTTGCCTAAATAAATGAAAATAAAAATAAAATATACATTCATGGACCTCGCGCGCCACTTACCATCAGGTGGGAGCAACGCCCGGTAGGGGTAGGACGTGTAGGCAGTAGCTCCCGTAAAAACAATTTATTTAAGTGGTTTAAATGTCATTTAGCGTCAAAAGTATATATAAATTAATCGGCAGAATAACAGGATAATCCAACAACTAACTAAAGTGATAATAATATGGTGATTTAATAAAAATAAGTGAAAAATACAAACAAAATGCGGGTGTGATTATAAAGTGACCTTCAAAACAAACAGACTATTCAAGAACCATCTATTTTAATTTACGATTCACACGAATATAGACATTATTTTCGCTACGCAACTATGAATCTCGATAGCTTAGATACCGCAACATCGGACAACTTACTCGTCGATGCCCGGTTCAAATCCAACCAGTATTAAATTATTTTTCATTTTATCTGTTGAGATTTAGAGAGACAACTTTTAAAAATAGCCCAAGGAATATCAAGAACACGTACTCGAAATTTTAAACCACCACCGAGTAACTGAAGTACCTCTGTATTACGCGAGAACAACGGGGAGTTACCGACAGCTCTACTAGATGGCGCTACAAAATAATAATAATATAAATTAGGCTCCAGATATTGTTTAACTGACATTTTAAAACATAAAATAATTTCACTTAATGTTTATTTGTAATTTTAATATAATTGTAATTGTTTTGACATATATAATAATCTAATTTGTTTTTCTTTGACATTATAATTTATTTGTAAATTTGTATAATGTATAATAATTTTAGGCCAAGGACTCATTTGTAATAATGATAATAATAAAATTGTAATGCGGGGTAGGCAGTAGTATGAGCCGGAGCGGCGATGGGGTCCGCAACCCATCACGCAGGGCCCAAAAAACGCGGACTGAGGACAACTGAGTGCCGACTTGGCACCTGGAATGTCCGGGGAGGGATGAAAGATAAGATGAATGAACTCCTAGATGTGATGGATGAAATGAAGTTGGATGCGATTGGCGTGACCGAGACCAAGCGGAGGGGTAGTGAGATGCAGGACTTGCCGGGAGGGGGGATCGCGCTCTGGTCGGGAGTGGGAGACAGCGATCGCGGTAGTCAGGGGGTGGGCATCTTACTATCCGGACGCTTGGCCGACAGCATGTACGAGTACTGCCTGGAAAGCCCAAGAATACTCTGGGTTCGTCTGAAAACTGGTCTAAAAAAAATATTTATAGCCGTGGTGTACGCACCAGTAAGCTCAGCCCCACAGCAGGAACTGGAGAATTTTTGGAACCAGGTCAGGACAGTTCTAGATTTGGCAGTTGGGAACGAAAATATTATTTTATGTGGGGACTTGAATGGATGGGTGGGGACACGCCGTGCAGATTACGAAACGGTCCTAGGTGATTTTGGAGATAGGAGAGTAAATGATGCAGGTAAACTTATTCTTGACGTGTGCCTAGAAAAGAATATTTTTGTGTCCAACACAATGTTTGCTCACAAAAATATTCACATGTATACAAGAACGATGAATAGTGAAAAGAGTATGATCGATTTAATAATAGTTGATGAAAGACTGCGTACGCAGATTCTGGATACGAGGGCGTATCGTGGGCCAGAATTGGGAACGGACCACTACCTAGTAATTACTAGGATTAGTGGCTTGTTCACAAAATGGCGCCACCGGCGATCAGGTGGGAATCTGTCAGCAGTAGAGAGAATAAAGAGTGAAAAGTTACAAGATGATAGTGTGAAAGAGGAGTATATGAAATGCGTCAAAGATAAACTTATCAACTTGAAAGATGTGAGCAAAGATGTAGAAGAGTGCTGGAAGTATCTAAAAAATGGTATGGTAGAATCGGCAAGAGAAGTATGTGGAGTAGCAAAAAAGCGAGCAACCAAAGGTGACGCCTGGTGGGATGAAGAGGTAAAAGATTCGGTAGAAAGAAAGAAGAAAGCTTGGATAGATTACGTTGCTTCGCTCAATATGAATGAAAGTATGAAAAGAGAAAAAAAAGAGTTGTACCATCGCTGCAAGATTGAGACTAAATCTTTGGTTAAGGAGAAGCGTGAAAGATGTAAGGAAATAGGTGAAAATAGGATGACAAGCAACTTTAAGGAGAACTCCAAACTTTTCTGGAGGGAAGTTAGGAAGGCCAAAGGTGGCTTGTCATCTTGTCGAATGAACAGAGTGAAATCAAAGAGCGGTAACATTCTTGCAAACACAAATGAGGTGTTGCAGCGATGGAGTGAATATTTTAGCGAGATGTATGATAGTGGGACTCCTAACGACGTTACGACGGGTACTTTACCTCCAGAGCCACCCACAATTACAACGTCCACTTTTAAGGAGGAAATAAGTGTGCAAGAATTGCAATCGGCAATTAGAAGCCTGAAATGTGGCAAAGCAGCGGGAAAAGATCAGGTGCTCGCTGAAATGATCAAATACGGTGGTATACCGGTCTGGAACGCTTTCCATCTTCTGTGCAACCTTTGCTGGCAGGAGGGAAGAGTACCGGAGGACTGGCGGCAATCAGTCATCGTTCCTTTGTACAAAGGTAAAGGATCTAGATTAGACTGTGCTAACTACCGAGCAATTAGTTTGATCAGTTTGGCGAGCAAGATGTATGGCAAGATTCTCACGAAACGCCTGCAAGAGAAGACTGAGGGTCTTTTATGGGAGGCACAAGGAGGCTTTAGACCTGGAAGAGGATGCACTGACCAAGTCTTTTCGCTCCGCAGTGTCACAGAGAAGTTTTTGGCCTTAAACCAAAAGGTTTTCTGTGCTTTTGTGGATTTGGAGAAGGCTTTTGATAGAGTTGTAAGAAAGAAGCTTTGGGACATATTGCCGGAGTATGGAGTGAATGACAAACTGCTACAAGCTATACAGTCCCTGTACAAGGGCTGCAAAGCTTGTGTGCGGGTGGAGGGGGGTATGTCGCCTTACTTTGAATCCCAAATGGGCGTCAAACAGGGTTGTGTGCTTTCTCCTAGATTATTCACTCTATATCTCGACAAATGCCTAAAAAGAGTGAGAGAGAGTGACTGTGGGATAAAGATGAGTGATCTAGTGGTGAACTGCCTGCTTTATGCAGATGATGCTGTTCTTATGGCATCGTCCGAACAACAACTGCAATCACTAGTCACAAGAATGAAGGAGGGATGTGCAGAAAAAGGACTCCGTTTGAATGCGAGAAAAACTAAGGTACTAGTGTTTGAAAGAAGAAGGATGACAACCTTGACGATAAAGATTGATGATGAAACTCTAGAACAAGTAAATGAAATTATATATCTGGGCAGTGTTTTCACTGCGGATGGGAAGTACGATAGGGACGTTGAAAGAAGAGTGAACGCGGGAAATAGTGTTAACGGTGCCCTGGGGTCACTGATCGGCAGTCGAAATGTCAGTGACAAAGCTCGGCTCGCCATACACAATGCCATGTTGGTACCAACACTGATGTATGGAAGCGAGTCGTGGATACGTCAGAATACGCATGACAGTAGGGTTAATGCCGTAGAAATGAGGTCGCTGCGCCGGATATGCGGCGTCACATTGGCGGACCGCATACGTAACGTCGAAATACGGAAAAGGGTTGGTATAAAGGAAAGCATAGGGACAAAAATAAGAAAAGGCATGCTACGATGGTTCGGGCATGTTGAAAGAATGAGCAAAGAAAGATTGACGAACCAGATATATAATGCGAAAGTTGAGGGTGAAAGAGGCCCTGGCAGACCGAGACTCACATATCACGATCAAATAAATAAAACACTGACTGAAGGTGCATTAAAAAGCCTTCGTAACAAAAGGGCATGTATGAAGAGGTTGATGAACGTCGATGAAGCGAAAGAGGTATGTCGTGATCGTGTCAAGTGGCGCTCAATTGTCTCTGCCTACCCCGCAAGGGATCTGGCGTGAAGATGTGTGTGTGTGTGTGGGAGCAAGGTCACATGTCCTAGTATAAAAAATAATAGAGTCAATGTAATTAAAACAAACTACTTATCTGATGTTCGAAAAAGATTTCACCAAAAAAAAATACTGTGATGTTAACCGTATAACTGGAACGCGACTTATCGTCTTGCTTGTCTATGGATCATTTATAACGAAAATGCACTAATAGTTTATTATTAGGAAATAACTAATAAATATATTATTATTATTACAATTATATTTTTATTTATACTCAAAACTGCGTTTCTAATTAAATCTACCCTGCCCGGCCGTTAAATTTAGTTTATAACGGTAAAACCTGTCATAATCGCGATCCTCAACATAGAAGTCTTACCAGAGCGTCTTCACCGCAATGTACGGATCAGACGCTGGACACTGACAGTGGATCTGTTGTATTATGTTCCTTGGTGGGTCTGGTCCACACATTCAAGGTCACTCAGCGAACTATGGAAAGAGCTATGCTCGGTATTACTATGATGGACTGACTGGGGGGAGTGGGGAGTCTTACAGAGGTTTCATCCGCTTTCCGTAACTACGGACATGTTATGGGGTAACCATTACCTAAAGGTTAAAGTATACAAGCATGGAGCTGGGGTCGCGATTACGACTCCATGATTGGCGTAGCATTGTCTGACGTCCAGAGGGCCCAGTAGCCCTATTCTTTACTTGAGCGCAAATGTTATTAGTGGATTGCGTTATTTACGCCAGGGTTTGCGTAGTAACTACAAAATATTATTCAATTTTCAACTTTAATAGCTTGATATATATATATATAGTTAATAGATTCCATTATATAACGTTTGCGCTAAAGTAGCAGAATAGGTCTGCAGACCTACTTAGGCACAATTCTTTCAGTATGTGGTGCAAAGATTTTGCTAATAAAGGAATTCGTTAACTATATATTTATCACGCTATTAAAGTTGATTGCACGGTCGCTGTCAAGGTCGAGCGCTTATAGAGTTGAAAATTGAATTAGTAATTATGACTCAACATCTGACGTAACAGAATAGGGCTGTAGCAGAAGATACTTTTATGGAACGAGCAGAATTATGCAGTATTTGGATGGGTAGGGAGAGGAGCAGAATGGTGGATGGTGAACCAGTTAATTGTCGGTCACAAGGCCGAGACACCATTCTTCTCATCTCTCTTTCCCATGGATTTTATGAGTGAAAAATGATATTTCAATAAAACACAAAAGTATAAATTAATAAATGTACTATTTTACAATATTTTATTCCCTTGCACATTATTTCTATTATTCAGCATAATTTTCTCCTGTCGTTTCTTTTCATCTCTGAACGCTTCTTTATTAGCTTTCTTCTCCACTCTTCTCTCTTTCCTGTACTCTTTGAGCAATCTCTTTCTATCCCTCTTCTCTTCTACAGATTCTTCTTTCGGCCGAATTGAGAGAACGCTTAACGTGGACAAAATAGATTCAGCATTAGTTATTCCGTCTTGGTCGTTCTTTTGTTCCGAGACGCCATTTAATGCGTTGAATTTGGCGAGGGATTTAAGAGTAAGTTTGGTGTCATTCCCGAGGACGTCTTTAGGAATTCCAGTTTTTGCGTTGATTGATATTTTTCTTGGGCCCTGTAAAGAGAATAGTATAATATATAAAATCTACTAGCCACAATTTCACGTGGCCGTAAGTCACATGTCGCACGCATTTGATCCTAGGCCCCATTACTTTCCCGTCTGAAAAATCCAAGTTTCAGGGAAGACCTATATACAGCTGTGGAAAAAAAATTCTTACCCGGGGCTCCTGTATCAGTTTGGGATGGTTGTATATGTTGGAGTAGGTAGACAGTATGGACTCACAGTCCCACTTCTCTTGAGGGGTCACATCGACGGTCTGGAGGTCCTCCTCTTCGGAACCTTCAGAAATCTCCTGTAGACGAGTTATCCTGAAATATCATCAACATCATCACAGCACATACCGCACATAATTTTTTTTATTTATGGGACCATGGGGACTCTCAGCCAAGCGGAGTTGTCCAAACGGCTGACAAAAAAATCTGGAGAAATGTTGTCCAGTCTTCTTGGGACAATCTCTTCATGGGATGTCCTTGAGGTCATTTTTTATTTATAGGTTTGGATTTTTTATTCATTACAGCCACTAGAACACAGCATCCTAGACCTCCACTGTTGAAGATGGGCCTTCCAGAACATATATCTGGAGAATTTGGCCTAACGCTGGCCAGACGGCTTGGCGAGGATATGATTTCAATTTCTAATGACAATTTATTAAAGATTCCACCAGTTGGTATTGACAACTGTACGTAAAAAAAATGTAATCGTAGTGTATGTATTTCTTAAGATGTAGTGTATGTATTTCTTAAGATGTAGTGTATGTATTTCTTAGGATGTAGTGTATGTATTTCTTAAGATGTAGTGTATGTATTTCTTAAGATGTAGTGTATGTATTTCTTAGGATGTAGTGTATGTATTTCTTAGGATGTAGTGTATGTATTTCTTAGGATGTAGTGTATGTATTTCTTAGGATGTAGTGTATATATTTCTTAGGAACAAATACTATAATAAATCTAAAGTATCTTTCCAGAAATCCGTAAGTTTAAAAATTGACAAATAGCCTATTGTATAAGAAATATACAAAATACGCCAGTGCGTGGACAAGTGTGCCTTACCTAGCGATTTCTCTGGCCTTATCGAGAGTGTATTTTTGCTGTGTCTTCTCAAAATCGTCTGCAGCTTGGAGGAGCATGTCATGTGTGTGTGGTAAGAAACCAGATATCTCCTCGCAGTCCAAAGGACCTACTTCTGTGTCATCATATTCTGCATACATCTAAGAAAGAAAACAAGCTATTAATAAATTTACAAAAAAAAAAAAAAGGCTTTTTTTACTTAAGTAATAATTAAGTACCAGAAATACGTTCTAACAACTGGCTGATAGACGTTGTACTAAATTTAATGTCTGTGGTTTGAACATAATAGAGTTGTCAATCATTAATTAATTCAATCATTTGGTTCAATTCATTGACCATGTCCGCCATTGTTGTCAACAAAGTTATACAACCTTAGTAAAAAATGATTTCAATTGTTCAATTGGTTATGATATGCCAAACATTCTCCGCCAACACCACATCTCTAGAGCATTAATAAGTATTTTTCTGTTCCACATCTCCGCAGCATACAGAAAAATAAGGAACACGAGCTCTAACGAGCCGGATTTTAGTGGCTTTGTTTGTTGTTTCGGTTCCTCCATATCTTCTTCAGCTTGTCCATAGCAGATCTTGGAACTGCCATTCGACGCTTGATTACATCCTGCATCCACCGTTGCATATCCCAAAGTAAGATTGGACCATTTCTTGTTATTGTTGGCTCGGTCTATGATCATTACTTTTGTTTTGCTGCGGTTGATTTTAAAGCCAAACTTAAGACTAACTTCTTCTTCTTAAGGTGCCATCTCCTATCGGAGGTCGGCTATCATTAATTTTGTTGGCCGCTGTCCGGAACAAGGATCTGGTGCTCATTCCGAACCACTCGCTGAGGTTCTTGAGCCAGGAAGTGAGTCTTCTCCCCGGTCTTCTGGAGCCTTGTATCTTTCCTTGCATGACGAGATGCAGCAAGCTAATCTTTTTAAGACTAACGGTCTCCATTTTTTGCAAAACTCAAATTCGAGATGTAGTTTTATTATAATAATATAAATAAGAGATAATACATAAATATATCATATTATTCCTAGCTTTTTAAGAATGTATATGGAAACATACAGGGTCAATTAGAAGTCAGAAAAATGATTACGGATTACTTTTATCTACGACCGATCCATTCTACTCTTTATAAAATTATACCCATTTCTATCTCTCACTTTTCTCTTCTCTGCTCTCTAAACCCTATTGACAACACCATTGTGTGATTGTGATTATGTTGGCTTTTCCACACTTAGTCTCTATTGGACCAATGTGACCTTTATTCCTTCAGCCGAGCCATCCAATCTCCTCTAGGAAGGCCAGGAGACCTCCGGAAGAGTCCCCAGAGTCTGGAGGAACCTCAGTCTAAGCGCAGCCACACTGTCGCACTCCCTTCCCTTCTCCATGCCGGCATGTTTTCTATTCTGAGAATTAACAATGTGTTACCTTTTCGAATCTGTCATCCAGTAGGGTGAGTCCTTTATTTCTGTGATTAACGCTGGACGACATAGAATATTCTGTGAATCTCGATTTTGTGTCATCAGCTGAGAAACTGTCCCATTCTGGCATTCTGCGGCCCCCATCCTGGTAACAAATTCAGTTTTTTCGTAAATAGAAAATAATGGAATATTAGATTATATATATATATTCAACACACAGTTCTAGACAGCTCTCTGAGACCCGGGAACGGTGGTGTTGTAAATCTATGACAAATGTTTGTAAGAAAAGTGTATTTGTACATACCGGGGCTCAAATCTATTTTAACTGAGCCACCACTGATTTTAGTTATTATTGTATAGTATATCTATAATCAGTTAATATTATTTTTAACAGCTCCACCTAGTCTATGATTCTGTGTTCTAGGGGATGTGATGATGATATTAATAATAGATATTTATAATTCATATTGGATAGATCAATAATTGATGTAGTAAAGAGAAATTTATCTTCTCTTTGCTACATTTATTTAATACACTTTTTTACAGGAGTCGTCATCAGGCTAACAATATATATTTCGCATAATATCTATGTATATATGCGTATATTAATAAGTATACATGTAATTTATGTAACAGTGTAAGTATCTATTAGTATATATCAAGCCGGCATAGTGTTAGCTCAAGCCGGCATAGTGTTAGGGACTGATGTCGGATATAAGGGTCTGATTGCAGTTGCTAACATTCATGGACCCTGCGCGCCACTTACCATCAGGTGGGCGCAGGGTCACATGTCGTGCTAGTATAAAAAAAAAATGTAGTGTGTGTAGTATATTCTATATTGTTAAACTTGATATCGGCACTACCCTTAATCTCACATGCCTTGTAGGCATTATTCTTCGCCGTTGTACACTTATTTTGTGCAATAAAGAATTTAATGATAATAATAATTGTCATAGATTTACAAAACCACAGTTCCCGTGCATCGGTCCCGGTTCCATTAATACAAACTTGTGGAATTGTTAATAAATTGTCAATAAAATTTACATCAGACCCTTGCCAAACCCATCTGGCGTGGCAAGTGTTGGCCAATTTCATGAGAAATATGTTCTGGAAGGGGTATCTCGAACAGTGGCTTTTTAGGAGCTGAGATGATTATATATACAAATACAAATATTATGGTGGTAATCTGGCATGTACCAACCAGAAATACACTTTTATTACAGATTATGTACATGACAAATATGTGCTTCTTGTTGCTATTAAATTAATATATGGTCAGTCGCAAGCCCGATAACCATTCTTCTCATCTCTCTTTCCCACACACGATGGGCGATGGTGGCCATGCACTTTCCCACACAGTGAAGCCATGAAATGCTTAAAAATATGTATTCCTCAACAACCCGAGCCTCTGGAGGTTGTGATGATAATAATATATCTATAATTAATATTTAGACAAAAATATTACAGTGGTAATCCAGCACATAGACATATACTTTTCTAACATACATAACTTGTCATAGATTTACAACATCACTGTTCCTGTGCGTCGGTTCCACTAATACCAACTTAATAAATAGTCATTAAAATTGACATCAGACCCTCATCAACATGTCTGGCCAGCAACAATATATCTGAGACTTGAGGTTTCTAGGTGCAGTATGAAATATGTAACAAGTGTTACTAACCTGCGAATCATCACTGAAGTCATCATCGGACCGGAAGCCTCTGTTAGAATCTGCATCACTTTCATCATCATCATCACCCGAGTAATCTTCATCATCATCTTGACCTAGGTGAAGACATTTTTTTATTATTTATTTATTTATTATACGATAAACCTTACAGCTATATTTCCAGATCATTTAAAAAAACAAATGCAACTTGTGCCCCATATTTAAAGTCCAATTTATCGTTTTCCATAATTATTTATATTGTAGCACATTATTAAACAAAACAACACCACTTTTGACCAATAATATCCACAGTAAATTAATTTACAAAACAAAAACTTGCACTTGACATGTTCACGCAAAATGGCGCGAAAAACTCCCGGTAGGGAGATGAACGGTGCATAGTGAGTGTCTAGTTGCTCATGGTGGGCTGTGATGATTAATCATAATTCTTACCTTCGGCCATAGCAAGTTCAATAAAGTTATCTTCTAGCTCATTGTTGGGATCCTCAAAGTCAAAGTCCTCATCCAAAGCCGCCACCACCTCCGGATCCAGATCCAGACATAAACCTTCAACAAAAAATAACAATCATCAATAACTAATACCTACATATATATATAACACCCTTATGATAATGATTGTGTGCTTTATATAGTAATGATATATATGTATAATAATTTACCACCATAAAAAAATACATTATTATATTATTAAAATTTATATTTATGTCTAATTAAAATTCTGTAACCATAAGTTTTCCTAATAAAATAAAATAATAAATAAAATAATGAAAAGAAAAAGAAATCAGAATATATATATATATGTTCTCAAAAAAAAGTAAAGTATCATCCCGCATCCCTCCCGGGATGGTAAGAAACCACTGTTTATTTTAAAAAAAAGCAATACATCATGACAAGTGGCAAG
The DNA here is from genome assembly GCA_910589645.1 of Tinea semifulvella. Classification (NCBI taxonomy): domain Eukaryota; kingdom Metazoa; phylum Arthropoda; class Insecta; order Lepidoptera; family Tineidae; genus Tinea; species Tinea semifulvella. The sequence goes on from OU342605.1 coordinate 2,092,526, forward strand.
CTCGTTGATGTCTCTAGCCTACCATATGTATGGTGAACCTTCGCATCTAAATCCACAGACTTAACTGCTAGACCATGGAAGCAGTATGTTCTCTAACACATAAGATTAGTTGATAAGTCTAAGTAAGGATATTTTAGGTAAGTCGTTGTTTTAATTAAGCGGTGTTATTTTATAAATATCGTGATGACAAGCTTACAATAATAATTTTCCTTGTAAGTTAAAATTGGCATTTGACATCATTGTATGGCACATACTTTCTACGAGAACAAGAAACAGGTGGTAGGCGGACTGATGGTGGTAATTTGCCCAGTCTGCTGGGGCAGCGAAGTATCCACCCAGAAAAGTGTATTCACACATTTCAGGGTCAGGCTTGAATTGCCATCATGCCCAGTCAAGCCAGCATAGTGTCTGATTCTAGTTGCTAACATTCGTGGAACTCGAGCGCCACTTACGATCAGGTGGGCGCAAGGTCACATGTTGTGATAGTATAAAAAAAAAAAGCATATAATAGTTGATAAGTTTTATACTAGCAATTTTTGACTTTGATTGTGTCGTCACTAACTGACTAAATAAAAACAAAGTTGCATTGCAGTTATAAGCCTTGCAATCTTATTTTAGCTCAATCTGTCATATTAATATTTTTATTGATATAATATTTCCCGCATGTGAATTATTCTAACTTCAAATGCAAAGTCACATAAAATATTAAACGGAAGCCGCAGACGTAAGCGCAAAGTCTAGCAAGCGGCGCAAATACATATCTATGATACTCTAGACACTTGGCTTGTGTTCTACTATGTTATATGTATATAAGAAGCTGTATAAATATTGTTTATATATGTTGTGTGAATACTAATTTTAATTTTAATATGTATATAGCCTATTTAATTAAATTACTTCACACCTTTGAAATGTCATATTATTTTGGGTATATTTTACCTTGTGGGGCTGCCTTATTAAGCATTCCTACATCTTCCTCCACCTCGGACGCAAACACAGAACTAGGTAGATTCAGTTTCTCCACACCCGACGCTGTTGGCTTAGTGCTGCTGTCTGACTTTTCCTTTCTCTTGTGTATAGGTTTCTAAATTAGGAAATTAAATAATTTGATATTATTTAGTTGAAGTGGTGATAGCTCGGTTGTAAGAATGCTTTCCTTAAAATCCTACAAAGGTTGGTTCAAACACCCCCCAGCATGTACCAATGAGAAATGCACTTTACAACAACACCGTTCCTGTGCCTGGAGATCATGTTAAGCCATCAGTCCCAGTTCCATTGATACCAACTTGTGGAATTGTTAATACACTGTCATTAAAAATTGACATCAAGCACTCGCCAACCCATCCGGTCAGGGTGGCATGTGCAGGCAAAGCTCTCCAGATGTATGTTCTGGAAGGCCCATCTCCAACAGTGGAGGTTTAGGACGCTGTGTTCTAGGGGCTGTAATGATGAAAAATTTAGTTGGAAGAATATTTGTTAGTTAAAATTATTATAAAATAAAATTGTATTAGAGTAGAAGACAAATTTCTAAGCATTCCATGGATTTACAATGGTGTTTTAGGCTTGTAACCTACAATAAAGAAGCTGTTGTTGTCGGTTTAGCTCGCTGGGTGGGGTTTGCTTCGGCGTTCATTGATAGTTCCATAAATTCGAACACTGCAATTGTATTATCCATTATACCTGGCCAAGGTATACATATGTAATACTAACGTATCTAAAAATATAATTGGTGCACTATTGTCCACAGTGGGAAATATTTATAATTCTAATGGCTCCTACTGTATCGTTTCTTAATTGTTCTTATACTGCCTGTCTCTGTTCTTTCTCTTCGAATAAATAAAATAAAATAAATAGGAATGGTGGATTGTGAGTGTATTGTTGAGCAATAAAAATGAGTTTAAAACGAGCCTATTGTCGGTTGCAAGTGTTTTTCTCCTTCTAATATGGAAAAAAAAAGTGTAAATTAATAGATTTTTAAAATTTCATTGGTACTTACTGGGGCAACAACCATGGTGACTTCCTTTGTGTCCTTGAGATGTTGGAGATAGTTGTAATCATCATCAAAGTAGATTCCATATTTCCTCTGCTCTTCCTTCCGCTGTTCAGTTGATAATTTCTGCAACATTTTTTTTTTCATTAATAGCTTTTAAATAATAATAAATATTTCCAGACAGGTCACAAAGCGCCATCTAATTTCCGTGGTAAGCTACGAGGCTTGTGTTACAGAAACTAGATGGTTGATAAACTACATATTATACTTTTTTTTTTTGTAAATGTATACATATTATACATATAAACACCCAGACCGAGACAAATTATACAATGTACAACTTGCCCCCTGTGGGAATCGAACCCACGACCTCCCGAGTTCACGGCAACGTTTGTTACCACTAGACCACGGAGGCGGTAATGAAATATTGATTAGCATGAATGATGGTATCAAAATACACTTTGTAGGTAAACTTTGGCGTGACACTTTCACTATTTCTGGCATACAAAATTTTGGTTGAATTTTACAAATAATACATAAAGTACTTATGTAGGTATATCTAACAGATTTTTTAATAATAATTTATTTATTCATTACAGCCCCTAAAACACTTGCCATGCTTGGCGAGGGCATAGTGTCAATTTTTAATGACAAATTATTAACAATTCCACAAGTTTATATTAGTGGAAACAGGCCCGATGGCTTAACATGCTTCACGAGGCACGGGAATGGTGATGTAGTGAATCTATGAGAAATGGTGTTCGAACTCACCTTTTATTAATAAGTAAGTATTTTATGGGTTACCATTTTACTAACAACAAAATTGAATATGAATTAAACAGAGGTAAAAAATAAAAGATTCTGTCAGATATATATATATTTATTGTTATTATTGATTAATAGGCTCGCAGCGCATTGCTGATATGCCTATATCAAGTACTGGTGTAAAGTTCATAAAATTGACAGTAGTATAGTCTATTGTCACTAGCCACATGTCCAGTTTGTTTTTAAAAATCTTTAAAGTTGGGGACTTTAATATGTCATTTTGTTCCACATTCTCATATCATTTCAGATTTGTATTGCTGGATTTTGTCATTAGATTCATCCTGTGATCTCGACAGGGAAATATAATTGTAGTAGACTAGAGTTTGGCTAGGCAGTTAGAAGATAATTATACCTATAAATAACTATAATTAATAATAAAAACCACTAAAAATGTTAGAGATTTGTTTGTTTTGTGCACTGCAATGTCACAATATTTTTAACAGCGTTTAGTAAATGAAATTACTTTAAAAAATAATATTGCTTAAATAAACTTGTAGGTTTAACCAAGTTAACAAAAAAATACATATTCATAGCCTATATTATAGATTACTAACTGAGAAAAAGGCTGCTTTATTGTTAAAGAGCGAGTTTTACTTACAGGTTGGTCCTTATCTTTTTTGACCGGAATATTAGCGTTCACAGGTACTAATACACGTTGTGGAGCATTCTCATCAGCCACCAAGGGATCCCTCTGAGATCTGTGCACTAAATTAAATGTTACAGCGCTTTTTCTGTCTATAAACTTCTTTACTTTGGGCTAAAATAAACAAACATGTTTAAATATAATTTAGCAACCATGTTCATGATTAATTCGAATATATAGAAGTAATTAGATACTTACCATGTTGAATTAGTTATAATATGCTCGTATATTTAAGAGAATTGTTAATAAAATAGGAAAATAACCAAAACATGTGTGTGCTGTTTTGAGATCGACAAACGTCAAATAGGCTAGTTCTGAAAGTTAATTATATTAAGATTAGGTTAGTACTTTAGTAGTACAAATGAAATTCTAAAGTTATTAGTTAATCTTATTGTATTTTTTTAGGTATGTATGTTAATCTTTTAAATTATATTGTTTAAAGTTAGTAAACGTAATAAGCACATATTGTATGGTAACATGCATTTATAATAGTCACAATCTGTGATAGTCACGATAATTTAATTGTTATCACATTGTTATATGTTTCGAACGTATAGTAGGAATGTACATTTTATTACAATGGAGAATGACGATGATGGTAAAAAAAATCGACAGTCAATCGCTATCGTCGGCAAGATCCATCACTACTCTGTCAAAAAACATAACCTCAAATTATGTTTACTTTTAAGAAAATACACTTTTTTCATTATAATTACAGCAAAGATACATCAAAATGGGTTTACAAACAATGCGCAAGATGTAGAAGTTCTTTTGAAGCTAAAGACAAAATATATTCTCATACAATTTTGACTCCGAAAACCGATTTCCCTACTCGCAGTACCAACCTTGCTAAAGATGAAATTCAGAAGGTAAATTACATGTTTATTGATCTTATTATAGTCCTTATTTATTTGTCAATCTGAACAGCTATTTAAAACATGTTATTTCTGTGTTATTTTATGTTTTTTAATAATTAACCTAAATGCCTTAAAACTTTCAGACAGCTCAATTTGCGGAGCTTTACCAATGGCAAAGGGAGCACAACACGGGCCCAGAGTTTGTATTACACGATGGCCCTCCATATGCCAATGGGGACATGCACATGGGTCATGCAGTTAATAAGGTACAGTTATACATATCTTCACGCCAGATCCCTTGCGGGGTAGGCACAGACAATTGAGCGCTACCCTTTTCCGTATTTCGTAATTACGTATGCGGTCCGACAAAGTGACGCCGCATATCCGACATAACAATCCCATTTCAACTGCTGTGTTGGTACCAACTTGGCATTGTGTAAGGCGAGCTGATCTTTCATTGACATTTCGACTGCCAATCAGTGACCCCAGGGCGCCGTTAACACTATTTCCCGCTTTCACTCATCTTTCAACATCCCTATCATACTTCCCATCCGCAGTGAAAACACTGCCCAGATATATAATTTCATTTACTTGTTCTATAGTTTCATCATCAATCTTTATCGTCACAGTTGTCACCCTTGTTCTTTCAAACACTAGGTACAGACAGACAGAAGATAAACATACCCATAATAATAATTGGTTTAAAACCAACACTGAAAACATTATGAAGATGTGTTCAAATTCTTAATTGCGGTTTATATGTTCAAGAAGATTTAAACCCGTGTAGTGTTAATAATATTAGATAGACAGCTACCAAAAATAAATAATAAAAAAAATAATTTAATATGGTTTATTGCACACACTCACCATGTTTTTTTAGCTGATCCCCTGGGCGCGAGGTAGGCCTTAGTGTGGGATGCCACATATGTCAAAACTTTGGCTTGGTTGTACCTCAGTGGAACAGCGGGAAGAGTCTGACAAGCGGCACAAATATGTATATATAATCAAAGACTAAGTGTTGCTGTGAAAACAGAGAGTGGTGGAGTTCAAGCACTAAAACATTTTATAAAAAAACATAACCTCTTGTCCGATTATCTGCTCCGGTGACAAAAGGGCTGTTTCTTTCCTCCCTCAAAGAATCAGCTTAGCAATTTAATAAGGAAATGCAACTAGTGCTCTTGCCACCATACCGTGTGGACATGTTTATATTTAAATTAGGTTTTGAAGTAGGTAATGTTATTTTTGTTTTCATTTATTTTTTCTTTTACGGTATTATTAATTTATAATTAGAATTATTACTTTTTAGACATTCTGTCCATAAAGACCACAAGATTATTAATTCAGAAATACATGATAAAACCCAGGCTAACTTTTAACCCTATTTCCAGATTATAAAAGACATTTGCAACAGAAGTCAAGTGTTAAGAGGTAACAAGGTCCACTACACCCCGGGCTGGGACTGCCATGGATTACCTATAGAATTAAAAGCTCTACAGAAGGCCAAAAAGAAAAAAAATAACACATCAGACCCAGTACAAACCCGTCAAATTGCACGAGCTTTTGCCTTAGAGACAGTTGAATGTCAAAAAGATGCTTTTAAAAAATGGGGCATTATGGCCGATTGGAATAAAAATGTGTATTTAACATTGACTAATAAATATGTAAGGAATCAGTTAAAAATGTTTTGTGAGATGTACAGAAAGGGTTTGGTGTTTAGAGCTTTGAAACCTGTTTATTGGTTGCCTTCTTCAAAGTGAGTATATAACGTATGTAGGTTTGATTCCTATTCTGGGAGGTAATACAGGATTTTTTTTTTAACCAAAAGTGATAAGGGTATTCCTTGGAAGGTCATTGGAGTGGTGGGTGGCACGTGTATCGGGTCCCGGTCCACACCCTAAGGGCCTGAGCGGGGGAATCCCATATTATATTTTAATTTCCATGTCTAAGCACACAAATTCACTGTGTGTGTAACGGCCAGTTGCAGAAAGGATGACTAAAATAATCATTGATCAATATTTTGATATATATCACGTGATTGGTAGTTAGCTTGTCACTTTGGTTATTACAGCCAATGACATGCCTTAACATGTCAAAAGATGAGAAGACAAATGTCTAAGCATTCCATGGATTCACCGTGCGGGTGCCGGGGCCATTGTTTGTGGGTAAGAGATGAGAAGAATGGTGTCTCGGGCTCGCAACCGACAATAGGCTGGTTTAAGAAAAGGAGGCCTTCCTTTTATTTTATTGCGAGATAATACGCTCACCATCCACCATTCTATTCCTCTCCCTACCCAACCAAATACTGTAATTCCGTTAATGCCGTCTTGGAAGCAAAGAAAAGCTTTCAATCAATTTTGTTTAAAATGAATGAAAAATAGAGAGCAACGCCAAATCGAAATAAAGTGAAAAAAGCACATAAAGTGGCAAGTCAAACACAGGGTGAATTTATAAGAATGGGGTGTATCAGGCAAAGCTTTTTGTAGTTTTTTTATTTTTATAACAGAAAAATGAATGTTAACTTAACATTACCTACCTTAAAAGACGAATTAGGAAAGCAAACACCGTCTTTAAAAAGAAAAAAAAGGTTATATAATAGAACGGCAATTTTGAGATCACCATATCTTTGATTTCGCTTGGAAAAATTCACTTAAAAGTGAGCAGCTTTTCGGCATAATATACAGAAAATAATAAAATTCGTAATAAAAATTCAAGTTTTCTATGCAACTAACAGTTCTATTAGGTACCATCTATCATGCGCCATCTATCGTGATAAAAAATTTGTGATACACCCCATTGAATAAATGACAATTTTATTATGTTTAAACCACAGATCTCCCCACCAACTAGTAGGCGGCGGCTGTCGTAGCCCCCCCTTTTTTTTTTTTTTTTTAAGTTTTCACCCCTGATTATAATATTGAGACATACTTAAAGAAAGTTTATGTGGAACAACCAACCAAAGCTATCACCTAAATACAAAATTTTTGTGTAGAACTGCCCTGGCTGAAGCAGAGTTAGAATATGACCCTCAACACAAAAGCAGAGAGGTTTATGTCAGATTTCCTCTCAAAGTCATCCCGGAGAAGATACAACAGATTGTTGATAAGTATGAAAAAACATTTTTGCTTTAAGCTGGCAGGTGATGACGGGCCTGAGGTGGCTAATATATTTAGTAACGCTATAGATTATTCATAATCACACCTCCGAAGACATAGAGTCCTAAATCTCCAGTGTTAGAGAAATTCCACAAATTTCTGGAGAATTTTAAATGATAATTTATTAACAATTCCACACGTTGGTATTAGTGGAATCGGGACCGACGGCTTAACATGCTCTCCTCCTATTTAATGTAAATGTATTTGTCATTGGTACATGCCAGGGTTTGAACCATCTTGAGTAGGATTTTCAAGAAAAGCAATTAATTTATTTTTAAGAAAAATCACAGCCTTTATTATTATACATATTAACAGTTTAGTATTAGTAGAACATAGGCCAAGAAGATTTTATATTATTTACATATATGTATGTATACAGATGATCATAATATTAGGATTTTACTCCAATTACAAGTTACAATTACACATAGAAAATTATAAACAGGTAAAAATACAAAACAATAAAAATAGAAATAGGAAAAAGAGGCAAGCAATCTCACGACAATAGATGGAAAAATAAATGTATTATTACGACCGTATCCCTTTCGGGGTGGTCGGAAACCACACTTTTTAGAGAAGCGGATTTACATTTAGCCAACTTTACTATAGGCACACACTCATTTTACATAGATTTTTTTTTATTTTTTTTTTTATATTGGACACGACATGTGACATCGCGCCCACCTGATGGTAAGCAGTACGTGAGGTCCTTGAATGGGAGCAACTGACGCCGGTCACTACGACTGACATCAGTCTCTACCACTATGCCGGCCTAACAAGATGCTTTTTCACACTTCGCTTGAAGGACTCCAAGTTATAAGAGTGGGGAAACACACTGGCTGGGAGAGCATTCCACATCTTCAGCGTGCGACAGATGTAAGAGTTTTATGAGAATATTTATATATTTATGAGTACGCGTAGGGATAGTGGGTAAGGTATGTGGATGCATATTTTGGCCTGTGCGAGTAGTTCGGTTCGACACCCCGGCATGCCGGCAATTCAAGTCTGATCCCGAAAAGTGTAAAAACTGTAAACAGCCACTTGACGACGGTTTTCAACTCGAACGGTGGATACCTCCCCGCTCGACAGACTGGGAAAGTTACCACCATCAGTCCGCCTACCACCTATTTGTTGTGCTCAATGTGAGTAAACTGCCATTTGCAATTAAATACAATGCCAGGGTTTTTAATCACAAGGAGAACTAATATTGTACGTTTGCCATAGTGATATCCATATTTAATTGCTTTTATTTCCGTACTACTTGCTTTCTTTATTCTTAAATTTTTAGCTTTCATAGTTTCCTATACAGTGTAAACTCCATGTAACGTCACTCGATTTAACGACAAACTCCCTAAAGCGTCGAAATCAATTGGCTTTGGTTGGTTTAGCTTGTCTTCAATCATGATTTTTCTTCTCTCCATTTAACGACAACTCTCTATAACGCCATAAAATTAATTTATTTATTAAGGTACAAAAAAACGGTTAACAGACAAAACATTTAACAAAATACAGTGACCGCCTCCGTGGTCTAGTGGTAACAAACGTTGCCGTGAACTCGGGAGGTCGTGGGTTCGATTCCCACCGGGGGCAAGTGTACATTGTATAATTTGTCTCGGTCTGGGTGTTTATATCTATAATATGTATATATTTACAAAAAAATAAAGTATAGTATGACCTGTCTGGAAATATTGAAAAATATTTATATTGATATGAATAAGTAGTAAGTTTGCCAACCTAACATTTGTACACAGCATGCAGTAAACAATATCAAGACTAAAATACATTAATATCTAAATTTAAACATAAACATAACAATTTGGCATACATATCTTATATATAACTAAAATTATATATATATATAAACCCAAAAACAATAATAATATAATAGTAGTAATAATAAGTATTCGTAATAACATTGAATCAAACAATAAAATCAGCATATAAATAATAATAATAATAATAAATATTTTCAGACAGATCACACAGCGCCATCTAGTTTCCGTGGTAAGCTACAAGGCTTGTGTTACGGAAACTAGATGGTTGATAAACTACATATAATCCTTTTTTTTTTGTAAATCTATACATATTATACATATAAACACCCAGACCGAGACAAATTATACAATGTACAACTTGCCCCCGGTGGGAATCGAACCCACGACCTCCCGAGTTCACGGCAACGTTTGTTACCACTAGACCACGGAGGCGGTCAAGTATTTCAAGTAATCAATATTTATCGATTCAGTTTGTGTACGTGGTGTTTAAACGCTAAAATGCACAATCCCTTCAGTGTCGTTATATAGAGTTTACACTGTATGTGAAAACATATTAATGGTCTCTATTATTATATATATGTATATTATATTTTCTTTTAGTAAAACAGTTTACGCATTAATTTGGACTACAACACCTTGGACGTTAATAGCAAACAGGGGTATCTGTTACAACCAAGAGCTAAAATACGCGCTTGTGACGTTTGATGGCAAAATGGATGCACTGTACATTGTCGGAATAGATTTGATTGAGAGCCTTGAGAAGATATTGAATGTAACAATTAATACTTTGGATACATTTTCAGGTAATATAACTTGTACATTACCAACAAGTAAACTTTTTTTTTTAAACCCTATGTTGAAGGAATGGGGCAACAGTAAGCGAGAGCATTCCACATTTTTAGCGTGCGACACAGGGGGTGGAAACTTACAACACGCAATTGAAACAATTCGGTTCCCATAGAAAGTGGCGCCACCTAGTAGACGGTAGGGTGTACTAAATTTAATGTCTGTGGTTTGAACATAAGTTGTCATTCTTTCATTAATTCAATAAATTCGTTCAATTCATTCAACATGTCGGCCATTGTTGTCAACAAGTATAGTAACTAATTGGGAAAAGAGTGGAATCTTACGCAAAAATCTATCGCTCACTCAAACACTAGCGCAGCCAAGTAAATAAATATTTCCAGACAGGTCACATCTAATTTCCGTGGTAAGCTACGAGGTTTGTGTTACGGAAACTAGATGGTTGATAAACTACATATTATACTTTTTTTTTGTAAATATATACATATTATACATATAAACACCCAGACCGAGACAAATTATACAATGTACAACTTGCCCCCGGGTGGGAATCGAACCCACGACCTCCCGAGTTTACGGCAACGTTTGTTACCACTAGACCATGGAGGCGGTCAATCAAAATGATAGGATACTTAAAGTGCCATACATTCCTTATATCGAACAGCCAGTATCGCTACTCGGTGTTAAAGACCCTTGACCGTGTTAGTTTACGAACGCAGCTCTGAGTTTATCGGCACGAAAGGGTGGATACTTCCCCGCCCCAGCAGACAGGCAAATTACCACCATCAGTTCGCCTACAACCTATTTATGACATGTAAAGCCACATGAGGGTTTTTTTTTGCTATATAATCCACGGGTATAATCTAAGTTGGGTCAAATAGTCGTATTAGGGAAGATATAGATGAGACATTTAAAATTCTAACAGCAAGGTATAACTGCCCCCACCTAGCCAAAATGTTTATGTTTAACACAATGATAATTTCCCCGTCGTGACTACGGAATAAAACTAATGAGAAAATCCAGCAATACAAATCACTTCATGAATAACAGAGTTGTAAATATGTGGAGACAAAATACCTCCTAAACTGGACAAGTGGCTAGTTACAATCGAAATAGACTATGGTGATAACTGTCACTTTACACCAGAGCTTGATACAGGCATATCAGTAATGAGCTGCGAGCCTATTAATCGATAATAATAATAATAATAAACACATTTTTCCTTATTTAGGTGCTGACTTGCAAGGATGTACTTATAGAAATAAACTGACTGATAGTCTATACTCTATGGTGGCCAGTGGTCACGTGACCGACTCCAAGGGTACAGGGCTGGTACACATGGCGCCTGCACATGGGCCAGAAGATTTCCTAGTCGCTTTAGCTAATAACATTACTGTGGTAAGAAATTTATAGGAATCTATAAATAAATACAGAATAAATATATCTGAAGAATTTGGCCTAGACACGCCATGCTGCGCGCTGGCCAGACGGGTTCGCGAGGATCTAATGTAATTTTTAATGACAATTTATTAACGATTCCACAAGTTGGTATTAGTGGAAACGGGGCCGACGGCTTAACGTGCTCTCCGAGGCACGGGAACTGTGGTGTAGTAAATCGAATGCCTTCGGCATTAAGTTCGCCCATGTACACTACATTTGTAAATTATGTGCAATTAAGAATTTTATTATTATTATGGATATCACAACTTTTTACGGTCGAAGAACTGAGTTGCAAGACTTGTTTTTTTTTACAAGTTATGTTTTTGATGGCATACTGTTTGCGAATGCACAACTTTAGACAATGGATGCGAGTTAATGGCTACGAATATTTGTTAATAGGGTGTATCAGGCAAAGCTTTTTGTAGATGTCGCTAGCGGCACTGGTACCTTGTTTACACCTATGACTCAACATTTTTTAAATTTATTTGTAGTTTTACATTTTTATAACAGAAAAATACGAATTAAGTAAGCGAACACCGTCTTTAAACTAAAAAAAGGTTGAATTAAGAGAACGGCAATTTTGAGATCACCATATCTTTGCTTTCGCTTCGAAATCTCAATTTGAATTAAAAGCTGATCACTTCTGCATAATATCCAGAAAATAATAAATTTCGTAATAAAAATACAAATTTTCTATGCAACTGACAGTTATATTAGGTACCATCTATCATGCGCCATCTATCGTGATAAAAAGTTAGTGACACACCCCATTGTTTTAGGATTGTAACGTTGACGAATCAGGCCAATATACAGGCTTGGACGATGGATTAAACGGGTTGTATGTGTTAGGAGAGGGACAGAATGAGGTTCTACTGAGGTTAGAAAGAGATATGCTACATTCTGGATGGTTAGAGCACTCATACCCGTTGGACTGGAGAACCAAACAGCCGGTCATATTGAGGGCTAGCCAACAGTGGTTCATCGACACTGGTAGCCTTAAAAATAAAGCTTTGGTAAGTAATTTTACTTCATAATAAATAAAAAAATGGTGTCATCGTATTATTTAAATGGTTCATAAGTTATTTAATGGTATCATATGTAGTATATGTATTATTAGTATTTAATATATCATAGTTATTAGTATGTATTTAGTAATATCATTGTATTTTCATATATATAGATTTATTTATTATTATTATAAATATTTGCACCTACCTTACATTTGAAATGGTCCCCATTGTCCCTAAGGTTGGCTGTCAGATAATGTCTAGCGTCATTAAGTCCGCCCCTTGTATAACGTGCAATAAAGTTTTAAATAAATAAATAAATAAATAAAAAGGTGTACTAGTTTTTAGAAAAATTAAACGACAGAATTTGGATTTCAATATTTAAAAACTACGAGTAAGAACCATAGAATAGTGTATTATAAATAAAAAATACAATATACCTACTGGTTGACACATACAATAACAAATTGCACTTTATAGACATCATTGCCTCGACTGCCGGTGATTTTCGGAAGTCTATTTTGGACATACTAAAACCATAATCTGTTATTAATACCTATCGTTATTGTTGTTTACTGATTTTCTTTTTTTACTAATTGTTAAAAAAAGTAAAGTATCATCACGACCGTTTCCCTTTCGGTGTGGTCAGAAACCACGCTTATAAATAAGCGGATTCACATTTAGCCAACTTTACTATAGGCCAATCATGACAAGTGGCAAGCTCGTTGATGTCTCCAGCGTACCAAACTTGAGAAATATCACAAATAAATTAAATATTAATTAAATGTACATATTGTTGTTTAACTTCATTATCTGACGTTATCTATTTATATAATCTGTGGTTTACGTCGTTGGTAATATACTTAACATTTTTATTTTTTATTATACTAAACACGACATGTGACATCGCGCCCACCTGATGGTAAGCAGTACGCGAGGTCCAAGAATGGGAGCAACTGACGCCGGTCACCACGACCGACATCAGTCTCTACCACTATGCCGGCCTAACAAGATGCCTTCTCACACTTCGCTTGAAGGACTCCAGGTTATAAGAGTGGGGAAACATACTGGCTGGGAGAGCATTCCACATCTTCAGCGTGCGACAGATGTAAGAGTCTCCAAATTTATGAGTACGCGCAGGGATAGTGGGTATGGAATGTGAATGCATATTTTGGCCTGTGCGTGTGGTTCGGTTGCGGAATAGAGAAGAAGGGATAAGGTTGTGGAGCTCCTCAGAACACTCGCCGTGGTATAGCTTGTAGAACACGCTCAGAATTTGTTTATTTAAATGTAATTATATATATGTGTGTGTTACTGTTTGTAAACCTAAATAAATAAAAATAATAATAATAAGGTTTTGGTAAGTAAAAATCGGTTTAATAGTGTTTACATATTGAGAATAAAATGTCAAATAGGAATACAATTAAGTTCTACTGAGGTTAGATATATAGATTGAGGTTAGAAAAAAATGAGATTCTACTAATGTTAGATATATCTGAGGTTTTACTAGGATTAGAAAGATAGAATGAGGTTTCACTGATGTTAGATATATCTGAGGTTTTACTAGGATTAGAAAGATAGAATGAGGTTTCACTGATGTTAGATATATCTGAGGTTTTACTAGGATTAGAAAGATAGAATGAGGTTTCACTGATGTTAGATATATCTGAGGTTTTACTAGGATTAGAAAGATAGAATGAGGTTTCACTGATGTTAGATATATCTGAGGTTTTACTAGGATTAGAAATATATATTGAGGTTTTATTGAGATTAGAATGAAATGAGATTCTACTAGGGTTAGAAAGATAGAATGAGGTTCTACTAAGGTTAGAAAGATAGAATGAGGTTCTACTAAGGTTAGAAAGATAGAATGAGGTTCTACTAAGGTTAGAAAGATAGAATGAGGTTCTACTAAGGTTAGAAAGATAGAATGAGGTTCTACTAAGGTTAGAAAGATAGAATGAGGTTCTACTAAGGTTAGAAAGATAGAATGAGGTTCTACTAAGGTTAGAAAGATAGAATGAGGTTCTACTAAGGTTAGAAAGATAGAATAAGGTTCTACTAAGGTTAGAAAGATAGAATGAGGTTCTACTAAGGTTAGAAAGATAGAATGAGGTTCTACTAAGGTTAGAAAGATAGAATGAGGTTCTACTAAGGTTAGAAAGATAGAATGAGGTTCTACTAAGGTTAGAAAGATAGAATGAGGTTCTACTAAGGTTAGAAAGATAGAATGAGGTTCTACTAAGGTTAGAAAGATAGAATGAGGTTCTACTAAGGTTAGAAAGATAGAATGAGGTTCTACTAAGGTTAGAAAGATAGAATGAGGTTCTACTAAGGTTAGAAAGATAGAATAAGGTTCTACTAAGGTTAGGAAGATAAATTGAGGAGGCAAAAAATAGTGCTAATAGATAAAAACTTAAAAAACTATGTTTATTTAATTTACGAAGTTTTGTTATTTTCATATAAGAAATTAAATGTAAAAAAATGATACCTACAATATAAATTAGGAGACATGGAATAATAATTCATTGATACAGATTTAGGATCTTTGTCTTCCAAAGGAGTACACTAATGAATTTATTTCCACTGTTACCAGAGGGGCACCCATTTTTTTAAGTAAAGTATCATCACGTAAAATAAATATTATTTAGATGTATTTATTTACATTAATTAATATTTTTGTGTCCCGACCAGGAATCGAATCCGGTAACTCCGAGTCTAAATCCACGGGCTTAACCGTTAGACCATGGTTGACTAATTCCTGATCACATTTTAACTGTCTCCGTGGTTGAGTCTGTAGTTTTGAACGCAGAGGTACCGGGTTCGACAGCTGGATTGGGACACAATAATTTATTTGTGATATTTCTCGAGTTTGGTACGTCAGAGACATCGACGAGCTTGCCACTTGTCATGTTGAGCCTACACTGAAGTTGGCTAAATGTGAATCCGCTTTTTCATAAGCATGGTTTCTGACCAAAACGAAAGAGACATATTTTTTTTTATATGTGTAATGTTTATTTTTCCAGGAATGCTTAAAAAAAGTTTCAATACTGCCGCATTTAAGCGGCAATCAATATCGGCAAGGTTTTGAGTCTCAGCTAGAGAAGCGTCCCTATTGGTGCATATCTCGGCAGAGGTCGTGGGGCTGTCCTATACCAGTGTTGTACCATGATGGAATGCCGATTATCGATGAGTATGGCATTTTATTTAATAGTTTTAAAGGTCTAGCAGCCATCATGATTTATAAGAAAAATATATACGAGCCTATGTTAAATTAGAAGTTTTTTATAGTTATTATATTATATTATATTATTATTTATTATTTTATGTTTATAAGTTGCCACGGCCTTTTTACAGCTACGAATTTATATTTAGTTGATACGGCCTATTTACAGCTACGAATTTATATTTAGTCGATACGGCCTATTTACAGCTATGAATTAATATTTAGTTGACACGGCCTATTTACAGCTACGAATTCATATTTAGTCGATACGGCCTATTTACAGCTACGAATTTATATTTAGTCGATACGGCCTATTTACAGCTACGAATTTATATTTAGTCGATACGGCCTATTTACAGCTACGAATTAATATTTAGTTGACACGGCCTATTTATAGCTACGAATTTATATTTAGTTGACTCGGCCTATTTACAGCTACGAATTTATATTTAGTTGACACGGCCTTTTTACAGCCAAGAATTTATATTTAGCCTACTATCAAGCCTGGACGCGGAGGTCATAAGAACATTGAAGTCTTGGCTTGGATTAGCCCAGGGTGCTGACTCCTCAACATTCTTTAGAGGACGGAGAAACTTCGGAATGGATCTGAAAAGACCATCTGAATTATACAAACATCTACGTATAAGCAAATATCAAATTCTAACCAGCTCCCAGGATAATACAATTTCATCCCTTCCAAGAGACCCTCTGGTCTCAGATATGGAACCGAGACTACTATTCTTCAAGAAATTCATGACAGGTGCCCAGACTGACAAAAGAGGCATTGGCTGGAAGAAAAAAGAAAGTGACAAAGAGGTTATAAAATCCTTCCTCAGGAAAGATGAAGAGCATGAATACAGAGTGCACGCGATGACTCCAGAAGTTCAAAATTACTGGCTAACTTTGGGCGATTTTTGCATCCCTCCAGCCCTAAAGTGGCGCACACTAATGTACGATTGGTCTTCGGCGTTGCTAAAGTTCTACCTAAACGCTTTTCAAATGTCCCTCCCGGACCAGAGTAATCTGGTAAGGTGGGGAAAAGCTACGGAAAAGAACTGTACATTGTGTGGTGCTGCCATAGGAACTGCTAGACACACACTTGTAGGGTGCGTTACTCTTCTAGAAAAGGGCTATTACTCACGCCGACATGACAAAGTCCTAGGTGTTATCCGTGAAGCAGTAAGTCTTTCTATTGCAAGAGCCAGAAAGGGACTGACTACAAATAAAACTTTGACCACATTTGTAAAGGAAGGGCAAAGCACGAAAACTAAATGCAAGCCCACCTCGATCCTTGGCGCCGCATCAGACTGGAAAATTCTCATGGATACATTTGAACACCATTATAGGATCCCAGATGAACTAGCTGTATCAGCCTATAGGCCAGACATCTTAGTGTTTTCTCGGAACTTGAAAAAAGTTATCCTTATTGAACTTACCGTTCCGTGGGAATCAAATATTCCAAAAGACCACAACATGAAGTCGAATAAATATTATGATCTCACAGAAGAAATGATCAGGAACGGGTTCAAGACTCAGCTTTACGCAGTGGAAGTTGGTGCAAGAGGAGTTCCAGCAAAATCTTTGCATCACTTACTGAAAGAATTGGGCCTAAGCAGGTCTGCCGTCAATACATTTATGGAACGAGCTTCCAAGACGGCATTAACGGAATCATACAGTATTTGGTTGGGTAGGGAGAGAAGTAGAATGGTGGATGGTGAGCGTATTATCGCGCAATAGAAAAAAAAAGGAGGCCTCCTTTTCTTAAACCAGCCAATTGTCGGTCGCAAGCCCGAGACACCATTCTTCTCATCTCTTACCCACACACGATGGACCCGGCACCCGCACGGTGAATCCATGGAATGCTTAGAAATTTGTCTTCTTCTTCATACGGCCTATTTACAGCTACGAATTTATATTTAGATGACACGGCCTATTTACAGCTACGAATTTATATTTAGTTGACACGGCCTATTTACAGCCATGAATGTAAATTAAATATAAAAAGAAATTAAATGATAATAACAAACAAACAATTGAAACATAATTAGTACATAAAATAATATTAAAAACATTAAATAATTTAATATAAGTAAATAAATATAAATAATATATAACAACCACATACCAGTGTTGCAAAACTGCACTTACTAACAGTTACATTTTTGCAGACGTATAATAGAAAGGTTGTGCGACTTAATGGAACAAAAAGGTCCGGATGTTTGGTGGACGTGTGAAGTCACAGAATTGCTGAGCGATGACGTCATTAGGGATTTGGAACTTGAAAATAAAACTCTGACCAAAGGAAAGGTTAGTAAATCGCTGTCAACCTATACCATCCTACTTCTGATGTCAAGTGGGCTATACAAAGATTTTGTAAGTATAGGCGCGCGCTTCTACTAGGGTTATCATATCGAAGCAAGTAATTAGTCGGCTGTAGGTGTGCTGGCTTGTGTCTATGTTCCATTGCAATATATGTGTTGTAACAGTGTGTTAGTTTAGTGTGCAAGAGAAAGTGACAAGTTTTGATCTATAAGCTAAATCTGGTAGAGGCGTTTGCGTAAAAAATATGTTTGGGTCTATACAAAGCCGTCGTCCCGGTCAACTTTGCACGACTTTTGCGGCATATATTCAGAATTTATTATTATCATATTTGTTACAAAACAAGATGGCGGAAGGAAAATGTTGTTAATCTCTGGCCTGAACATTTCACTTGTTATTTAATAACAATGTATGTAATAGTTCCAACCGATAATGACACGCGCGTGGCTATGCAGCAGAAACTGCAAACTATAAAATAGGCAAACGCGGTGGGACGTCACCGAAACACAAAATTGTAGACGTCCGCCGCTGACCGAGGCTGAGGTGCGACTGGTACCCTCCGATGGGTCACAGAACTGGCTTTAACAGTGGGATACCGACTAAGTGAAGAAGATACTTTATTTTTGTGAATTATTTCAGGATATTCTGGACATTTGGCTAGATTCTGGCCTCTCCTGGTCTCTGGTCCTGGAAGGTAGACAGGCAGATCTGTATGTAGAAGGAGTGGACCAGTTCACCGGCTGGTTCCAGTCCTCGTTACTCACTGCTGTTGCTCTCAGACACGATGCACCATATAAGTATGTGTAGTTTAGTTATTGGTTGTGCAATTTTTTTGAATTTACTGAAAAAATTGGGTCTAAGGCGGTCTGCCGTCAATACATTTATGGAACGAGCTTCCAAGACGGCATTAACGGAATCATACAGTATTTGGTTGGGTAGGGAGAGGAGTGGAGTGGAATGGTGAATGGTGAGCGTCTTTTTGCGCAATAAAATAACAAAAATAAGGCTGTCTTTGTAAACTAGTCTATTCTCGTTTGTAATTCCGAGACACCATTCTTCACATCTCTTACCCACACACGAAGGATCCGGCACCCGCACGGTTAATCGTTTTATTAAAATAGTTTTTTTTTTTTAATCTGCCTCCGTGGTCTAGCGTTTAAGTCCGTGGATTTAGACTCGGAGGTACCGGGTTCGATTCCTGGTCGGGACAATAATATTTATTAATGTAAATAGTAAAGTATCATCACGACCGTTTTCCTTACGGGGTGGTCAGAAACCACATTTAACAATCGGATTCACATTTAACCAACTTTACTATAGGCCAATCATGACAAGTGGCAAGCTCGTCGATGTCTCCAGCGTACCAAACTCGAGAAATATCACAAATTAAATATTAATTAAATGTATTTATTTACATTAATAAATATTTTTGTGTCCCGACCAGGAATCGAACCCGGTACCTCCACATAAAATGAGAAAGTAGTAAACAAGTTACCATTGTCTGTTAGCAGAAGACCAGCAGCTTAGCAAATTCCAGTGACCTGTTAATGTTAAATCTGACTAAGACAGGAATCTGCAAGGAAAACTCAGCTATATCAGATTTACAAAATAAAACATATACAGAACTTTTTACCGGGTTTTGCCTAATTTGTATGACTGCCTCCGTGCTCTAGCGGTTAGTCGATTTAGACTCGGAGGTACCGGGTTCGATTCCTGATCGGGACACAAAAATATTTATTAATATAAATAAATACAAAGTCAAAATATCTTTATTCACGTAAACCTATTACAGGCATTTATGAAACGTCATTAATTTAATTATTTTGAATGATTCTACTCCTGCTAGTAGAAGACTAAGCAGCAAAGTGGTCCAATAAGTAAGCTGTTAGCAGAAGACCAGCAGCTTAGCAGATTCCAGTGACCTGTTAATGTTTAATCTGACTGAGAATGGAATCTGCAAGGAAAACTCAGCTATATCAGATTTACAAAAAAACATACACAAGTCAAACACAGGGCCTATTTAACAATGTGTTTTTATAAATTATTTTGAATGATTCTACTCCTATTAGTGGAAGACTAAGCAGTGATATGGTCCAAAGAGTAAGCTGTTAGCAGAAGACTAACAGCTTAGCAAATTCCACACACTATTACTACTACTAGTAGTATATTATGTAACATTTAGTTACTATTATGTATTTATTATTTTATTAACTAATATATAAGTTTGTTAACGGAATTGCATGGCAACATTTGGGTACTTAGGAAGTAATTGTTATGTTTGTGCTTGTGTGTGTCTCGAAAGTCATTGTTAGTGTTCATGTTCTCATGGTGTGGCGTGTCCGGTGGTCGTCCCTTCCTTAGAAGGTCATTGCAGTGGTGGCACGTGTGTCGGGTCCCGGTCCGCACCCTAAGGGCCTGGTTGAGCGGGGAGATGGCTGGCACATGCGTTATGTCCGTGATCGGGTGCTGCTGTGGGGGCCTGGGACCGAGGCCGACCACGTTCAATTTATTGTTCTTAAATTAACAGAGGTTTTTGCGTTTTGTCGACTTTCGGGTTGCACATAGGCATGTAGTCTACCTTAATTCTGACTTGCCTGGTCTGACTGCTGTACCAGGTATTGTTTTCTCATAGGTACTGATAACTTAATTTAAAAGGTTATTAATTGATCGTTGTGGTGCAGTTTTGTATGTTTTCTTTTGTAAATCTGATATAGCTGAGTTTTCCTTACAGATTCCTTTCTCAGTCAGATTAAACATTAACAGGTCACTGGAATTTGCTAAGCTGCTGGTCTTCTGCTAACAGCTTACTTATTGGACCACTTTGCTGCTTAGTCTTCTACTAGCAGGAGTAGAATCATTAAAAATAATTAAATTAATGACGTTTCATAAATGCCTGTAATAGGTTTACGTGAATAAAGATATTTTGACTTTGACTTTGACACTATTCTAATTTATTTTGTACTTTTTCAGATCAATCTTGGTCCATGGATTTGCGGTAGATGAAAAAAAACGCAAAATGTCAAAGTCAATTGGCAATGTCATTGACCCCCTAGTCATAGTTTTTGGCGGGAAAGATAAGTCACAACCTGCGTATGGAATAGATACTTTGAGGTAAGGCTTTTTTAGTCAAAAGGCTAGTACCACCGTTTGCAGACAGAAAACTGCCAAGCAATTAAAATTGTGATACTTAGGCTGAGTTGAACTGCTTCCGTGATCTAGCGGTTAAGTCCATGATACGGGTTCGATTCCTCGTCGGGACACAATAATATTAATTTAAATAAATAAATAAAATTAATATTTTATTTGTGATATTTCCCGAGTTTGCCACTTGTTTTATTGGCCTATAGTAAAGTTGGGTAAATGTGAATCCGCTTCTTTATAAGCGTGGTTTCTGACCACCCCGAAAGGGATACGGTCGTGATGATACTTTACTTTTTTAGGCTGAGTTTTACGATAAAGATGTATCTGTTATTGCAACGATTAAGGTTAAAAAATTATAATAATGACAATAATTTATACCTCAGTGGTTTAGCGGTTAAGTCCGTGGATTAAGACTCGGTAGTTCGGTTCCTGATCGGGTCACAACAATAATATTTAATAATTTAATTACATATTTAATTTATTTGTGATATTTCTCGAGTTTGATACGCTGGAGACCTCGACGAGCTTGCCACTTGTCATGATGGGCCTATAGTAAAGTTGGCTAAATGTGAATCCGCTTAGTTTCTGACCACCCCGGAAGGGAAACGGTCGTGATGATACTTTACTTTTTTCTACTTCAATAACTTATGTAATAATTCTCGAGTTTAGTACCTACATTAGAGACATCGACGAGCTTGCCACTTGTCATGATGGGCCTATAGTAAAGTTGGCTAAATGTGAAACCGCTCTTAAAAAGTGTGGTTTTTGACTACCCCGAAAGATGTACAGTCGTAATGATACTTAACTTTTAAATTAAATATTTATTTTCTCAGATGGTGGGTAGCGGGTCACGGCACGCAACATTCCCAAATCATAATAAGCAACAAACTCATTCACGATTGCCAAAACGAGGTAATCAGAATAAGGAACGTTTTCAAATACCTCCTCGGAGTTATTGGCGATTTGGAAAAAACACAATTCGAAATCAAACCAGACCTTAACTTCTTAGACAAATACGCAGTAAACCAATCGTATGTTTTTAAAAAAACTGCCCTTGATCATTATAGTAATTTTACATATAATAGCTTAGTTCATAATGTGAAAAATTATATTAGCAATAAAGTATCAGGATTGTACTGCAATTGTGTAAAGGATAGGTTATATTGTTCTGCCAAAAATTCCAACGAACGAAAATCATCACAATTAGTAGTTCACACAATTTTAACACATATATTACAAGCTTTGGCTCCTATTTTACCCCATTTAGTCGAAGAAGCCTGGCAACACCATCCGTTGTTCGAAAAACCATTTTTCTTCACAAAAAACGTTCCAGTACTCGAAAATTCACAAATTGATATTTCAATTATGGATTTGGTTTTGGATTTGAAAAAAGAACTCCATGCGAAAGTTAAGAATGACAATTTGAAAAAAGTAAATGTTTTAATTAAATCTAGTAATGATATAATTGGTAAATTAGACAAATTAAACGTGGCGGATGATGTGAATGATAGTGTATTATTGGAAATATTAGAAGTGGCTTCGATTAATTTTGAGGTTAGAAATGGCGCGAAATGGGATCTAGAAATTACTAAAAGCGAATTAAAACAATGTTTAAGATGTAGAAAATTTAATGTTAATGATAACACTGATAAATGTAGGAGATGTAATATTGTTTTATATCCATAGACAAGAAACGTTCCAATACTAAATTCACAAATCGATATTTCAATGATTTTTTTATTTGAAGAAGAAATCCAAGTTAAGAATGACAATTTAAAGAAATAATTATTTTTAGCT
This sequence comes from Tinea semifulvella, assembly GCA_910589645.1. Taxonomy (NCBI): domain Eukaryota; kingdom Metazoa; phylum Arthropoda; class Insecta; order Lepidoptera; family Tineidae; genus Tinea; species Tinea semifulvella. The sequence goes on from OU342605.1 coordinate 2,115,502, forward strand.
ATTAATATAATATATATTTATAGTATTATTATTTTAGCTGCCTCCGCCGTGTAGCGGTTAAGACTCGGAGGTGACGGGTTCGATTTCTGGTCGGGACACAAAAATATTTATTACTGTAAATAAATACATTTAATTAATATTTAATTTATTTGTGATATTTCTCGAGTTTGGTACGCTGGAGACATCGACGAGCTTGCCACTTGTCATGATTGGCCTATAGTAAAGTTGGCTAAATGTGAATCCGCTTTATAAGCGTGGTTTCTGACCACCCGAAAGGGAAACGGTCGTGATGATACTTTACTATACGTCTATTAGTTTTGCATCTCTCGCGCTCGCACAATCCCATATTTTCAAAGATAGCATAATAATAGGCAGGTCTGCCATCAATACATTTATGGAACGTGCTTCCAAGACGGCATTAACGGAATCTTACAGTATTTGGTTGGGTAGGGAGAGAAGTAGAATGGTGGATGGTGAGCGTATTATCGCGCAATAAAATAAAAAGGAGGCCTTTTTTTTAAACCAGCCTATTGTGTGTCGTAAGTCCAAGACACCATTCTTCTCATCTCATACCCACACACAATGAACCCGGCACCCGCACGGTGAATCCATAGAATGCTTAGAAATTTGTCTTCATATATATTTTTAGCTAGTTTTGTCTGTCTAAATTTAGGTATTAAAAAAAAGTGTTAAACCTACTTAAGGAAAAATAAAAACTATATAATATATAGTGTTTTTATTTATATATATATATATATATAAATAAAAACACTATATATATTATATAGTTTTTATTTTTCCTTAAGTAGGTTTAACACTTTTTTTTAACATATATATATATATATATATATATCTTTAGACGTACTGTATGTAAGCAGCAGATAACGTAAACACTCATATAAAAATAAATGTTAACCTACTTAATAATAGTTTTATTTTTATGACATCTAAACTCAAAATAATACAAACCCTTCTCCATTCCGCATCCGATCCACACGCAAAATATGACCGTAGTCACTATCCCTTCGCGTACCTACGCGGTAGGTACATATAAAATTGGAGACTCTTACATTTGTCGCACGTTAAAGATGTGAAACGCTCTCCCAGCCAGTGTGTTTCCCCATTCCTATAACATTCTCAGGAATGGTTCTGCTAAGTACCTTACAGATGCTCTCAACGTCATTCGGATAGTGAGCGACACTACAGTGTCTAAAACTCGAATCGCTGCAGCTTCGCCGAGATGTGGCCTCTCAGAGCGTCTTTTACAAGCTATACTACGGCGAAAGTTGTGAATAGCTCCACAACCTAATAACCATTCTTCTCTGTTCCGCAAAACAAACCAGTGTCTAAAACTCTCGAATCGCTGCAGCTTCGCCGAGATATGGCGTGTTCTACAAGCCATACTACGGTGAGTGTTCTGAAGAGCTCCACAACCTAAGACTTCTCTGTTTTGCAACCGAACCACACACACGGGCACCCCTATACTGTAGCTACTATCTCTTTGCGCACATATAAATTTGGAAACTCTTAGAGTTGAATGATTCAAAATAATTTAAATAATAACGTGTTACAAATGAATAAATATAGGTATTTTGACATTGACTTGTGGTCAATGAAGTACCTTATTAGGTATTTTTTAACAACTGAATTAATATATAATTAAATTTCTTTGGTATCATCATCACTACCGTTTTCCTTTCGGGGTGGTCAGAAACCACGCTTATAAATAAGCGGATTCACATTTAGTCAACTTTACTATAGGCCAATCATGACAAGTGGCAAGCTCATCGATGTCTCCAGCGTACTAAACTCAAGAAATATCACAAAGTAAATATTAATTAAATGTATTTATTTAAATTAATAAATATTCCCACCGGGGGCAAGTTGTACATTGTATAATTGTCTCGGTCTGGGTGTTTATATGTATAATATGTAAGTATATATTTATATTTAAAAAAAAAACTAATATATAGTTTATCAACCATCTAGTTTCCGTAACACAAGCCTCGTAGCTTACCACGGAAATTAGATGGCGCTGTGTGACCTGTCTGGAAATATTTATTATTATTGTGTCCTTGATTCTAAAAATTGATTTATTATATTCTATTTCCCTGTAAACGTTAGAATGTATGAAGCATAAAACTTACAGCCAATCAAATGAAACTACGTAGGTAGATAATCTCTTTGAACTCCATTTTCGGCCCAATTATATTTGATCGAAGCGGAGGGGTTTATGTTCCAACTAACAACAGCTCTGCATCCATTATACTGAGTTCTGTATCACAAATAGTGTTGCCCAAACTAAGACCAAGTCCTAGACTAGCCAAGTCTTTGTAAGTAAAGTATCAAAAATTTATATATTTTACCAAGTAAGAAACACATCTAACACATTTTATTTGTTGCAGATAAGTAAAGTATCATCATTTTATAGAAAGTAGACAAGGTTTTCTTACGTGGACCAGCGGTTGAGTTTGTGGATATAGACGCGGATGTAGCGTGTCTGATTTCTAGAAGGAAGACAATAATTTCAAGATATTTCACGATTTTGGTACGCTAGAGACATTGACGAGCTTGCCACTTGTCATGATTGGCCTATAGTAAAGTTAGCTAAATGTGAATTCGCTTCTTTATAAGCGTGGTTTCTGACCACCCCGGAAGGGAAACGGTCGTGATGATGATAATTAAAATAAAATTACCCTCACACGTTGTCTTTGTCGACTGTACGTTCTAATTTACACGCTATATTTAACTTAATATGCGAAACTCAAGCCCGCCTCTGCTCCATTGTTTATTATCTAACTAATTATCAGAGAATCACTTCAGCTGCCTTGTTCTCAAATGCACGTAATTTAATACAGACAACACTGTCTACTCTAAATCTACGAACTATTGGAGACTATGCGGAAGGACCCCTACTCTGAACTTTAGTAAATCAAAGTTTTTTTTCTAGTCTGAGTGTTTTTGAAAAAATGTAGTCTATCAAATTTCTAGGAAATAAAATTAGGGACAGTGGACATATTTCCGTGTAGCAGTTAAGTCTTTCTATTGCAAGAGCCAGAAAGGGACTGACTACAAATAAAACTAAATGCAAGCTCATCTCGATCCTTATTTATTTTATTTATTAATTGGGCCACTTTAGTTGAATACGATATTGGGAAACATGGTAAACTTACGCATGCAGAAAACGAAATGCATAAGTTGAGCAGACGATTGCGTTTATTAAGTAGCTCTTCCTTGGCGCTACATCAGACTGGAAAATTCTCATGGATACATTTGAACATCATTATAGGATCACAGATGAACTAGCTGTATACTGTAAATGTATTGACAGCAGACCTGCTTAGGCCCAATTCTTTCAGTAAGTGATGCAAAGATTTTGCTGGAACTCCTCTCGCAACAACTTCCACTGCGTAAAGCTGAGTCTTGAACCCGTTCCTGATCATTTCTTCTGTGAGATCATAATTATTATTCGACTTCATGTTGTGGTCTTTTGGAATATTTGATTCCCACGGAACGGTAAGTTCAATAAGAAAAAACTTTTTTAAAGTTCCGAGAAATGTCGTAGAAACAACCATATGGCTAAAAGAACTTAGGATTTCGTTTATTTTTTCATGTGTATTTTTAACTGAATATAAACCTAGGTAAACTTTATCGTTAAATCTCACTTAGGGTGTTCAGAACAAAACAGTTCAAAATATTCGAAATTAAACCTTATTCTTTTTATAATACGGTATACGTAGTACGTAATGTTGACAGACTGTACTCTTGGGAAATTTGTGTACTGGCTAAAAAGACGCTGTTATAAATAAGTAAATGTGCACTTAGGTGTATAAGTAATTTTATGTTGCTTGTTACTAACTGTAGACCGCCTCCGTGGTCTAGTGGTAACAAACGTTGCCGTGAACTCGGGAGGTCGTGGGTTCGATTCCCACCGGGGGCAAGTTGTACATTGTATAATTTGTCTCGGTCTGGGTGTTTATATGTATAATATGTATATATTTACAAAAAAAAAAAGTATAATATGTAGTTTATCAACCATCTAGTTTCCGTAACACAAGCCTCGTAGCTTAGCACGGAAACTAGATGGCGCTGTGTGACCTGTCTGGAAATATTTATTTATTTATTTTAAGGAATATTTAATTTGTACTTACTTTTGCACAGAAAAACAACGAAATGTTGGGCATATTATAGACGGAGTTATGAACCAACAAATCCATACTGGAAGAATTGGGGATCACACAACGCCTTTCGGCGACGTACAATCACGCATTTTCACTTTCTTTGGGCACGTGTCACGGCGTGGAGGAACATCTATCGAGCGCCTGGTAGTCCAGGGGAAAGTTGATGGCAAGAGGTTGCGTGATAGGTCTCCGATGAGATGAACCGATCAGGTGAAGCTTGCAATGGATCATTCCCTACATGGGTGCACCAGGAAGTGCCGAGACCACGATCTGCGCTCTGCCAAGAGTGTAGCGACTAAGATGAAAATTGTACAACCCGAAACTACTTAATGTTTTTTTTTGGGTACATAGAACACGCTGATGGAAGATGGTTTGATTTTAAAAAAAACAATTTTGACATGGACATATGTCAAATCTAAACTGCGCACATTTGTGTTTTTTAACTTGACAACATCAAATAAAAGAAACCTCAACATGATTTGCAAATAATTATTCGATGATACCCACTTAATATAGTTCGTCGACTCTATTTTTTTTATTGTCCACTATATGGCGTTTGGTTGTCGCCTTACTGAAATTTGATTAATGTCATATCTTCAGTGGCACTCGCATTATTAAGACGAATTGATTGATGTGAGAGTCATTAAAATCGGCCCACGCGTTTGGTCTCCAGTGTGCCACAAAGAAACATACTTACATACATATGATAAACCTTTTTTGCGTAGCGCAGTCGGGTATAAAAAAGAACAAAACCGTTTCATTTATCGAGCTTGAATAAAGCGGTTGGTGGGCTGGTTTACTCTGATTTAATAGGTATATACGGCCAAATCCCTTGCCACCATTCCAAAGGTTTGCTGACATACTACGTTTATTTCTGCAATAAAGGGCTTATAAATTAATTCATATCAATGCAAAAGGTATTCTTGCTACACCTGTAAAGCAAGATAACGTGATCGAATGTACAAGTGAAGGGTCGGCCCGAGTCAATATCTGACGTTTGGCCGGAACACCGGGTCGCCCGATTTCACTTCTAGATTCAATTTGTAATAGGGGATTACTTACAGACAGCAAAAAGAGCTAGTCTACAACTGAATTTATTCGTCATTAATCTGTATCTTTCCACTACTGGACGTAGGCCTTCCCTGGGCTTGTCACTTACGCGATCTCTTGCCACCCTCTCGAATTTATGGTCCAAACCCACTGTCATTGTCCATGTCTCTGCTCCGTACGACATTACCGGAAGGACGCACTGGTTATTGAAAACAATACACTGAATTATTAAAATAAAATAAAATGACATCTCAATACAAGGATTTTAAACTTAGGAAAATTTAACATTTTATAATGTTTATTATTTATAAAAATATATTATTTAATTATTATTATACCTACATACTCCTACATTAAAAACTATTTTGTCTAACTTGGCGAGTGTAGGACAAATTCTGCCTTATTCGGCATTCAGGAAGTTACGTCAAATCTTCCTATCGGAGCAGAGACGTGGGCACTGACAGTGCTTCTGATCCACAAGTTCAAGGTCGCTGAGCAATTTACGGAGAGAACTATGCTCGGTATTTTTCTGAAGGATAAAGTCCGAAACGTTGACATCCGTCAGCCAACGATAGTTATTAAAATTCTGGAGTGTGGATCACGCAGTGTAGGACGCAGAGTGGGACGACCCCCCGCCAGATGGATAGACAGGAAGGTGGGGAATGTCATCCATTGGCAGGAGATAGTGTGAAATTGTGAGCCATGGGCTCCTAATACGAAATTATGGTATGGCGGTTTAGTGGTTTTAGAAAATAGGATGCTGGTTCGCGGCCTTCGATTGCTCCAGCAGTGGAAAAACCTGGACGCGTCACAAGAAGACAAAGCCACTAATAACTCAAAATTATTAGTTAAAAACCACTTACTTGAGCTAGCGAAGATGTGGAACTCTAATTGCCGTTTATTTGCCTTCTGGTCAGCTGTGGCGATTCAGGTGCGCGGTGATGATGTTAGGCGGGTGCGGATGTGTTCGTTGATGATGAAGATATAGATTTCTGCCATTAAGCGGTTGCGGGTGATTATACGGACACAGGCTCAGGCTGATGGTGGTGATGATGATGGTTTACTGAGCAATAAAATCGCATACTCGTCGACAAGTGCCTAAAGTTTTGGTGTATGTATCCACGCTGGTTTTGCAGTCGCTACCTAAAACAAGAGATGCCTGAAGCAAGGTACTGCCCGACTGCGCATTGCCTAATGCAAATGTGCGCTCGGTCTGGCTAATGGTTTGTCGTCCTAGTACAAATTCAATCTAGATCGATTAGGTATAAGCTAACAGAGGAGTCGGAAGTAAATGGAATAGTACTTACCATTGAAAACCAATTACTCGTAGATTTAGCTACGTTATCTTGCGATTTCATTTATTAAAATATTTTTATTGTGTACGAGTATTATGTATGCTGTCCGCGTGGAATTTTGTAATTGAATTAACCTTTATATGCCCGTAATTATTTAGTGGAATTTCGAAATAATCGGATATAATAACCTTAAGACCCTATTGATTTAGTGTTCCATCCGATTTAGTAAATGTACATCTAAGCGACCCATGACTCACCCAACATGAGGCATCAGCTGAAAATCAGCGCTCCAGCCTCGGCTGTAGCATATGCTGAACTGACCACCTATTTATCGCCACACCTGTATATATGTTTCGGTATATAGAATAGGCTTACATTTATACATTTAGATTCATTCATTGCATATATATTTTTTGTAACCATTGTAATTGTTGCGATAAATAAAGTATTTTCTTTCTTTTTTTTTCAATATAAAAAAGTGAGCCCATAAAATATGATCATTACCAAGCAAGAACAATACCAAGACTAGGGTTAATCAAGGTAAAAAAGGCAAGACCAAGACTTCAAGAACAAAACCAAGATTGGGCAACACTAGACATGATCACAATCATACTGTTTTAAAAAGCAAATTTAACTGAATAAATATAACAATATATATTTCTAAATTTAAATGTATATATTATGTTAATAGGATCGTTTTCTTTTCAATTTGAAAGTAGATTTGGTTGCCTTTTTGGAGTTACTGGCGCAGCTTACATTGGATGGTAGACACTGAAAATAAATGATGAAATTAAATTCGTCGGGCATTCTAATAACGTAAACACAACAAATTCCAAATGTGAAAGAAGCATTGTTTGTGTGTCTATAAGTTTGTCTCACACCTATATTAATGAACATATCTTGATTAGAGAACAATGGCAAGAATTTACCTGATATTAAAAAAAAACTAAAAAAAACTTATTTTACCCTCAGCTTAATTTATTATAATTATCAGAAGTTCGACTATTTGTCGCATGGACCTGTCACATTCGTGCAAAAATTAAACTGTAGTGTTGCCACTGTATTCAATAAATGTAAATTCGTATAAAAAAGAATGCTTAATTTTTTAATGATTACTTAGTAAATAAAAAACAATCCCTTTAATATAAAAAGGTTAAATTTTTAGAACTCGTAGGAAAAAAAAAACTAACTAATAATGATGTTTCTAAACGACGAAATAAATCACAAAATGACTATTTAAATAGAGATATCTTCATTTCTCGGTTTCCACATTTGTCTAAATTACTAGTTTAGATCTTGCCATTGGGGGGTTTATGCAGTAAGGGAGGGTTAGTGACGGATGAAGCTGCTGCCCATCATCCATCAATTTTTTTTTTTTTGGGAATGTGAAGGAGGGAGATAGGTTAAGTATGAAGTAAGGGGGGGAGGAGAGAGGGAGTGAAGACCATTATAACCAGATAGACATGAAATCTATGTGCATGCCTAGCTGGTTACCATGATCAACGGAACAAAGGAACAAGGTTCAGGTATTACCATGGGCATTGATTAGGATTACCCATAGCATCTTCCGCTGTTCGGGACCCCTAAGGGTTACGGTCCTCTTTGCCAACTTACTTATTGACAAAGAGGGCTGCTCTGGCTATCCACAACCTGCCAACCCGCTCGGTTGCACCAGAAGTTGCCTCCTCGTGGCAGAGGTCAGCTAAGCGAGTTATATGACCCCCACCACAGGCCGAGGATGGATGAGGGTGGCAAGAGATCGTGTGGAGTGGCGAGCCTTGGGGGAGGCCTATATCCAGCAGTGGAGAGACACAGGCTGATGATGACTAGTTTAGATATTATTTGTAAAAGTGCCTACCTACATCTTCTGTAGGATTTTTTTTTGTGAAACCCTAGTAATAAGTATTTTTGATTAATAAACTATTTGAATATAATATCTCGGCTTCCGTTGGGAAACGTCATATTTTTTTATTGTTCTATCTTTTCTTCCTACACTTACTATATATTTAGGCTTTTTTTACTTAAAGTAATTCTATGTAATCTTCTAAGTAACCATTACAAAATAAAGCACTATATTTTACTTGTGTACCTACTGCTAATTCACATTTATTTAATACAGTTTTCTTTTTGAACGAATGTGACAGATCATTCGGAATTTTCCATTAAACTTTTAATAATATAATATTTATTTATGAGAAATCTACCCCATATTCAAAATAAGTTTTTTTTTAGAGTTATTTTTACATAATGATTAATATGACCTAAAAGTGACCGTAATTTTATGTCCCAGTAAGTTGGTAGGATACATTTTGCAAAAGTACACTCGTATATTTATTTATTTATTTTTAGGGTCACCAACAGTGCCAGCAACAATACATACGTGGATTTTCACTTACAACTAAGACTGAAACCAGATGCTGCACATATTACAGGCAACGACCACATGATATTACAGTATCCATTAATTAGGCCTTTGAATAACCAAAATAAAAACACAATAACAATAATAATTTTAAGTTACAACTATAACACAATACATCATGATGCAACCACGATCAAGGAGCAAACTTGGTGAAATAGCAGTTCAGCCGGATGAGACGGGGTGCACAATCGTCCGAAAATGAATCGTCAAAGATCGATTACGTCTGTCAGAAAAGTCAAAAGCGCCATGCCCAACAGCTGTCATCGAGCGAACGTCACTCGATACGACAGTGAAAACGAATGTGATCCGTCTCTCACCGCCAGTCTCAGCCAGGATCCGCAGCAGCGACAATACATTGCGTTTAAAAATATCCAAAGAGTTACCAAATATGTCTACGACTGTCATTCTTATCAAAAAAAAATTTCTAACAGAAACAGCTAGCCAACTTTTTTTTCTTTTCATTACAGCTCTTAGTACATAGCGTCCTAGACCTCCACTATTGGATATGGGTCTACCATCTGGTCCGGACTATAGGCCAATCATGGCAAGCTCGTCGATGCCTCTAGCGTACCAAACTCGAGAAATATCAAAAAAATATTAAATGTATTTATTATGTCATTCTTATTACATACATACATCATTTATTGTTGTAACATTATAACACGGAAGAGCACCGCTATCCCGCACTACAGGGCAACCTCGTCTAGGTATCACAAACACATCACCCTATATTGTTCACCTATTTTACATCTGTATACTTTTTGTGACAATAAACGATTTTATTATTATTATTATTTCATGAAAATTCTTTGAAACTATAGGATTGTACGAGCGAGACATATACAAGACTGTTAAACCGTCTAACAAACGCAGGCTGTCAGAGCTTGAATAAATGACGGAACAAGTTGACTGAGCCATAATCGTAACTTTGTATAAAAAACCTACTGTTTGGGATTTCCGGGACAACAAAGTGTAATTGCTGGACACAGAACAAGACGCAATATTCCGGAACTTTCCAAGATTTCTCGACCATCTGGAATCCCTAGTTCCCAGTGGCATTCGGTAGCCAATAATCTCGACCCCTGAGTTATTGAGAATCGAACCGGTGGCCTCTCGTTACAACTCCCGGGAGACGTTTTAAGAAGGGACCAATGTCTGGACCCTGTTTTAAAGTAACACTTTTAACTGTCAAAACGATAGAACATGGTTTTATAAAAGTTTTGGATGCGTTATTATTTTTATAGTACTTTTTTAAGCAAGTAACAAGTACCTAAGACATATCCTAAGCTCCTCCACTCAACATTTCCTTCCAGCTGTCAAACGAAAATTAAGTCTCTGTGATTGAGACGATTAAAATCAAAAATTGTGTCGGCTTGCGGCTCGTAATCGACTCAATTACAGATACTTATTTTTATTTTTTATTTTTTTCTAATTTCCCGATGGATGATGAATGAGATGATAGGTAAGGCAAAGGGTCTAGCCCATACAGCCAAGTCTGACGTAATATATCTTTTTTTTCTATGCATTATCTCATCATCATCAAATTCCAGATGCTGCAGAATTTGATGCTTTTCTTGGAGTCACTCGCGGAACCATCCACTGCTCAAACACTTCGAGTAAAATATGGGAGTTGACAGCGCCGGAAAATCGCAAAAAATAACGTTGGGCGCCAGTTATAGTGGGGGTAAATAATAACTATAACAGATTTGTTAATACGTTTACTCAACACCATAGAAAGTACTTATAATTTAAACAATAGAAAATAATACGTTTGTCCGGCTGAGGCGAGGTTATATACGCCCGCGAACGCGGTTCGGGCTCGACTGCCTCGGCACGCTTTTGTCGGAGATAGTCCGCCCGAAACGCGTTGCTATTGGTATCTCAACGGACGTATGCCACGACTAATTCGAGGAGGTAGTCCACTATCCTTCGCTATAACTGCAACTTGTGCCCCATATTTAAAGTCCAATTTATCGTTTTCCATAATTATTCACATTGTAGCACATTATTAAACAAAACAACACCACTTTTGACCAATAATATCCACAGCAAATTAATGTACAAAACAAAAACTTGCTCTTGACATGTCCACGCAAAATGGCGCGAAGAACTTAATTTTCGTTTGACAGCTGGAAGGAAATGTTGAGTGGAAGAGGCGTTGAGGAAACGTCTTAGAATGAAATATTTTATTTAGACAGATAAAATTTCATATAATGTCTAGCGTCATTAAGTCCGCCACTTGTATAACGGGCAATAAAGTTTTAAATAACAAAAAAATATATATTGTTGCAATTTTCCTAATTTGTAGTAACTACGTCATAAATAGACTACTAGCTGTTTAAACTTTTTAAACTTTCGCGCACATTCATAATAGATTTTTATAATTTTAACGGGTCTTTACGCGATTTACCTGTCATTCCTATCCAAAAGATGTCATTCCTTTCCAAACGCCTTCCACATAAAGTGGACTGCAGCTGTGGGAGTTTATATATTGGCCAAACTAAGCGCACAATAGCCGAGAGGGTCAAGGGACATATAGCAGCTGTAAAAAACTGCCAATTAAACAAGTCAGCAATAGCAGAACACCTAATGGATAGTGGCACAAACCATTGGATTGAGCTGCATGACCCAAAGATACTTTCCACCGATCGTCACTATTACCCTAGAATAGTACGTGAAGCGATCGAAATAAACAAACACAAAAATTTCAATCGAGAGGGGGGTTATAAGCTATCTTCATCGTGGAATCCAGTAATCAATAGGTTTCGACGCCGGGAAAAATCGCCCGGTGTCGCCAAGGATATTGTAAGTGTCGTGTGTCGTGATTTCTAAAAACTTTTAAAAGTGATAAGTGGGTAGGTTTACATCTGCCGCCCAGTATGTACGAGACTACACCGCATAGCTTCAGTCGACCCGTGACCACGGGCAATGCAACTTGGCTGAAACGTCGGGAGAAATATGTCTCTAAGGTAAATCGCGTAAAGACCCGTGAAAATTATAAAAATCTATTACTAGCTGTTTGACCTGGATTTGTCCTAATAATAATATACAATTATAGAGTAAAATATATAAATTGAAGCTTAAAATATTTTAAGCTTCAATTTATATATTTTACCAAGTAAGAAACACATCTAACACATTTTATTTGTTGCAGATAACAATAATATAAAAGTAGTAGCGCGTTTGTGGCAAAGTAAACACTCGTCAAACAATACCGCAAACACAGGCAAAGAACCAATATGGATGAATATGTTTTGTGCCACTGCAAGTAGCTGGCAAAAACGGAATCTTTATTTTTATTTTTACAGCTTCATGAAATAGTTAAGCATTAATAGGTCCCCGAAGTCACATTATAGACACGTCCAATACGTGCACAAATCTATACTTATGGTCTACACATTTTCTATGTTCTTACTAATTCTCGGGGTCTTCATAGCTGTTGTTAATGGGACATTTACGTTTATTGGCTGTCCCAGCATTGTAGGGATAAGCTCTTTCTCCTTTTTTATATAAAATAAAATTATTGTAGCTATCTGTAGCTATATATGGTTATGGGAAATGATGAAGAGGCGCAAGCTTGTTGTCACATATATCACAAATATATATAGAATATGTTTTGTGTCCCGACCTGGTATCTCCGCGTCTAAATCTACAACTAGACAACAAAGAGTCTGTGTGTTTATAAGTAGAGTAATAACTAGTAATTAAATACTTACATTTATTATTTTACATATTTTTTATTTCCACAGCGCCATCTAATTTCCGTGGGCTTGTGTTACGGAAACTAGATGGTTGATAAACTACATTTATACTTTTTTTTTTGTAAATATATACATATTATACATATAAACACCCAGACCAAGACAAATTATACAATGTACAACTTGCCCCCGGTGGGAATCGAACCCACGACCTCCCGAGTTCACGGCAACGTTTGTTACCACAAGACCACGGCGGCGGTCTTTTTTTTTTTTATATATATTTTTTATTTGAAATTTTTGTTTTATATGACAACCCTAACATCGTTAGAAGAGATAAGATTACGCGATAGAAAGAGAGGTGCATATAACAGTAGGTAATTAGCACTGTGCGACCTGAATTGCACTTTATTACTTTGGAGCATAAGTCGTTATTTATCTAGATGACTATTCGAATAGAATATTCTGTACGTGTACTATTATATTTTGTGGCCTTAGGTACTTACATCTTCATCCTTTAAGATGTAAATGGCGACTCCTCCGCCAAGTCCAGGCTTACCAGGTGGTCTCGGAGCTAACCCAACTCTGTATTTAGACACGGCACTGTTCTCGTGTCGTTTTAGACAATCTTCTGATGCTGCAATAATACAGAAATTGAAAAATAAGACAAAGGTTCTAAGAAGGTTGCTAAGCAGGTGAATTTTTCGTGCATAGAAGAATTTTAGAACGAAACTTCAAGTAAATATGCGCATTAGATGCATACTTGATCAAGCACGTAATTACATTAACGGCCAATTGCAGAAAGGCTGATTATATTTTGACATCTTTAACGTATGCTCATTGGCCGAAATAACCAAGGTAATAAGCTAACTACCAATCACGTGGCATATATCAAAATATTGATCAGATATTGTTTTAATATTTTGCTACAGATAAGCGACTAAAATGAAAATGAGTGCGGATGCTTGACAAAATTCAAAACTTCAAAATTCTTTATTGTATAGATTGCTTATTCTAATTACAGTTGTATGTTCATCTCATGATGATGCAATCTGCCCATATTATGTGCATACAATATGCTTATGTCAATAGATATTTATTTACAATATTTATTTGTATATAGTTAACATTTAATAATGTCAAGCCTCGTCAAGCGTGCTTATCAAGCACGTAAATGCTTAGCAAGCAATTTTAACCGCCTATAGACCCCTTAAGAGTATGTTTTATCATATCTAGACGTATTCTGTACATTAACATTTATTTTTATTAAAAAAATTATAATTAAATTTATAATAAAAAGTCTTCGTAACCAAAGGGCATGTATGAAGAGGTTAATGAATGTCGACGAAGCGAAAGAGGTATGTCGTGATCGTGTCAAGTTGCGCTCAATTGCCTCTGCCTACCCCGCAAGGGATCTGGCATGTAGATATGTATCTATGTAACATTTTTTTTTTTTAAGTTAATTTAAAAATAAAAAAGCCCAACTGCGTAGCAATAAATAAAAAAAAAACAAGCGCGAGGGTTTCGTCGCAAAAAAGTTTGATAACCGCTTAACTACCTACACCATTGAAATAATTTTATATATTTTATTACATAGCAAATTTAACAGTCCGGACCCATTGTTGGAAAGATTTGTGCCGACAATTATTAATAGACAAAATTAAACCACTGAGTACATAATACCTACCTCCCTCGTATGTATCCTTCCCTTATTTATTTATTTTATTAAAAAACTTTATTGTAAATCTATACAAGAACATAATAATAATAATAATAAACAACATATAACAGGCGCCTGTCCTGCTATAAGTTCAAACTGATTACAAACATAGACACGATCAGGAAGCTAACATAATTCATCAGAAATTAGCACACAAATACAAACTTTCATCTGAAGCGTTCATGCCCTACTACAAATACACACCTGACGTCGTTCTTGAAAACAAGACTCATAAGCTTTACTTTGACCGAGCCATTCTCACAGATAAAACAATACATTACAATAGACCAGATATTACATTAGTAGACAAAATTAACAAAACGACACACATTATTGATATTGCTATCCCTAATACACAGAACTTACAAAGTACAATAGTAGAAAAAATAAGAAAATATACCGATCTTAAAGACGAAATATCCCGCATGTGGCACATGCGCCACGTCACAATAGTACCAATAGTCCTGTCATCTACAGGTGTCATCCCTAAAAACCTACAACAATCACTTCAATTACTAGATTTATCCCCACACACATACATCTCATTACAGAAAGCCACAATACTTAACACATGCAGAATCGTCAGGAAATTCCTACAAACAGAACCAGATCATAATTAAAAGTATTCACTCATTTCCATAAATAATGCTCCCTTAGCTAAGGCTCGCGAGCATTATTAAAATCCGGCCTAAAAACCGAGAATTTGTCATATAAACCTAAATAATAATAATAATATGTTTAATTACCAATATACCTACAAAGTACAATCTAAACTTACTCCAAACAAATATTTATCAAATAGTAAGTATACTGCAACAAATTATCAATCTGATTAGTAGTGGACCCACACAAGGCATTTTCATGCCTGACCAACTATGGGACCATGCAGTCGAATTACCAATAATAGTTTACAAAAGGGAAATACAAATAAAAATTAAAATCTAAGTAAAAAAGCATAAGAAATATAAACAAATTGTTGTGTTCTTTAAATCAACGGATGGTTCTTAAAAATTGTTCTGTATCTTGATAGTCCCATGTCAGCAACAGTCCCGAGAGTCTGGACCTAGCTTCGCGGACACTGGCGTCCTTGAAACTACAGATACCAAAAAGCTTGTTGTAGAGGAAAGGACCGAGAAAGAAACCAAAACGTTTACCAAATGCCGCAAGACATTCTCTTCCCGTTAACCTTTGGGACATTGGGACATTTAAATTTGAGTACAGTGCAAATACAGTAATCATTACATCATCATTACAGCCCCTAGACCTCCACTGCTAGAGATAGGCCTTCCAGAACATATGTCTGGAGAATTTGGCCTATACTCGCCATGCTGGCCAGACAGCTTGGAATAGAGAAATAAAATATAAAAATTAAACATTAATAATATACCTTACCAGCGCGGCGGCGATTATATTAAATTATTTTAACCATTTAGTTAATATATATATATATGTTAATAACAGCTCAACATATATATGTTAATAATAATTGTAATACCTAAAGTTTAAGCTGACAATATTGTATGAATACCTAGATGTAAGTTTTTGGACATATTTTAATTTAAAAGTTTAAAAAAATATATTATGTTTGATATTCGTATATTTGCTCGCCAATTTCCTTGGCAAATGTTGTTACGTTAAGTTAGTT
Organism: Tinea semifulvella; assembly: GCA_910589645.1. NCBI lineage: Eukaryota > Metazoa > Arthropoda > Insecta > Lepidoptera > Tineidae > Tinea > Tinea semifulvella. The sequence continues at coordinate 2,131,513 of OU342605.1, forward strand.
TACTATAAGACCTGTAAATTAGACATTTATGCAAATAAAGAGTTTTTATCTTTTTATCTTATCTTATCTCGTCAACAGCTCAGGAGACAAGAGGGCTTGGCTATATTTGTGCCAAAGGATCAGCATTGCAATGCTGCCAGTATCCTTGGCACTTTGCCCATTGGTAGATTTGTAGCAATTTATTTTATTTATATAATTTTTTTTTTTTTAATTTTGTGTTATTATTATTTATTAAGTAGTTTTTTTTTAAATAGTATTTTTTATGTTTTAAAAGTTTAGTTTTGAGTTTAATTGTTAATTTAGTTTTTTTAAATCATTACTTCCTTCTTCCTTTATGTAAATCAACTCGTATAGTAAAAAAGATAATTTTTCATAAATATATTCGCCGTGGTGATGACGCCATATAAACTTTATCCATCAATGAGTTACTAGAAACAACTCTTTAGTGATATTTTCTGGAAGGCTTATGTAAGGATTCATTTCCTGGTTTGGGCTCCAACGTGCAATACAATTGGAAATATGTAGCGTCAATTTCATTATTGTATTTATTATTGTAACTAATTTCTACTGTATAAATAAATAATTATTATTATTATTTCTAGGAGCTTAAGTAGTACTTACATTCGTCATAATTGCTGATAGTTTGGGGTAGGTTATATCGGACCTTCTGAGCGGATTTGCTTCTGGCTTTCTTCTGCACGTCATCAGAGCAAGGTTTGATTATGTTTCGCTTAAAACATTCGCCGACGCATACCTTTCTGAAAGACATGGCCAAAAACGCTATGAGTCAGATAAGAGGATACAATTTTCCTATATGCTGCCGAAACCTGGACCCGCAGAGCCACACCGCGTCGACGCCTTTGAGATGTGGTGCTGGAGGCGTATGTTGCGCATTCCGTGGATAGCGCGGAAATTCAAATAATTTAAATTGCGGAATCAGACACTCATGACTGACATTAGTCCCTAACACGCTTGGCTGGGCATGACGGCAATTCGAGCCTGATCCCGAAACGTGTGGATACACTTTACAGAGTTTATTGGCACGAACGGTGGATACTTTCCCACCCCGGTAGACTGGGGAAATTACTATCATCAGTCCGCCTACCACTTATACTTATATACTTTAAATAGGTACCTACTTGTCATGATGGGCCTATAGTATCACAGACAATCACAGGATAAACAAAATAAATAAGCAAATATAAGTAACTAAGTATAAATAAATAGACAAAAAAGATATAACAACCACATTCAAGTGTTGCAAAACTAGGATCAAGAAACTACACCTTCCCTAATCAATCTGGTTTCTGTACCTTGACAGAATTATCTAGTGCAGAAACCAGTGCACTTACTAACATTTCTGTTAGCCTGTCCTAGCTCAATGTATTATAAAAAAAATATATATATATTATTTGGCTAAATGCGACCCGCTGCGTTGTTTCTGACGACCCCTGAAAAGATGACGATCGTGATGATATTTACCCTTTCTTTTCTTTTTTTTCAACTGGTTCTCCAGAATCGGTGGTGTCACTATCAGTATCTTCATACTTGTAGAATCTTTTTACTTGTTTTGCTTTAGGCATGGCTGGGTACATTGATCGTTTTGTTTTTGTCACAACATTAATGGAAAGGCAGCAGTGTACATGGTTATTTACATTTTACTTAGTGAATTACATTGTTGTTGTGATAAATGTAGTTAATAACATTATTAGACATTTTTGTGTAACTATATTTTGATGTTTATTGTTGTTGATTGATTTATGTAATGACATTAAGTCAAACCAAGGTACATAATACAAGGAATAAAAAATAACGACAATAATGTGTTCCGAGACGCGCTTAAACTGTTTTGCCAAAGCTATGTGACGTCACAAATGACATCATTACTCGCGCTTAGACTGCTCACGATATCGAGGTAGACTGCTCACGATATCGAGGTAAATCGCTCTGAGCGCTGTCAGTTGTTTGTCATAATGTCCCGCGCCATTTTCAAGTTAATTTAATATTTTATAGAAAGTTATTAGGTTTTCTTTTAAATTATTTAATATTGTAATTCGTTTATACTGTTTCTATATTACTTCTTAAACAAATCTATAATTAATATTTAAGTAGGAAGTGAAAAAAAAAAGTCTGTAACACGGCAAGTTATTTTAAATTACTAAAATAAGTTAATAATATTAAACTTTACATATATAAAGATGAATAAACCGAGAGATGTATATTTGATAGTATTCATACTCAAAGATGTGAAATCCGTACATTTCATTCCATACATTTAAAAAAAAACTAACATTTTATAATAAAAATGTGAGTAGACCGTTCCGAATTGATATCACGCTCTGAGTATCCAAATCGCGATATTTGATTCGGATCGACGGTATCATATTCGTTCTAAGCGCTCTAAGCACGATTCGGAATCCTCATGTAGGTAAGGCATGTAAGGTGCGTAATCTCAGTCTGGAAAAAGCAACCGGATGACTCTTGGCATTTAAGTTCCTGAGGCAACGTGGAAACTTTCCTGCACAGCTTCTCACAAAATAGATGAAATCTGAGAAAAAGGACCATCCAAAATTCAAAGCGAGTTAATAAAATCATTCTACGAGTTACACTTATTAATTTAATTTTATTTAAAAACTTATCTAATTTATACAAAAGGCGAAATTAATGCCACAAGACATTCTCTGTCATTCTGTTAACCTTTGACACATTGCAACATTTAAATTTGAGTAATGTGCAAATAGAGAAGTAAAACATATGCTTGCTCTGCTAGTATATTGCTTAAATTCATAGTTTTTTGTTTGTAATTGCAACAGTGCTACACGCTACGATCAACAACGAATCCATAATGGCGAGTCCACACATACGTACATGTTTATCGAGCAAATCTCATCGAACAAATGGTATTGTTTTGTTTGGTTAAATTAGTGTCATCTGCAAGGAACATGAAAACGCGTTGACACGGTCAGAGTAGGCTCGAACCGAGTCAACTCTAAACCTACTCGTAAGAAACTCGTATTTTGGCAAGAGCGACCTTCACCGATCTGTTATCCGAATGAAATCCAATTTATCACTTAAAAAAAAACCCACCCCGCGTCTTTCTGTTAGCAATAAACTCCAAAATTACTGCACCGATTTTCATACTGTTTTCTCGAATGGATGGTTTTAGGAAGAATGGTTTCTCGAGGATGGTTTTAGGATATAATTTGTTGAGTTTTTGTATACATTAACGATATTTGTTGGAGGTGTCGGAAAAAAATAAGCCGTGAGATATAACAAAATAATGTATAGTGGAATTATGTATCATATATAGGTCTACAGAAAAGTCCGCGATGGCGTATGTCTATCTTTTAAGGATAACATACTTTATGAATTTTAATACTTTTTTCATATTTTTTTTCATTACAGCCCCTAGAACACAGCGTCCTAGACCTCCACTGCTGGAGATGGGCTTGGCGAGGATATGATATCAATATTTTTAATGACAATTTATTAAGGATTCCACGTTCCACGGCTTAACGTGCTCTCCGAGGCACGGGAACGGTGATGTTGTAAATCTATGACAAATGTACGTAAGAAAAGTGTATTTCTCATTGGTACATGCTTACGATATTATGTTCAATTGTTTTGTTAGTGTCAACTCTTTATTATATAAAGAGTTGATTTCATTCGAATAAACGATGGGTGAAGGTCGTTCTTTTACGGATCGTATAATAACAGGGTGCGTCCGCATTTTCTATAGTTACTTTGTACAATTAGGTTTTTTATCAATACATTTTCAGCCCCAGTAATGGCTCCAAGAAAACCATGTCCTTACGACAGTTACTAAGTAGCCCATTGCACTCAATAGTAACATTTTCCAAAGGTCTACTGTATTCAAACTACATTTTCGTATAGGAACATACTAGTACAGTAGAACCCATTTCCTCATCCTCTTCCCTATTTCATAACGGTTTTCCATCGTAATTTATTGGAAAAGTTCGTATTTATCGTGCTCTGTCTTTCAACAATAACATTTTTAATTTTAGATACTAAATAAAAAAAAACTATAATAATGGATATGAAAATGTCACTCATTTATTACAATAATCGATTGACAGTTCGGGTGCCGTCGTATTGCAATTGAGACCGGGGTCCGATGGAAATACATTATGCACTGTATTTGTTTAGTGACGTCCCATCAGAGATAGTCCCAAGAAGACTGACAACATTTCCCCTCTGTATAGGGAGGCAAATATATTGGCGGCAATAATTACCCGACTTCCTGTCTTCAGAAATCTCCGTCAGCTGTTTCTATTAAGTTATTATTGGTATTAACACGATATGGTTTTGAACCGAAATAAATAAAAATAATAATTATTAATAATAACAGTGGGTGTTAGTCAGGTAACAATAGTATTAGCCACCCAGTGGTGAATTAACTTACACTGAGACGCAAAGGTAACCTGCAGCCCTATTCTGTTACTTAAGCGCAAACGTTTGCAAGTGGATTGCGTTATTTACGTCGAGCTTGCGTCATAATTACAAAATATTAATCAATTCTCAACTCTATAAGCGCTCGACCTTGACAGCGTCCGTGCAAATATCAACTTTTATAGGATTATAGGATTCCATTATATAACATTTGCGCTTAAGTAACAGAATAGGGCTGTTGGTCGGAATACAAATACTTTACCTACATGATTTACTATTTACTTCGAGAGCCGTGAAACGGCCGAGAACAAGTGTGGAAAATGAATTATAGGTGATGAAGTTTCATCGTCATCATCATCATAATCACTAGGGGCTGCACAGAATCCTAAATCGCAACTGTTGGAGATAGGGCTTCCAGAACACAATTCTGGAGAATTTAGGCTATACTCGCCACGTTGACGAGACGGGTAGGCGATTGTCTAATGTAAATTTTAATGAATTAATGAAAAATATTAATGAATCCACAAGTCAGTAGTAGTGGAACTATTACCGACGGCTTAACTCAGAAGGTGGTCACAGTACCTGATGGGTACTTCTATGACCACAAGAAGATGAAGATACGGAAGCTTTAAATTAATTAATTTTACATTATAATTTTATATGTATTTTAGTTGTAAGGTATTCATCTACGAGTATGGGCCATCTGTTGCCTGATAATAAACAAATTATTATTATTATTAACGTGCTCTCAGGGACACGGAAACGGTTGTATTGTAAATCTATGACATTTTTTTTACTTTAACCTTTTTTACCTTAAACTTTTTGGGAGAGTGAGACAGTATACATAAATAGTCTGTATATATAAATATCCGCGGTGAAAGCTCGCTATTTTATTAAATACGATGATCACTTAGCGAGGTTTCACTGTACAAATACAAAAATACAGAAATTTGGACTCTGAATCCCGTTCAATACGGGCGAGAATTGTATATTTTACTACGCTTTTATATTTGTCAGGCCAGAAAGAGAAATTTGGTGTCCGCATTGAATGGAAGGGCCTATCGATAAATCTTGCAAGTGCTAAGCAAAATTTATTACCACCCCAAACCGAATCACAATAACATAATGGTAATAATAATATTATTTAATACAAAGGTCGCTTTCATCCGGCTCGAAGGACCAATGACTCTTTTTTATCACCATATGGTAATGCTGTATGTTTATCAATCAAAAATGTCATCCACATGTATTGTATACTCTTAAGGATAATTGTAAATTTATAACAAGATAGTAATTATTATTTGTGCCAACCTACTGTGTGGATTTTATTAGAGAGCAAATATTTTTATATTATAATCTAGAATAAAAATTAAGAACTACGTATTTATTATTTTTATTATTCAGTAATAAAATCTTAAGTTACGGTGCTGAGAAGTTTTCCTAAAAATATCGCAACTCATACAGAGCCCAATCAAGTAGGCAGGTCAACGATCGCGCGAACGTTGTCTTACGTAATTCCTTCTCTCTCTATTTCGCCTCTCGGCTGTGAGCGAGATCAATTAATAATAACACTCCCCAGCTTTTAGGTATTTATCACGATGGTTATACTCGTATTTACAGACGCAGCCTTATTCACCATACAGTAGTGTAACCATAAAGTTACCTTTTTTATTTCAAATAAAGGTTCTACTAATGGCACCTGAAGCATAAAAAATATATTTGCTCTTTTGACAATTACACGTGGTATACAGAGGGGAAATGTTGCCAGTCTCCTGAGGACTATCCCTAAAGGGTCGTCTGTAGAGAACATTATTGATTTCTAGTTTATTTTTTATTAGGTTTAGTTTATTTTTTGCATTTAGTATCACAAGGCCATAATACATAATACGAAAATTTTTTTTTGGAAATTGAGTTTAAAGATTCTGGATTCTTACATTCCAGCTTTTATTTCGAATAATCTTTTAAGTTGTAAATGTGAAATTCAACAGAGTTGTACTTTTTTTTATTGTAGTGTATATTTATTTATTTAAATATAATTATTAATTATATTATAATGATTAAAAAAAACCTAAATTATTAATTAAACTAAAAAGTAATATTTTAAAACATTAATTACTATTAAAACTATAATAATAAAAAAAAACAAAATAAAAAATTTGCTCCCAATCGCTGCCAATGGGCAAAGTGCCAAGGATACTGGCACAAGGATACTGGCAGCATTGCCACGTTGAATGGCAATGCTGATCCTTTGGCCCAAATATTGCCCAGTCCTTATGTCTCCCGAGGCTTGAGGAGCTGTTTTGACAACGCCTTGAAATGTTTCCAGATTTTTTATTTTATTTACTATTTTTATCAGGGCTTTGGACATCATAATGTTTAGGCCAGCCCTATTGTAAGATCCCGACAGCTTACAACTCACGGCACCGCGTGCTCCCTCAGTTCACACAGACTAACATGCCCGCGCGAACCCAAACACAGTCGTAAACTTCAAAACCTAAAGCTACTTAAATACACGATTTATATATAATTAATTATCACTACAGATTTGTTCTTTGATAACTACATTATAAATAGCAATGATTTAAAAATATATATATATATATTTTAATATTTTTTTTGATAGACAATTCCATCCCAATTCCAAGTGCCTTTAGCATTTAAAATCGCACTATACAAAGAAAAAAAAAAAGACTTGATCCCTTATATTATTAACGGTGCCATTAAATTTAATGTTTAGTTTTTAATAAATAAATAATTAAATAACCTCTAACAAAAAAAATGTTTTCTCATATAGAAAATTTTAGAAAATTTTGTTTGTAATTTTTTACTTAAAACTGTATTTTTCATTATTATAATATTTGTAATATTCTGACATTTATTTAGGTAATTAGATAGGTATTAGTTTTATTAATTATAATTTGATTTAATAGATTTAACTGTGAGGTAGTTAGATTAATTGTTTAATGTATAATATCTATTGCATGCCTAGTTTAAATTTATACTCAATGGTAATTATGAGCAGGCCGTCTTCTCCTTTAATTAAAAACACATTTACTCTGTCAATTATGTATGCATGTACTCAGAAATAGAAATATTGTTAATTTAGTTGGAGAACAAATAAATAAATAAAATAAATAAATGTTGAACCTCAAGTGATCTATTTAGCAAGTTATATATATATATAGTTACTTTTTTTCGACATTTGCTGTAGAAACGATGGGCCCGTGGGAATCGGAACTTAAAGCCTTTTATTAATAAATTGTTCCAAGACTCATTGACGTCTCTGGTGACAATAGGGCTGGCAGTTATTTCTCCCAAAAATTACGTATCATCATTCAAAGGGGAAATGCTGCTAGTGTATTGGGCACCATGCCACAAGACAGCGATTTGGAGGAGCTATTTTTTTGTAAATGTATTTTTATTTTCTATGTATTATTATTATTATTTTTTAGGTTAAATTTAGATTTTGTTTTAATATTGTTTATTTAATATTGTAATTCTTTTATATTGTTAGCAAGTTATTATGGCTTGCATTGTGTTATTTTTGATAGCATAACTTAACCATCTATTCTTGTAATGAATGATGTGCTTACCGCGGTAAATAATGTGTGGATAACAAAGCTTATTCCCAACACAATGGGCCTATAATGACGGTAACCTGTCAAACTTAGACAATCAGCAGAACGGGGGAGGAGTTGAGAGGTTATGACAGCTACCTAAATTCTACAAATACACAATAACCATGGTTTTATAAGTAGATATTGGTATATAAGGCAATATAGTCCGTTATATTGTAAAATATGTCTAAATGTGACCTTCACCGATCAAGTAACCAAATAAAAACTAATCCCTCCCTCTCCATTCCGCAACCGAACCACACGCACAGGTTAGAATATGCACCCACATACTGTAGTCACCATCCCTTCGCGTACGTACGTAATTTGGGGACTCATACATAAAATCAGTTTTTATTTTTCGAGTTAATAAAAATGAAAAATATAGTTAAAAAATAAAACAAAGATATTATGACAAAAGGGTCTATATTTCAAAAAATGGTGTTGGAAGCAGGTTCCAATAACCTCTGTTATTATACCATAGCCGACATTTAAATTTAGTGGAACAGTAATATCAATAAAAGTTAAAAATAATAATGAAACAAAATTCATAAAAAAATAAATAAAAACCAAGAACTTAAATAAATAAAAAAAAAGAAACCTAGACGGGAGCTGCCCCAGCCTAAAGATGTGGAATGCTCTTCCTCTGTGTTTCCACTTTCCTATAACTTGGAGTCCTTCAAGCGAAGTGTGAAAAAGCATCTAGTCAAGCCGGCATAGTGTTAGGGACTGATCTCAGTCATGAGTGTCTGATTTCAGTTGCTAACATTCATGGACCTTGCTTACTTACCATCATTTTTTTTTATAATTTTTTTTTATAGTTGTCTATAAAAATTGACTCCATAAAGTTATAAACATAACTTAAATTGAAATTAATTTCGATGCGCATTATTGTGATTTTGCTATATCTCCTAACTAAGGTATTCATGTTGCACGATGTAAAAAAAATCTTCATAAAATGCCCAAGTCAACTAACGTATTTAAAATAATATACCGTAATTGTGTAAATACTCGTAGCTTTATAATTGCATTTTTTTTTAGGTATTAAAATGGATATAGTATGTTATCCTTAAGAGATAGACATATGCCATCACTTTTTTGTAGACCTATATAAGATACATAATTCCACAATACATTGTTTTGTTATATCTCAAAGGGTTTAGGCAGGGTTTTTGTTGAAATCTCCCAGACGGCTTATTGTTTTCCGACACCTCCAACAAATATCGTTAATGAATACAAAAACTTAACAAATTATATACTTAAACCTTCCTCGAGAACCACTTTATCCATTGATGAAAACAGAATAAAAATCGGTGCAGTAGTTTTTTAGTCTATCGCGAACAGATTGAGAGACGCGGCGGAGGACTTTATTTTATAATATGTAGTGATAGTAATAAAGTACATTGCATTCGGATAACAGATCGGTGAAGGTCGCTCTTCTACATATCTTCTACTATGGCGATATATCATTAATGCCCGGTTTTTATACAGAATTCAAAAATAACACGAAAAATATTCTTTAAGATTACTTTTATGAAAGGATTGAAGACAAAAGTGTTCGTTTGTCGGATTGAATAAATTATCCATTCCACTTGGATTAATAATTGCATTGTCAAACAATAACGAAATTTCCCGCCAAAACGAATTGCGGCCAATTAGAACGCTACGCTGCCGCGCCGGCCGCCATGTTAAAATTTTCAAATCCTATTCCACAACTCTGCAAACACTTCACGTTTATAACTGACTTCTGAACTAAGTATATAAGAAAATGCAAATAATTAACACCAATACCATTTTTTAATTATGTGCAAACCATCAAAATCGGCTCACGCGTTTGTTCTCCAGTGTGCAAACACATAACTATTTTTTGCGCTACGAAGAAGACAAATTTCTAATTCCATAGATTCACCGTGTGGGTGCGGGGTCCATCGTGTGTGGGAAAGAGAGATGAGAAGAGTGGTGAGTCTCGGGATTGCGATCAGCATAGGCTGGTGTACAATTGTAGCTTCCTTTTTTATTTATTTTTTATACCGCAAAAAGACGCTCTTGGAGAAAATATATGTAAAAGCATAAAAATACTGCCTCCGTGTTTAACGTAGATTTAGACATTCCTGTTAATTCAATTTATGGTCGTGGTATTTCTCTAGTATGGTACGCTAAAGACATAATAGAATTTGCCACTTGTCATGATGGGTATAGTATAGTATAGTATAATATAGTATAGTATAGTATAGTATAGTATAGTATAGTATAGTATAGTATAGTATAGTATAGTATAGTATAGTATAGTATAGTATAGTATAGTATAGTATAGTATAGTATAGTATAGTATAGTATAGTATAGTATAGTATAGTATAGTATAGTATAGTATAGTATAGTATAGTATAGTATAGTATAGTATAGTATATTATAGTATAGTATAGTTTAACGTGTAAAAACAAATGCATTAACAAATAGGAATGCAAATTATTTCAATACAGTTTGGGACGCCTTTACAATACCAGTAAATAATCTATCCTTTTGTAATTTACTTCATAAACCACAGCTCATTACAAAAATAAATATATAGTTATACCCTATAAGTAACACATTGGTCATATATATATATATATATATGGCTTTACTATTTATAAATTGTACATATTGGTCGAAATGAATTAAGGACTTCGATAGTTGATAAAACTAAACTAAAAGGCTAACTAAACTAAGCAAGTCGCAAAGAATACAAACAAAATATAAGCATATCGTATTCATAATAATAATATGTGCGTACACAACAATAAAGTCATTTGTAAGAGGACAAAAACAAGAAAAAAAAAAAGATGGATGTGCGAATGTATGTGTGTGATGTGAGTGTACCTATGTGTTGTGTTAGTGTACGTGTTTGTGTGTGTATGGTGATGTAAGTGTGATGTACTTAAATATTGTGCGTATTTATCTTATCTTATGGATTAAAACATGTTTAAATAATAACTTTATCTTTAATAATCTTTAAATAATAACCAGTGAGATTACTCTGTACCTATGTATAAATTTTTTGAAACTAACAAAAATCACGATTCAGAAAACAATCGATCGAAATGTTTGTGTAGTGGTCGATTCGGTGTTCGAAATTTGAAATACAAGTCCAACGGACATCGGGTTGTACATTTCAAATTAGGCTTGCTGTTTGTTTATTCTTAGGATATATTCGATTTTATTTTATTATTAAAGAGAACAATACTTACTTCTGTAATGGTGAAAGATTTTTGAGTCTGTCATTTTATATTATTGTGTAATGCAACGATATAAGATGGAGCGGGCATCGAGCTCATTTTCAAAAAGTACAAATTTCTACTTCCTAATAATATATTATCTTCATATATTATGTATATCTACTATAATACGTATATATTGATGAGTATTTATGTAGTCTATGTATACATACTATTTAGGTAGTTTATTGGTTAGAATTGCACCCCACATATTTATACTGTCTCACTCTCCCAAAGGTTAGCTGGTAGAAAAAGCCGAAATGGCTTTAAGTTCGCCTTTGTACATACTTTTAAGTAAAGTGCAATAAAGTATTTAATAATAATAATATCATTACGACCGTATTCCTTTCGGGGTGGTCAGATTCGATCAAAGAATCGGATTCACATTTGACCAACTTCACTATAGGCTATATCTAATGTCAATTTTTAATGACAATTTATTAACGATTCCACAAGTTGGTATTAGTGGAACCAGGACAAATCTATGTAAATCTATGACAAATGTACGTAAGAAAAGTGTATTTTTTTGTTGTTTTTATTTTATACTTGCACGACATGAGACCTTGGGCCCACCTGATGGTAAGTGGCGCACAAGGTCAATAAATGTTAGCAACTAAAATTAGACACTGACATCAGCCCCTAACACTATGCCGGCTTGACAATGCTTTTTCACACTTCGCTTGAAGGGCTCCAAGTTATAGGAAAGTGGAAACACAGAGGCTGGAAGAGCATTCCACATCTTTATCGTGCGACAGATGTATGAGTCCCCAAATTTATACGTACGCCAAGGGTGTATTTATCATTGGTACATGCCGGAGGGGTTTGAACCGACCTTTGTAGGATTTTAAGAAAAGCGTTCTAACAACCGAGCCACCACCTTTATGTATTTTGGTTAGAAATGGGTTTTCTAAATTCACAAAGTACCACCGCGACTGTTATGTTTTGGTAGTCTGGTTTTACGGTCGTGATGATACTTGACTTTAAAAACCCAAGCATAAAATAAAACTCGCATTGTAATTGAACAAACAGATTCCAAATTGAATAAGAATTGTTCGTTTACTGAATAAATACATATTCGTTTGAAATTGTTTAAAATAACATGACTTCGCTAAGAAACCGCAGTTGGGATATTGATTCTGTACACGTAACGAATCTACATTCCAACAAAATATACGAATAAAATTATATTCGAGAAGAGATTCAAATGTGACATACTCGTAACATATTTCTAACAGAATACCTACCTGCTTAAGTTAATAATAATTAATAGTATAGTTAATAAAGTTAATAGTCTGCCGGGGCGGCGAAGTATCCGAGTTCATATTATAAATATAATATTTATTTATTTATTTATTTAAGAGGGCTGGCTCTTTTCTTCGCCCAAAGAATCAGTATTGCAATTTAGCGGGGAAATGCAGCCAGCGTTCTTGCCACCATTCCACGCGGACGGGACTTATATCCCTATCCTTAGTATTAATATTAATTTTATTTTTAATTATATTTAAATTAGGTATTTATATATATATATACTTTAAAAAGGATTTATTTACCACATTTATTGCAAATAAATAATTTATTCGAAGTTAATTAATATAAATTAAATATAAATTAAAAGCTACCTAAATAATAAAATTAAAAATAAACTAAACTATAAATAAAAAATGTCCTCTAGAGACGTCCCATCCGAGATAGTCCCAAGGAGACTGGCAACATTTCCCCTCTGTATAGCGAGGCTAATACGTTGGCAGAAATAATTGCCAGCCTTTCTGTATATTTATTTTAATTTTTAATATATGTAGTTAATTTATATTGTAATTCTTTAGAACTGATTCATGCTTTTTTTTTCATTCATTACAGCCCCTAGAACACAGACCTCCACTGCTGGAGATGGGCCTTCCGGAACTGGAGAATTTGGCCTACACCCGCCATGCTGGCCAGACGGCTTCACGCTTATGTATAATGTTATTTGTTAATTTTAAGAATGTAACCAGTATGTAAACTAAAGAAAAAAAAATGAATTATATATATAGGTCGTGTGTTTATTAGCAACAATTTTAATAAAATATTATTGTAATTTGGATTAAAAAAATATTTATGTTTTTGCAAATTTTCAGTGAAAATATGTTGTATGTGTGAGAGAGATGCAAAAGCGATAAATCCACTTAAACCAAGTGTGTACAGAATTATCCAAATACCGTTGTACATTTTGCTCGCCACAAGTTCCTGGTTGCGCGTTAACAAACTTTCCTGAGTAAAACAGTAGTTTTCCATTTTGCAAATTGCTAACTTCGACAAAAGCTGCCAACTACAACATTTTACAGTACATTGATTTTAAAGTTAACAACCTGACTTTGGCAGGATTAGAGTAATCTCTTAATCGGGTAGTTAAATTGCTGAATTTAGATCTGCTTTTCGTATAGTGAAGAACTGAATTATCATAATCACACAGCTCTAGAACGCAGAGTCCTAGTCCACTGTTGGAGTCTTCCAGATTTTTTTGTATAAATATTTTGTTAGGGATTTGATGTAAATTTTTAATGACAATTTATTAATAAAAAATATTAAGGTGTCTTTAATATTAGGAATAATATGGCGGTGACTCGGTTGTATGAACGCGTACCTTAAATCCTACAAAGGTCGGTTCAAACCCCCTCGGCATGTACCAATGAGAAATACACTTTTTTTACGTACAGCAGTCATAAATTTACAACACCACCGTTCCCGTGCCTCGGAGAACACGTTAAGTCGTCTTTCCCGGTTCCACTAATGCCAACTTGTGGAATCGTTAATAAATTGTCACAGAAAAATGACATCTGCCAAGCCGTCTGGTCAGCAGTGTAGGCCAAATTCTCCAGTTCCGGAAGGCCCATCTCCAGCAGTGGAGGTCTAGTACGCTGTGTTTTAGGGGCTGTAATTAATTAATGAATATTAGGAAAGCCCAGCTATTCTGTCGTCTGTACATAGTACTGTATAGCTCTACGGGAGTATCACAAACCCATCTTTGACTTTGACGTCGAGAAGTCGTATTTGTCAGTGCCAGCGATGCCTGGTCAATTTTTGGGTTCCACATACACAAAAAAAATTACGACTTTGGGAATTAGCCGCTCTGCAAACTGGTACAGAAAGGTTCTACCAGTAATATGAAAGAGCGGGCCCGCCTCATGAACGTTTCCACTAGCGACTCGGGTCTCTGGTTGCAGGCTTTTCTCTCAGAATCGGTTGTCGCATTCCTGAATCGAAATACAAAGACCATGGTGCCTTCGTCTCGGAGCCCAGATTGTCCACCCGAACCAGTCGATCATCTCGGACACCACGGGATTTCATGTGCTAGAAGTACCGGACGCATTCGTCGTCACGTGGCTCTCAACGACATCATCCGAAGGGCTCTTGTCACTGCTGGTGTACCCGCAATTCTAGAAGCCTATGAGATTGCGCGGAGCGACTGCGACTCGACGGAATGTTTTATTTAGGTCATTACCTTAATAATAATCTAGTTAAAATTTAAAATTATACCAAATTATATAATAAATTGATAAGCAGTGCACCGCCGCGACACATAACTTTGGTGCGGCGGCTGGGACGCTAATAATTGCACAAGTTTTGTTGGTACACTGTGTGTATAACGGACATAGCAACATTAGGGGATTAAAAAGGCTTTATGTCTAATATGATGAAACGTCAGCATTGAATTCCATCTAGCAGGCGTTTATGTTGAGCAATGCAACCTACCCAAATTCTTATTGGGGTTGACTTTCCAATCGTGGGGTGGAGTTGCACAGTTAGCCCGAATGGAGAACATATCATTATTCTCTCAGTTCCTAATGCGGGTTTGTGTAGAGCGCCTCTGCTTGACGGTTGGGAAGTCAACCCTTAGACATATTGTATCCCAATTTTCTACTTTTATACCAGTGTACCTTATTCCTCAAGAAACGCATTTATTATTATTATTATAATGATTGTTGAGCCGTGGAAACTTGGCAGGTCTCTGGTCTGGATGCGACGTCGAATAAATAAATAAATAAAAACATTTAGATTGCAATAAATAAATATCTAAATGTTTGTGTCTCAAAGCACAAAGTACTTAGTGGAACTGGAAGTAAAATATGATTAAATAATGAAGCCGACTAGACTACGTGTACATTTATGATAATAATCTTCTTACCTGCTAATGGCCTATTTTCTCTTTAATAATTAAACAGTAGTGTTTTGTACTATACAGCATTCATCGGGTACTGGGACAATATGTAAACAAACCACGAAATAGGTACCTATTTAAACGGGTTCAGAGTCCTTCGCGCCATTTTGCGCGGTCATGTCAAGTGCAATTTTTTGTTTTGTAATAATAATAATAATAATAATAATAAAGTTTATTGAAACAATTAAATTTTTTTTTTCTTCCTTATAAATATGGACTTAACTAAGGGAACAGTTTTACAAAACAAATAGTTAAAACCCTGACTCCAAGACTAGTTGAGCTGTGTCCTAGAAATCAGTGCTCTTCCTAGGAACTACAAAAATAAATTCACAACATTGGTAAGTACAATACACAAAATTTAAAAAAGAGAAAAATAGAATCAGTTAATGGTGAAAAAATAAAAACGGTAGCAAAATTACTTATAAATAAGTAAGGTTAGTAAAGCAAAATTATATATTAAAAAGTAAAATACATAAAACACCTAAGTACCCGTGTAGAATATGCCACTTAAATTATTTTTGGACAACAAAAAGATTTTCAGTTTCCTGGTAAGTTAACTGTTGTAACCAGTCATTCACTCGCATCTTGACTTCTTTCTTAGTTAAGGAGAAAATATCAAACGTTTTGCTGATCTTGTTGTACAGTACAGAACTAAGTACATAGAAATGACGCCTAGCCGTAACTGTTCTATGGCTGGGAATATTGCACACTATGTCGATTCTACGTGTTTTGTTATAAAAAGAGGGATCATATATTAAGCTACCATGTTTGCGAAGGACGGTATTTAATATGTACAACTGCCTTACAGTAAGGACTTTGCAACTGGAATATAGTTCAGTAGTAGGGAACTTGAATGGCTTCCTTGACATCACCTTCAGAATTGCCCGCTGAGCCCTTTCAAGTTGCAAGAAAGTAGTTTTATCTGCACCTCCCCAAGCAGTTATACCATAAGACAGCAACGATTGAGCTAAAGCAAAGTAAACAACTCTAAGAGTATCGGAATCTGCAGAGTCTCTCAAACTCTTAAAAACATAGATTAGTTTCCTAATTCGACCAGTTATTGCAAGAAGATGTTCATGCCAGTTTAGATTGCTATCAAGATGGATACCAAGATACTTGATGCAGTCCGTTCTAACTAATTTCGTGCAGTTACAGCCGGTCATATCTAAGCAGGTATGTGCTCTGATTTCAAAAGAGTTTAAGGGTGGTTGCAGGGTGCTCTTGATTGAAAAGGTAATAAATTTAGTTTTTTCTGCATTCAATGTCAACAGGTTGGAGCTCAAGCACGCCATCACAGATGCCAAGGCAGCCTCCGCACTGACTTGTACCTCCCCCCAGGTATTGCCGTCAATAAGAAGTACAGTGTCGTCTGCATATGTTATTATCCTACAGTGTTCGATGCTTAGTTTACACAAATCATTTATATAAATTTGGAAGAGGGTAGGCCCCAATACACTTCCCTGAGGCACACCAAAAGTAAGGAGCTCATCATCTCTTTGACAACCACCTATTCTAACACATTGGCGTCTTTCAGACAGATAGCTTCTAAAGATGTCGAGAACAACGCCTCTAACACCAATGTCCTCCATCTTCTTCAGGAGGATCGGGACAGAGACAGTATCAAAGGCCTTGGATAGATCCAGAAATATTCCAAGAACTTTAACCTTACCATCCAGGCACTTTACGACTGTTTCAGTTAGTTTTAATACCGCATCTTCGGTTGACAGGCCCTTTCTGAAGCCATACTGGTTGTTGGAGATAATATTATATTTATCTAAATAGTTTACGAGTCTGTAATTCAATGCCTTCTCCAAAACCTTTGAGCACGATGTCAGAATAGAGATGGGCCTATAATTATTGATACTGTCTCTGTTCCCACTCTTGTGTATCGGAATAACTAAAGCTTTTTTAAACACTGTCGGGAAAACACCCTTCGATATCGCCAGATTGTAAATATAGAGCAATATAGGGACAAGCTTCTTTCGAGACATTTTTAATACTGAAGACGGTATACCGTCCCATCCAACTGCACATCCACCACGCAGACTCATAATCAGATTTTCTACCTCTGAACAATCTAAGTCTAAGAGGCCAAGTGAGTTACACTGTGTCTTTATTATAGGATTATTTGAGTCGGTAGGCCCAACATATTGAGCTGGGACAATCTGCATGGCCAGGTTTCTACCCACGTTTACAAAGAAATTATTAACTGCGTTTAGTGAGGCTTTAGGATCGGCTGCGAGATTCAACAGTTCTTGCGGAGGGTTAGTTTGTTTCTTCATGTTGGTAACAGTCTTGATTACTTCCCAGGTGGCCTTCGGATCATTTTTAGTCTTTTCAAATTCATTCCGTTCATACTCTCGTTTTACTCTGCGTAAAATATTATTACAAAAATTTCGGTATCGTTTGTAGGTAATTATTAGTACTTCATTATTAGGTGTTTTTTTCAAATTAAGGTGTAATTTGTCCCTATTCCGTATACATCTGACAAGTCCGGAAGTTATCCACGGCTTAATAGTTCTCTTATTGCGTGGAATTTTAACAATTTCAGTGTGGGACTGTATAATGGAAGACAGTAACTCGGTGAAATTTTCAGCAGCTTTATTGGGTTCATCGATAGATGTAACTTGGCTAAAATCAGCATTATCAATGTCGTTGATCACTTCCTTGTATTTGATTCGGGTGTAAGTAGATTGAGGTTTATAGATTTTTCGTTTCAATTCTAGGTACAGCAAGACCGGGTTATGATCAGTTATACAAGTGTCGTACACCAATGTAGTAGCTTTTAGATCAGTTTTTAGCATAACGTGATCCAAACAACTATTTCCACGCGTTGAGATTGTATGTGCTGGAAGAAGACCATGCATTGCATTTAATGTTAAATATTCCTCAGCGAATTTATCTCCCAAATTGGGCAATATATTAATGTTTAAATCACCTATGATGGATATTGTTTTAAAACTTTTTAAGGGCAATAGTACTTTATCTAGGTTGCATATAAAGTCATCAGAGTTTTTATAAGATGGAGATCTGTAGATTGCAATAAGAGCTACACCAAAAGGTAGGGTACACAACAAACAGTTTGCAAAAGGAAAATTAGGTTCACTTATGTTGTGTGTGATAGTTGATTTAATATAAATAATAATTCCCTCATTTTGATTACTAAACGTAGAAGCATAAGAAATATAACCCGTCATAATAGGGATATTCACTGCCTTGCTCAGCCAGCACTCTGATAAAATTATCACATCGCATTGCAAATCAATTCTTGCCAATAAAAGCTTAAGCTCATCATAATTACGGTTTATGCTGCGAATATTCATATGTAGAACTTTTATGGAAGGTTTCGCTTTATCTATAAAGTTATAGCTCTGCTCAGGTAGACATAAGAAGGAATCAGAAACATTAATCATCTCGATATCATTTGTAATTTTATTTATTGTATCTATTTAGGTAAAAATAAATTATGGTATTGTATGAAACAACTAATCCTATCAGTATAACAGTGCTCTTACAGTTGGTTACTAACAAAGTCTTTAAAATATTTTTTAGTAATCGACAAACATTGCGTGAAAAATAAAGACAAGTTTTTTTTATTTGAATGTTGTTATAATATTGAGTTTTGTTATGATTTTCTATCTGATTAGATTTATTAACAAAGAAGTCAAGAATTTGAGTAAATTTGTGTATTACTAATTTGGCATATTTTATATAGTGGATATTCACAAAAGTACATAAGTTTACAAGTATTAGTTTAATTAATAGTAAATTAAGTTACTGTAAATATTGTTGGTCAAAAGTGGTGTTGTTTTGTTTAATAATGTTCTACAATGTGAATAGTTATGGAAAACGATAAATTGGACTTTGAATATGGGGCACAAGTTGCAGTTTATTTTTTGCGGTTTTCCCGCGCTGTGGACTCCCATATTTTACCCGTCGTGTTTGGGCTATAATGCCGCGAGTGACTCCAAGAAAAGCATTAAATTCTGCGGCATCCGGAATTTGATGATGACCTCATTAACTCATAGAAAAGAAAGATATATTACGTCAGACTTGGCTGTATGGGCTAAACCCTTTGCCTTCCCTATTACCTAATTCATTATCCATCGCGAGAATAGAAAAAAAAGGAGTTCTTCGCGCCATTTTGCGTGGACATGTCAAGTGCAAGTTTTTGTTTTGTAAATTAATTTACTATGGATATTATTGGCCAAAAGTGGTGTTGTTTTGTTTAATAATGTTCTAGAATGTGAATAGTTATGGAAAACGATAAATTGGAATTTGAAAATGGTGCACAAGTTGCAGTTTATTTTTTGTGGTTTTCCCGCGCTGTGGACTCCCATATTTTACCCGTCGTGTTTGGGCTATAATGCCGCGAGTGACTCCAAGAAAAGTATTAAATTCTGCACCATCTGAAATTTGATGATGACCTCAATAACTCATAGAAAATAAAGATATATTACGTCAGACTTGGCTAGGGCTAGACCTTTTGCCTTCTCTATCACCTAATTCATCATCCATCGCGAGAACAGAAAAAAAAATATTACGGTTTCATTATATCATTACGTCACTTATAAATTGTCACTACCACCTAACTTGCAGCTCTATGTGCAGACAGATATCGACACCCTGTGTGCAATAGCTTGGCTTAACTCAGATCTATTTGATATTAGCTCTTGGTCGAAACGCTTTGGAGTAGTTGTCAATCCGACCAAGTGTCAAGGAATAGTAATAGGGAGTTCCCGACAACTATGCAAATTTGATCTTAATTCTGTCGATCCGGTTCGGTTTGACAACGTTCCAATTCCGTTTAGTAGCGAAGTCAAGAATCTAGGTATTTACCTAGATTCCAACCTAAGCTGGACAACTCAAAAGCTTTCTGCCGATAAAAGCTAAAATAACCCTTGCCCATAGCCTCCTCCCTCCTCTTCTCGACTATGGTGACGTATGCAGCGTTAATATATCAGAGGTATTGCTTAACAGGATGGATCGGTTACTATAAGCATGTATCCGGTTCATCTATTGTTTACGTAAATATGATCATATATCTGAGTATCGCGCTAGGTTGAAGTGGCTACCAATTCGGTATCGCAGGAATCTTAGAGTTCTTTGCTTACTATTGTCTGTTCTGAATAAACCTGCGACAACGAAATACCTCAAGAACAGCTTTGCCTATCTCTCTTCGTTCCATGATAAATCGTTGTAGAGACAAATTTGTGGAACAATTTGCCTCCTAACATCAGGCAAGTAACCACCAGATGGCTATTGAAAAAAAGTGGTCTTTTCGCATTTCATTTCCCAACAGAATTTGCAAGTATATTATTATTATATTGATAAATAATAAATATTTCCAGACAGGTCACACAGCGCCATCTAATTTCCGTGGTAAGCTACGAGGCTTGTGTTACGGAAACTAGATGGTTGATAAACTACATATTATACTATTTTTACTATATACAATATTAATATATACATATTATACATATAAACACCCAGACCGAGACAAATTATACAATGTACAACTTGCCCCCGGTGGGAATCGAACCCACGACCTCCCGAGTTCACGGCAACGTTTGTTACCACTAGACCACGGAGGCGGTCAAATTATTATATTATATATGTATAGTTTATGTATTAGTATTTAGTTTATTATACACACATCAAAAAAGTCTAGGGATCAAGCATGTTTATGCGGATTTCTTGTGATTGAGATGTGGCTTTGTAATAAATTTATGATTTTATAAATTTATATGGATCCTTTTTGGTGCATTTCATAATTTAAAACAGGAACTGTCAATCAAATTCGACTAAAAGATGAAAATCAGCTGTCAATATTTTCCCTATAAAAACATAAGACGCATTGAAGACATTATTAGTGCTACTGTTTCCCTACTACTGATTAAAACCAACGTTATTATGGAGCGGCGACGTCATTTAAGCAGGGAAGAAATGATCAGAGCCGTGGGAATGATAGAAGCTGGTTCCCGGCAACGTACTGTGGCTTTAGCTCTGAATACAAGTCAGAGTGTTATCAGTCGACTTTGGACACGTTACCGAACCACTGGTACCGTGGCTGAGCGCCATGGAGGACGGTATCGCTGCACCACACGGAGACAAGACCGATACATTCAAATCACAGCTCGAAGAACTCCAACAATAACCGCCATGATGTTAGCCGTGAGCCTTCATCGCTCTTCAGGGAACTTAATTAGCGACCAAACAGTCAGAAACCGCTTGCATGAAGTGAACCTTCATTCCCGAAGACCGCTACGGGTACCACCTATAGCAATGCACAATCGTAGGACTCGATATCAATGGGCTCTTGAACACAAAAATTGGACAGAAGAACAATGGCGTTTCGTGTGCTTTTCTGATGAGTCTCGTTTTGGTATGAGGCCGGATACAAGACGTATACGACACTGGAGAACCCCTGGACGCCAACAGCGATTAAAATCCTGCCAGGAAGTCCATCCTTATAGTGGTGGAACCATCATGGTATGGGCGGGTATTTCTATCGGCGGAAGAACTGAGTTGATTTGGATCAGAGGCAACCTCAACGCTCAAATTTATGCTGAGACGGTTGTATCAGACGTCATCGTTCCTCTACAAGTGCATATCGGTCCCTTATTTCAGTTAATGCATGATAATGCACGACCGCACACCGCAAGAGTTGTAAGACAGACTCTCGCCGCAGCTAACATCAATGTCCTGCCCTGGCCTGCTCAGTCGCCAGACTTGAACCCGATTGAGCATGCATGGGATATTCTTCAGAGAAGAGCTCTGCCGAATATGGAGGGTATCCAGTCGCAAGAAGACCTTTTTTTGTTGTTGCAACGAACATGGGCGGCCATTCCACAGCGTGATTTGGATGAACTCATTTTGAGTATGCCAAACCGATGTTCTTGTGTTGTTAGTGTTCGCGGTAGAAACACGGATTATTAATTGTTTAAGTTACCCAATAAAATTAAAAAAAAAACTGTTATTTCAGTCTTTTTTTCGAACTTTAATGTTAGTGGTTCAAATGTCAAAAATCCCTTTATTAGGAAAATGGCATTTTTTTTTACTAATGCAAAGGTGATTTGGTTTATCGTTACTGTAGACAAACGAAAACATTTTATTTGATCAATCCTTAAAGAAAATTTTAATGAATATCAATCAGGAGAAAAGTTATTGCAAAAATATATGTTGATCCCTAGACACTTTTGATGTGTGTATATCCATATATATGGGATGTTGTGGGATTAAGCGTGTCCTTTGTACAGAGTGCAATAAAGTTTTAAATAAATAAATACTTTTCTAATAATAAAAATCTCTTTGCAATGGTCCAATAAAAATGTAAAAAACTTGCTCACACTATAAATGTTCCAGAATGTATTATCCATTTATATGATGTCGTTGTGAACAGATTTGGCGCTATTTGCACCAATACCACCTCGAGCGGAAATACAAAAGCTGTGTTCACACGACAACTAGTCCGATATTCTTCGCACTCAGTATTTCTTTTGTAAAATCAAATTTATAAACACTGACAATAATTGATGATTTATAATAAAAATATTTACAAAATATTAATATTAATACTACGGATAGGAATATAATGAATTGCAATAATGATTCTTTGAGCGAAGAAAGATCCAGTCCTCTTGTCACAGGAGACGACAAAACGTGATGTTATGTCTTTTAAAAACCCTTTTGGTACTTTTTAGTCTGAGATAATTATAAATTTATTTGAAGTTAATTAATATAAATTAAATACAAATTAAAAGCTACCTAAATAGGATAGGGCCTATTATTATTGTCGTGTGAACCCGCCTTCACGGTTTCCGTCGTTATACAGTTATACGTCTGTTACCAAAATATGTTCTACAATTTCATATTGAGCATTCATAAAATCTTTTCTGTTCCGTTTTCATCAACTTTTCTTTTAAGGATTTTTTCTTCGTTCGATTCTTGTTTGAGACCACCAAAATCTTTATTTTTACGTTTCTTGAGACATCGACGAGCTTGTCATGATGGGCCTAAAGTAAAGTTGACTAAATGTTTTTTTTTTTTTTTGTACTTAACATGACATGTGACATCGCGCCCAGGTGGGTGGGGGTCCAAGAATGGGAGCAACTGACGCCGGTCACCACGACCAACATCAGTCTCTACCACTATGCCGGCCTAACAAGATGCCTTCTCACAATTCGCTTGAAGGACTCCAGGTTATAAGAGTGGGGAAACACACTGGCTGGGAGAGCATTCCACATCTTCAGCGTGCGACAGATGTAAAGGTCTCCAAATTTATGAGTACCTACGCGTAGGGATAGTGCGTGTGGTTCGGTTGCGGAATAGAGAAGAAGGGATAAGGTTATGGAGCTCCTCAGAACACTAGCCGTGGTATAGCTTGTAGAACACGCTCAGAGAGGCAACTTCACGGCGAAGCTGCAGTGATTCGAGAGTTTTAAAGATAATAGACTCTTTAACAAAAAGCGTGGTTTAATTAAAAATAATTAGGTGGTAGGCGGACTGATGGTGGTAATTTGCCCAGGCTGCCGGGGCGGGGAAGTATCTACCGTTCGTGCCGATAAACCTAGTAAAGTGTATCCACACGTTTCGGGATCAGGCTCGAATTGCCGTCATGTCCAGTCAAGCCGGCATAGTGATAGGGACTAATGTCAGTCATGAGTGTCTGATTCCAGTTGCAAACATTCATGGACCTTGAGAGACACTTACCGTGGCTAGACTAGGCAAATTACCATCATCAGTCCGCCTACCACCTTATTTGTTGTTCTTGAAAGTATGTGCCATTTGCAATGATGTCAAATGCCAACAGCGCTTGCGACAAGACTTACTGAATTGACATACATTTGTACTTGGAGAACACGTTAAGCCGTCGGTCCCGGTTCCACTAATACCAACTTGTAGAATCGTTAATAAATTGTCATTTAAACTGACATCAGATTCTCGCCAACCCGTCTGACCAGCGTGGTGAGTGTAGGCCAAATTATTATTACTATTAGGTACACACAACAGAAATGAGTACAAAACATTTTTTGAATATCAAATTTTTACAATACAGTTCCAATACTATCTCCATAAACATGTGCACACAGCATACAATTATGAAACATTTACATATATTTAAAAATAAAAATAACAATACAATACCCACAGTGAGTAGTTCGTAAATATTAATTTAGTTTGCTCGCCGTCCACAGCAAATTACTCCTTGCCAAAGGCTAGAAACAATCCACTATAAAGAGCGAACACCCTTATTTAGGATAATTATTATTATTATTTTAATCTAAAGATATATATTCTGAAAGTCCCATCTCCAATAGTGTTAGTGTTATACTTTGTGTTCTAGGTGCTGTGATGTGATTCATTTATAATATTAGTAGGTACGTAATTTTTCTACAATTGTTACCGCTAGACTACGAAGCTCTAACCCGACCATATTATAAATGAAGCTTGTTTGTTGTAAGTAATTTATTCATGTATTGTAACTCATTTTAGAGCTGAGTTAATATTCAAGGGTAGTTCGTTAAATGTCATACTATAACAACACTTGAATACTAATTATATTTTGGCGCTTAATTATCTAGTTTGGTATACAGGGCGGAAAAACATACCATACTTGCGGCTCTAGTCTTTGTCTTTTTTTTAGTTCTCTTTTCCCGATGGATGATGGATGAGATGATAGGGAAGGCAAAGGGTCTAGCCCATACAGCCAAGTCTGACGTAATATATCTTTCATTTTAATGAGTTAATGGGGTCATCATCAAATTCCAGATGCTGCAGAATTTGATGCTTTTCTTGGAGTCACTCGCGGCACCATAGCTCAAACACGTCGGGTAAAATATGGGAGTTGACAGTGCGGGAATACCGCAAAAAATAAACTGCAACTTGTGCCCCATATTTAAAGTCCAATTTATCGTTTTCCATAGTTATTTACATTGTAGCACATTATTAAATAAAACAACACCACCTTTGACCAATAATATCCACAGTAAATTAATTTACAAAACAAAAACTTGCACTTGACATGTCCACGCAAAATGGCGCAAAGAACTCCCTAGTCTTTTTCTTTTAGCGCAAACGTTAAGAGCGCTTAACGCTGGTTTAAAGAAAAAAAAAAAGACTTCTGAGAAAATATTGTCTATCACCTTTTTAGGAAATAAAATTACGGTCATTTTGGAGATATATAGTACAAAAACTAAATACAAGTCTACCTCGATTCCTGGCGCCGCATCAGACTGGAATATTCTTATGAATACATTTGAACATCATTATAGGATCCCATATGAACTACCTGTATCAACATATAGGCCAGACATTTTTACCGTTCCGTAGGAATTAAATATTCCAAAAGAAGTCGTACATGATGATCTTACAGAAGAAATGAACAGGATCGGGTTTAAGACGCAGTGGAAGTTGGTGCGAGAGGAGTTCCAGCAAAATCTTTGCACCACTTACTAAGCAGGTCTGCCGTTAATACATTTATGGAAAGAGCTTCTAAGTCGTCATAAAAAAGGAGGCCTCCTTTTCAAACCAGCCTATTGTCGGTCGCAAGCCCGAGACACCATTCTTCTCATCTCTTACCCACACACGATGGACCCGGCACCCGCATGGTGAATCCATGGAGTGCTTGGAATTATTTCTCCTCTTTCTCTTCATAGATTTGTTTTAGTAAATGTTTATTGTGCGAGCGATAGAGATAAAAAAGCTCAAACTGAAACGCTGTTAAGAATAAATACATATTTAAATTCATATACATATAATATTATTTCTTGAAACAAGACTTACTCATTTGACAACAACTTATGATATAAAAAATAAAAAAAACCTACTTACTAAACCTAATTTAAATATAAATCGTATCCGCGCGGCATGGTGGCAAGAACGCTGGCCGTATTTTTCGCTATGCTGATACTCTGGAAGAGAAAAGAACCAGCCCAGCCCTCTTGTCACCAGAGCCGACAATTAGACAAGAGGTGATGTTTTTTTTAAAAATGTTTTAGCGCTTGGACCTCACCGGCCTAAAGTCTCTACAGCAAACGGCAAAACACGTAGTCTTTGATTATAGATACGTATTTGTGACAAAGCCAAAGAGTCGACACAAGTGGCATCCCACACTAAGGCCCGTCCCCGCTTCCAGGGGATCAGCGTCATACCTTCAGCTCTCTTGCCATTATCGCGGACTAAGCACCATTACCGCTAAGTACCTTACAGATGCTCTCAATGTCCTACAGAGGCGGGCTATTCGAATAGTGGACGATACTACAGTGTCCAAAACTCTCGAATCGCTGCAGCTTCGCCGAGATGTGGCCTCCCTGAGCGTATTCTACAAGCTATACTACGGTGAATGTTCTGAAGAGCTCCACAACCTTATCCCTTCTTCTCTATTCCGCAACCGAACCACTCGCACAGGCCAAAATATGCATCCACATACCGTAGCCACTATCCCTACGCGTACATATAAATTTGGAGACTCTTACATCTGTCGCACGCTGAAGATGTGGAATACTCTCCCAGCCAGTGTATTTCCCCACTCCTATAACCTGGAGTCCTTCAAACGAAGTGTGAAAAAGCATCTTTATAGGCCGGCATAGTGGTAGGGACTGATGTCGGTCGTCCGAGGCTGGCGTCAGTTGCTCCCATTCTTGGACCTCGCGTACCGCTTACCACCAGGTGGGCGCGGTGTCACATGTCGTGCTCCGTATAAAAAAAAATAAAAAAAAACTAATCCAGAGGGTTCCAGAATAGCTGGAACCTCAATGGTGGCAAGAGCCCGTTTTATTTTATACATATCTATATAGACATACTCGTATATCATAGACATTTATTTATTATACGAACCACCACCGTTAGCGCTCACATTCGAATGTTAGAACATGACACGAGTGTTCAAAAGCTTAAAAAATCCTGTCATACAAAGTAGTATTCTAATCAAATCCACTACCTCTGGCCAATTAGCGCGATATAGTGTTATAAACGAAGCGCGTGAAAACTGCACCGCCACAAATTTGATTTGAATTTATAAAGTGACCTAGTTCGGGGAATACCCGCGGTGTCATACACTGCGAGCATCTCTGATATCATAATCTGATAGGTTAGTGTGAAGAAGGACTTTTTTCCTATCATGATTATCACCACAGGACTAGATGTTTCTGTTTTCTGAAAATTAGACCTACTTTTGTCACGCTGAGTGTACGATGTATTTTTTTGTCAATTTCTTAACGAATCTACAAGTTGGTTGAACCGAGACCTCGGCTGAACGTGCTCTCCTCACAATGCCTGGGTTCGATCCTGCGATCTCATCATCAGCCTGTGACTGTCCACTGCTGGATATAGGCATCCCCTCAAGGTTCGCCATTTCATACGATCTTCCGCCACCCTCTTCCAGCGATTTTTGCCTCTTCCCGTACGTCGTCTTCACTCCAGAATGGGCTACACCACCTTCCGTCTTAAACACGTTCCTGATCATTTCTTCTGTAAAATCATTACGTTCGACTTCATGTTGTGGTCTTTAAAAATGTTTGGCCTATAGGCTGATACAGCTAGTTCATCTGGGATCCTATAATGATGTTCAAATGTATCCATAAGAATATTCCAGTCTGATTCGGCGCCAAGGGTCGACGTAGGCTGGTATTTAGTTATCGGTTCTGCGATAGATATGTCCGGCCCATTGCCACCTCAGCTTTATTCGAAGTCAAATACAAAAAAAATGATTAAAAACTAATTATAAATAAAACTAAAATAAAAATTACCTATTAAATCTTCACCACATCACAGCGCCGCCATTAGGACGAGCCGCTTTGCCGATTGGTATTATTGGATTAACTTTTAAATACGTCAACCAATATGACCGAGCGTGCTCGTCTTCTTGCGGTGTCAAGGTGAGAATCAGCACTGTGGCTGCAGCCCCTTCATCTATTATTGGAATTTTTAATTATTAAATAGTTTTTTTTATTGTTTTTAATTATTAGTAATTTATGTTTTAAAATTAAAGTTTTTAGTTTAATTAATAACCTAGGAAATAAAAACTATTCTTCAAAATACTTACCACCTGGGAGGGTGGTACTGCACGTTAAATTATAAGGGAAATATTTGGTTTTAGGTAGTTATGGCATTTGAGGTCGCTAAATTTGTTTACCCAGCTCTTTCACGAATTTGTGACTATCAAGAGAATATACCCACATTGTTTCAACCCCAAATGCCACAAAGTTATAATTTTGTTTAATGTATTATATGTTATGCGCTTTTTAGATTCGACTTCCCCACTCCGTGATATTAGAGGCCTTTTACCATCACTACGTAATAGACCTGATAGTTGGATGTCAACGTGTCGGACTTAATCCACGTTATCCGCTTGGGATCGGCAGCGCTCTCTGGTTCCCCGTCTTTAGCCTCTCCGAGGGAAGGTACTACGTTTGGTCAACGAATGCATAAAGGGTGATAGCGCTAAGTTTTGGCGTTCACCTACGACCCTGTCTAAGAATCTTTTGTTGATATTAACATCATTTTCACATAATTTAACATAATAATTACTTAATTTCTTGTTGTTTTATTTCTATGTCACGCCTAATGTTGTTGCAGCAAATGCTGAGCTGACCACCTATTTTTAGCCACACTTGTATGTTTTGGTATATAGAACGAGCTTAAATTTATTTGTTTTCATATTTTTTGCAACCTTTTCTATAAAAAAAAATATTTTCTTTCTTTCTTACATGGTATGCTAGAGTCATTGACGAGCATGTCACTTGTCATATATAGGTAGTAAAGTTCGCTAAATTGAAGCGTAACGAAACTAATTACTCTAAGGCTAAATAATTTATATTTTTGTCTTTAAGCCGTCTCCACAGTTCGTTGACTAACACCGTCATTTATTAAACAGGAGCCTGTCACCTCACCAGACAGTCCGAAACTTGCTCTCATACATTAATAAAACACAAATTAATTTAACTTTTGACAGTGTTGACCCGTTCGGGGAAAACTGGCAAACTCTCCCACAGCGACTGTTAGCCTGCATTATATAATTTAATCATTCTACTAGAATGAAATTAAAAATATAATAATTAGACTGTATTAGGAGGAGAATAAGGGCGTTGGTGGCATGGTTGTAAGAGCAGTGGTGGCTCGGTTGTAAAAGCGGTGGTGCCTCGGCTGTAAGAGCAGTGGTGGCTCGGTTGTAAAAGCGGTGGTGGCTCGGTTGTAAGAGCGGTGGTGGCTCGGTTGTAAAAGCGGTGGTGGCTCGGCTGTAAGAGCAGTGGTGGCTCGGTTGTAAAAGCGGTGGTGGCTCGGTTGTAAGAGCGGTGGTGGCTCGGTTGTAAGAGCAGTGGTGGCTCGGCTGTAAGAGCAGTGGTGGCTCGGTTGTAAAAGCGGTGGTGGCTCGGTTGTAAGAGCAGTGGTGGCTCGGTTGTAAGAGCAGTGGTGGCTCGGTTGTAAAAGCGGTGGTGGCTCGGCTGTAAGAGCAGTGGTGGCTCGGTTGTAAAAGCGGTGGTGGCTCGGTTGTAAGAGCGGTGGTGGCTCGATTGTAAGAGCAGTGGTGGCTCGGTTGTAAGAGCGGTGGTGGCTCGGCTGTAAGAGCAGTGGTGGCTCGGCTGTAAGAGCAGTGGTGGCTCGGTTGTAAAAGCGGTGGTGGCTCGGTTGTAAGAGCGGTGGTGGCTCGGTTGTAAGAGCAGTGGTGGCTCGGTTGTAAGAGCGGTGGTGGCTCGGCTGTAAGAGCAGTGGTGGCTCGGTTGTAAGAGTGGTGGTGGCTCGGCTGTAAGAGCATTGGTGGCTCGGTTGTAAGAGCGGTGGTGGCTCGGTTGTAAGGGCGGCGGTGGCTCGGCTGTAAGAGCAGTGGTGGCTCGGTTGTAAAAGCGGTGGTGGCTCGGCTGTAAGAGCAGTGGTGGCTCGGTTGTAAAAGCGGTGGTGGCTCGGTTGTAAGAGCGGTGGTGGCTCGGTTGTAAGAGCAGTGGTGGCTTGGTTGTAAGAGCGGTGGTGGCTCGGCTGTAAGAGCAGTGGTGGCTCGGTTGTAAGAGCGGTAGTGGCTCGGCTGTAAGAGCAGTGGTGGCTCGGTTGTAAGGGCGGCGTTGGCTTGGCTGTAAGAGCAGTGGTGGCTCGGTTGTAAAAGCGGTGGTGGCTCGGCTGTAAGAGCAGTGGTGGCTCGGTTGTAAGAGTGGTGGTGGCTCGGCTGTAAGAGCATTGGTGGCTCGGTTGTAAGAGCGGTGGTGGCTCGGTTGTAAGGGCGGCAGTGGCTCGGCTGTAAGAGCAGTGGTGGCTCGGCTGTAAGAGCAGTGGTGGCTCGGTTGTAAAAGCGGTGGTGGCTCGGTTGTAAGAGCGGTGGTGGCTCGGTTGTAAGAGCAGTGTTGGCTCGGTTGTAAGAGCGGTGGTGGCTCGGCTGTAAGAGCAGTGGTGGCTCGGTTGTAAGAGCGGTAGTGGCTCAGCTGTAAGAGCAGTGGTGGCTCGGTTGTAAGGGCGGCGGTGGCTCGGCTGTAAGAGCAGTGGTGGCTCGGTTGTAAAAGCGGTGGTGGCTCGGTTGTAAAAGCGGTGGTGGCTCGGCTGTAAGAGCAGTGGTGGCTCGGTTGTAAGAGTGGTGGTGGCTCGGCTGTAAGAGCATTGGTGGCTCGGTTGTAAGAGCGGTGGTGGCTCGGTTGTAAGGGCGGCGGTAGCTCGGCTGTAAGAGCAGTGGTGGCTCGGTTGTAAAAGCGGTGGTGGCTCGGCTGTAAGAGCAGTGGTGGCTCGGTTGTAAAAGCGGTGGTGGCTCGGTTGTAAGAGCGGTGGTGGCTCGGTTGTAAGAGCAGTGGTGGCTTGGTTGTAAGAGCGGTGGTGGCTCGGCTGTAAGAGCAGTGGTGGCTCGGTTGTAAGAGCGGTAGTGGCTCGGCTGTAAGAGCAGTGGTGGCTCGGTTGTAAGGGCGGCGTTGGCTCGGCTGTAAGAGCAGTGGTGGCTCGGTTGTAAAAGCGGTGGTGGCTCGGCTGTAAGAGCAGTGGTGGCTCGGTTGTAAGAGTGGTGGTGGCTCGGCTGTAAGAGCATTGGTGGCTCGGTTGTAAGAGCGGTGGTGGCTCGGTTGTAAGGGCGGCAGTGGCTCGGCTGTAAGAGCAGTGGTGGCTCGGTTGTAAAAGCGGCGGTGGCTCGGCTGTAAGAGCAGTGGTGGCTCGGTTGTAAAAGCGGTGGTGGCTCGGCTGTAAGAGCAGTGGTGGTTCTGTTGTAAGAGCGGTGGTGGCTCGGTTATAAGAGTTTTGGTGGCTCGGCTGTAAGAGCAGTGGTGGCTCGGTTGTAAGAGCGGTGGTGGCTCGGTTATAAGAGTGGTGGTGGCTCGGCTGTAAGAGCAGTGGTGGCTCGGTTATAAGAGTGGTAGTGGCTCGGCTGTAAGAGCAGTGGTGGCTCGGTTGTAAGAGCGGTGGTGGCTCGGTTATAAGAGTGGTGGTGGCTCGGCTGTAAGAGCAGTGGTGGCTCGGTTGTAAGAGCGGTGGTGGCTCGGTTATAAGAGTGGTGGTGGCTCGGCTGTAAGAGCAGTGGTGGCTCGGTTGTAAGAGCGGTGGTGGCTCGGTTATAAGAGTGGTGGTGGCTCGGCTGTAAGAGCAGTGGTGGCTCGGTTGTAAGAGCGGTGGTGGCTCGGCTGTAAGAGCAGTGGTGGTTCTGTTGTAAGAGCGGTGGTGGCTCGGTTATAAGAGTGGTGGTGGCTCGGCTGTAAGAGCAGTGGTGGCTCGGTTGTAAGAGCGGTGGTGGCTCGGTTATAAGAGTGGTGGTGGCTCGGCTGTAAGAGCAGTGGTGGCTCGGTTGTAAGAGCGGTGGTGGCTCGGCTGTAAGCTGTAATATACCATAGTATAGATGGTAGAACAAGCTCAGAGAAGCAACATCTCGACGAAGCTGCAGGGATTTGAGAGTTCCAGATATAGTGGCATCGTCCACAATTCTAACAGTATGCCTCAGAAGGACATTGAGAGCATCTGTGAGGCACTTGGCGGAACCATCCCAAAGGTAAGAACAGTATTCTATTGCCCAGAGACAACATATCATTGATATGCAGAAGGAAGAGTGTAGGTACACAGAGCCCTGCGGTACGCCGGCGTTTACTGACATGAGCTCAGACGCATTCCCATCTACAAAGACACGAACACACAGTGGTGGTCTAAAACCCTGTGTTCTAATCTATTACTAAGTTAAGCATGATTGTTTGTTAATCCCCTAATCCCGAAGTACATCACAATGCAGCATTCCTAATTATATTTGCCGTAGTACTGTTTATCCTTTGCCCTATTGTTCAATTTATACACCGTAGACCTATATTTTGTCTAGTTCATATAATACTTTGATGCACTGAGGAAGAAGGATATTTCCCACCACGATATGCAATCATCAACTGGGTTAAAGTTAAGGCTTAAAAAGATTCTTCTATCTTGGATGCAGGCCTGACCTTGTTTAAACTAAATTACCTGTGTTCGCGCCATTCGCGGTGTTTTGGCCAATTTTGGGTGGTTAGGCGATATTGTAATCCGTCGGTGAATAAACAAGCATTCCGTATTTGTTAGCATTATATCATGTCCTATCTCTTTCTCGCCTGAATGAATTCGTTTAATCCCCATGATACTGGTATCATGTTATTGTTGTAGACTATCTATATATTACTTATTTATACTTATTTATTTATATTTACTTATTTAATAGTTATACTGGTTTAGTCTTTAATTGTTCTCTTAATTGTATTGGTGGTGGCTTTGTATTTGAATTGTATTATTTTACCACGTTTTGTCTGCTGTGTTTACTACTAACTTAATGCTATCAGTGAAAATTTGTAAGGCTTTAAGTTGCTATATTTCTATTGTATTATTGTAGAGGCTGTAAATTTTCCTAAAAATAAATAAATAAAAATAAATAAATAAAATAAATAAATAAATACAAAATTGACAACAAAATGAAAAAATGTGACTATTGAAATATATTGTTAGTGGATTTGCATTAGATGTGCATTGGCAACGCTCTGAAGACTGCTCCCCAAGATACAATATAATTGTTTGGGGAAGCAGAATTCTGTTTCTCTTGCTTACTTGTTTTGATTTGTTACTGGACCAATTTTTGTAATTTAATTTATTTGTTTGCTTGTAGATTGCTAAGAATAAGGTAATTTGAAGTATGTGATAGCGATGAGAGGCATTGGGAATGACAGTTTAATGTATAAAGTAAATTAAATAGCTTTGTAGCTGTCAAAAATAATCTCTCACTGCGGAATAAATTGTGGTTTTCAATCAATTCGATTAATTAATAAAATTGAATTACATCGAAGGACCAGGCATTCAATATAATGCCCGGAAGGAAAATGTATTAAACAATATTTTTTTTTATTTAGTATTTTTTTATTTATATTTAACTAGCTGACACGGCGAACTTCGTACCGAATATCGTGTTACTTATTAGCTGAACTGAATAATGATGATTTTTTTTTTTTTATAATGACAATAGGGCTGGCAGTTTTTTCTGCTAGTCTATTGGGCACCATGCCACAAGACAGCGATTTGAAGGAGATTTTTTTTTTGTAAGTATTTAATTTTTATTTTCTATGTATTATTATTATTATTATTTTAGGTTAAATTTAGATTTTGTTGTAATATAGTTCATTTAATTTAAGGTTTTAATTATTAAAACTAATATTAACACTAAAACCTTTTATTGAAGTGATACAATGAATATAAAATAAATATTATGAACACAAAAAAATATATGTAAAAGTACATAAATCAACTATATAATACGTGGTCTAGTGGTAACAAACGTTGTCGTGAACTCGGGAGGTCGTGGGTTCGATTCCCACCGGGGGCAAGTTGTACATTGTATAATTTGTCTCGCTCTGGGTGTTTATATGTATAATATGTATATATTTACAACAAAAAAAAAGTATAATATGTAGTTTATCAACCATCTAGTTTCCGTAACACAAGCCTCGTAGCCACGAAAACTAGATGGCGCTGTGTGACCTGTCTGGAAATATTTATATTTATTTATATAAATCCATAAGATACCCTTGCACCCATAAAAATGTAAGTTATGAGTTTAATTTAAATTAAAACTAAAAAAAAATGGATTTATTTTGAGCTAACATAGGAAAAAAAGTGACTGAGCACAAGTGCGAGACTCGTAGCTAGCTAGCGTCAGACCAATAACAAGACCTTGGGTTAATCTAGCCTCAGTTAGACTTCGACTTGCAAGACCAAGACTATGGTTGGTCATCACTAACTGTTACTACAGCTTTAATTCAAATAATATAATTTGTGAAGTTTCGACATTATCGAATCCATGCGAGCGTCAATTTGAGCACCCTCGTTATAGTGTAATTAATTATGTACGTCCACACAACCATTGGGCTATTGAAGCTTTCAGAACCTACCAGTGGGTCTATTAGGTATCCAATAAACAGACGAACACTTCTGACAGCTTTGTATAGGTTGATTTACGATTTTATCGTATCTACCTATATCTAAGTTCAACTTGCAGATTTATCAGGCAGATTAAACATTATTTATTAATTTTATTTATTTAAAACTTTGTACAAGGGGCGGGCTTAATGCTGCTGGACATTCTCTGACCTTAGGGACAGATAAAGCATTTAAAGTGATCGGTGGGTGCAAGTAAAAATCAAATATATTATATCTAAACGATCACATTGTAAGCAATAAACAATATGTAAATTATATACACACATAAACACATACATACATACACACAATAATAACTGCCTCCGTAGTCTAGCGGTTAAGTCCGTGGATTTAGACTCGGAGGTACCGGGTTCGATTCCTGGTCGACAAAAAATTTTTTTAAATGTAAATAAATACATTTAATTAATATTTAATTTATTTGTGATATTTCTCGAGTTTGGTACGCCTGGAGACATCGACGAGCTTGCCACTTGTCATGATTGGCCTACAGTAAAGTTGGCTAAATGTGAATCAGCTTATTTATAAGCGTGGTTTTTGACCACCCCGAAAGGGAAACGGTCGTGATGATACTGATACTGATACAATACAATACAATATATATATATACATACACATACATAAACATACATATATACATACAATATAATATATATACATACACTAAGTAGGTATCTTGTTAGGAGCCATTTAAGAAATGCAAATAGACCATCTTTTTAAATTGAGCTCCTGCTGATGCTCCTGAGCATTAACAAGTCATTAAAATTTGCTAAGCTGCTGGTCTTCTGCTAACAGCTTCATCTTAGACTACTTCTATTTAAGGAAGTCTTGTTTCTAGCGTTGTTATTTTTTATGAATATCACCATGGTAAGCTTACAATATTAGTTCTCCTTAAAAGTTCAAAAAAAAATAATAATAATAGGTGGTAGACGGACTGATGGTAGTAATTCTGCTGGAGCCGGGAAGTAGCCACCGTTCGTGCAATTAAACCCAGTAAAGTGTATCCACACGTTTCGGGATCAGGCTCGAATTGCCGTCATGCCCAGTCAAGCCGGCATAGTGGCAGGGACTGATGCCAGTCATGAGTGTCTAATTCCAGTTGCTAACAATCATGGACCTCGCAAGCCACTTACCATCAGGTGGGCGTAAGGTCATATTACGTCCTAGTATAAAAATATATATCTGCCTACGGCCAATTGCAGAAAGGCTGATTAACTTTTAACATATACTTACACATCATTGGCTAAAATAATATATATAAATAAATATTGATCATAGATTATTTTTATTATTTTTAGCACTAGCTTTATTTAAAATAATTTAAATAATGACGTGTCACAAATTAAAGTTAAGCCCTATTAATACAGTTTTTTATCTATTAACTTCAGCAGTGATTTTTTATAATAGTTATGACTAATGTAAGGCTTTTGAAAAACGTCACAAAATCGCATTGCGTGTGGATTGCCCTTTAGTCGCGAGTTAATAACGGTGGGTAATTAATGAAATTGCTATTAAGGCTCATACACAGTACGCAGGTGAACGCAAACAAGTATGATATATGGTGACAAGTACGTGTCGAGATTTCATTTGTAGACCGAGAGCCTGAACGCGAAAATATGTTTTGAAATATTTCGTGCATTTTTTATACCCAGTGTTCTGAAAATACATAATTGATAATTCAAATTAAAATTATGATCGTAATACCTGTGGAACTAAACAAACCTGCGCGAGGGCCTACGCCGATATCATCGATAATTGTGCTAAAATATAACAATAAAAATTATAATAGATAAAAATGATAAACACAGAAGCAGATGGTTTAAGAGTTAATGGCCTTCTCATATGGAAACAGGATTCACCCTCCCATCCACCTCGATTAAACCCATTTATTGTCCAATTTTATAGTCTAAGTAATAATAATGGCAAACGTTCCATCACACACACATCCTTAGTAATGCCTATACCTAAATTAGAAATCTTTAGACGAAACGCCTCCTATATGAGCGCTAAAATATATAATTGTTTGCCAAAGGTATGGACAGAGATGCCTTATAAAAGATTCTGTACAGTACTGCATGCGTGGCTAGTTCAGGAATGTTTCTATACTTTGGAGGAATACTATGTGTATTTTAAGCAACACAAAGGTTTTTGTGAAGTAAAGTTACTAAAGAAGCAACGCTGAGTTTTTTAGTAACTTTACTTCTATAACAGTTGTTGTAAATTTTTGCATGCTTATGGCGAAATATGTGACCCATTTAATATTAATAAGACCTAATATTGTTTGTTACCATGTTTCCTGCAAATAAATATTTCATTTCATTTCATTTCTACACCACAAGCTTTATCAGACACGCACATATAAATGGATTTTTATTTTATTTATTTATTTACATATAGTGGTGGTGAAAAGAAAGGAGACTTACTGCGGGTTCTTCGATAGCTTCAAGGTCACTGTTTGTAAGGCACGACACACCACCATAGCATCAAGAGTTGAAGCAGAGTTTATGAGCGCACACAATTCACAATTTAAAGTCTTATATTTAAATAAATATGGGTTGAGTAGCGTTCACGGGTTCACCGTTCAAATATTTTATTCCAACTGACAGGTGGATCGCGAGGCCGACCCATTTTAAGGTGCGCTGCGCATTTCTCCATCTCTTTCACCCGTAAGTCTTATGGATAAGGAATAAAAGGGATATACATAAAGCGTGAGATTGTTCTAGAAGCATTATACTACATAGATAATTACGAGTATGTATATATATATATATATATATAAATAACGGCGTTAGTTTAGATGAAAAATACCCACTAAAAGCATTCAAATTTTTATTTAAAATTAAAAAGAACACCCGCGATGCACGAGTAGGTCCATTACTTGATCTGACCCGCAGCGCGTGACGGCAGTTGCGAACGATGACCAATTATGTGCCTTATAGACATACGTTAAACTTGTCAAACCGACTTCTGTAACCGACAATAATACTAAGACAATATTTATGAGTTTTTCCGCTCGGCTCCTGGTCTATATTTAGATAGACTGTAACTTAATATTCCGTGAATGATGAGATAACATATTCTGTAAATGACAAATCTCACCATTTTAGCGCCAAATTATTAATATTTTTGTTGTCAACAAGGATTACTGGTAAAGTGCTTGTATAGTCTGAATCTTTAACACACAAGTGCCGGCTTATTCCTTGTCAAGCGGCTCTCAACGACATCATCCAAAGGGCTCTTGTCACTGCTGGAGTACCCGCGATCCTAGAGCTTCTGATATTGCGCGAAGCGAATGCTAAAGACTGGACGGCATGACTGTTGGGCCGTGGAAACTTGGCAGGTCTCTGATGTGGGATGTGACATGTGTACACACATTAGCCAACCTTGTCCAACGCGGGGAGTGCGTCGGTTTCTGCTGAGAACCGCAAGCTGCGGAAATACGCCAACCTCGGTACAGGAGTTTGCGTCGTTTGGGATCGAGACGATGTGATCATGGACCCTCAGCCAGCGTCTAGCCAAGAGTTGTCCAAACGACTGACAGAGAAATCTGAAAACAGAAAGGCTGGCAATTATTTTTACCAAAGTATTAGCCTCGCTATACAGAGGGAAAATGTTGTTAGTCTTCTTGGGACTATCTCTCGATGACTTTTTATAAATAGTAATATATTTTTTAGCTAAAGTTTATGTGTGTTTAATTTTATTTAAAAACTTCATTGCA
This sequence comes from Tinea semifulvella, assembly GCA_910589645.1. NCBI lineage: Eukaryota > Metazoa > Arthropoda > Insecta > Lepidoptera > Tineidae > Tinea > Tinea semifulvella. The sequence goes on from OU342605.1 coordinate 2,170,097, forward strand.
CAAAGTACAAATGACTTTGTCTGTAGACATTCTTTGCTCTTTACCTGTTTCCTTTAAACCAGAATACGAATAGCGTCAAATTGAACTGAGAAACATTAATTGTTATAATTGAGTTTTTTTTTTGATTTGACTTGACCTCGGCAATGATCGCCAAAGCTAGAGCCAAAACTAACAGTAAATAACTGACTGTTTCATTTAGACTCCTCCTTTTCCTCCTTGCATCATTTTCCTCATTACTGAGGGTTGTGACGGATCACTTTGTCACGGATAATGCTGCACCATCCGGGTGTGCACACGGCGGCATGCAGTGCTATGTGAACTGGGATGTTGAGTGTGGTGCGGATCTGGTCAGTCCACCGTACCGAGCTTCGGCCACGTGGTCTTTTGCCTTCAATTTTGCCCGTGATCATCAGCCTTTCAAGATTAGCCGAACTTTTCCGTGCTATATGACCAAAATACTCAAGGACTCGTTGTAGGGAGATAGAGGAGAGCTTGGTAGTGGCTTTGGGCTCCTTGAGTTGGTTCTCCGCGCTGTCCACGGAATGCGCAACATACGCCTCGAGCACCACATCTCAAAGATGTCGACGCGGTTACGATTAGTGGCTCTGAGGGTCCAGGTTATGGCAGCTTAAAGTGTTAATTAATTATTACCACACTGCACGACAATAGCACCTAACCATCTCCCTTTTCTAAACACTTCTTCCTTCTTTTCATTTGTAAAAAAAAACAATCTGCCGACCCTTCAACAATGACAAGTCCCTTTTGCTTTTTTTCTTTTTTCTTTCAAGGCCTTGATTTTTACAAGTTTCATCCATGCATTCGAATATAATCGATGCATTCCAATCTATGAAACTTGTTTTTTAACAAAAGGAATATAGAAATTACGTGACTGCGGACAAGTCTTGTTTTAGTCCTGATAGTAATCCTTCTATATTCCTTTCATCTGACTCATAGCGTTTTTGGCCATGCCTATCCTTCAGCGTATTTCCGTTTCACAGAAACCGGGGTTAGAGACACTGGAGTCCAGGTATGTGAATTCAGTACCGTGTTCTGTGAGGTTCAGCGAGCTCCAATTTCATGATGCGGTCCACCACCATGACGTCCGTCTTCTGTTTGTTGATCTGAAGACTCATATCATTACTTATACGCTCCATACGAATTAGCAGTCTCCCCATTTCTGCTTTAGATGCAGCCAAAAGTGTTGTGTCGTCAGCGTAGCGTAGGTCTGACTAAATGAACTTCGACCAAAATAAAATATAAAAGAATTGAAAATCGCCAATTGTATTGTCAGCGGAAACTGTTGTGTCGATTCGTTTCGTTTCCGCCGACTCGTCAATAAACTAATGGTTTTTAAATATTTGTACTGCCAATTTACAATGGCTCTTTTGATCGTTCATTTGTTTACGAAATATAACTGCAGTAGTAATTGATGCTTTCTGATTCCTATTTATTGTAGCATATTCTATTTAAGATTAAGGGGCTTTGCACACTAAAACATTTTCCGAGATTTTTCGTATCTGAGCTTTTGATAAATGTAGTCAATCATTTATTGACTACGATTACGTGTTTGTGCCTTTTGGTCTTGAGACAATGGGTCCGTGGGGGCCAAGTGCAAAGAAGTTCTTAAAAGAGTTGTCTAAGCACCTGATTAATGCTGTATGTGACAAGAGGGCTGGCAGTTTTCTCGCGCAGCAAATCAGCATTGCTGTGCAGCGGGGGAACGCTGCAAGTGTTCTTGGCACACTGCCACAGGAACAAATCATGGGTGAGTATTTTTATTTATAATTAGTTTAATTAAAAAAAAAAAAACTAATTTAGCTTTAATTTTTATTTCATAATTATTTCATAACCTTTGTATTTTGCTTCGAATAAAATTAATATTTAAATTTTTTTTGGAATACATTTAGATTTATTTTCACTTTCATATACCTAATTATACACTGAGAAAAATAGCAAAATCCTTTAATGCTTTTCCTATATTTTACTAAAACAAATCTATGAATAATATACATACCGCGTCGAATTTGTAAAAGAGCAAATATTTTTATATTATAATCTAGAATACAATTAAATAACTACGTATTTCTTATTTTAATTATACAGTAATAAAATCCTAAGTTATAGCGCAGAAAAGTTATCCTAAAAATATGGCCACTCATATCGACCCTAATAAAGTAGGTAGCAAGAGGTCGACGATCGCGCGATTGTTTCTCTCTCTATATCGTCTGTTGGCTGTGAACGGGATTAATTAATAATGTTTTGTTTATCGGATAAATATTTTTACTTTAAAAAAAAATATTTACTCTTTTGCGGTATAAACTGAAATAAAACATAATCTCTGAAATACGCTTCATACATCATACAATTAATAAAGAGAGTACAAAGGTGAACTTAATATTACAACAGGTATTTTATTTTGTGCAAATAAGTATTGTTTTAATTTTAACAATATCAGACGAAGAATGGATATTTTTACATACATAATTAGGGTGAAATTCCGGGGGCTGGGTGAGGTGCCAAAACCCGCACATTTGCAGCATCTGGTCTCACGTTTTGGCGGGTTTTTTTCTTTATAACATCTCCGCGTTATTAGAAAACTTTCAGTTATTGCATTGCTTAATAACTAGCAAAGTGGGTTCTGTTTTTGTATTTATAAAATCATTGTCAGACCTTTGAGAGTTTTGACGGACACATTATAGTTAATTGATATGGTAAATATTACTAGTAATAAACATAGAAATATATGTTTTAAATATAATAATTAAAAACTACTTAAATAAATTAAATACATATTAAGTGATATAAAAACTGCTTTTGTGGTCTAGCAGTTAAGTTATTGAGTTTATTTAGGCGAGATTTTTTTTTTTAAATTTATTTAAAAACTTATTTGCACTTTGTACAAAGGCGGACTTAATGCCGAGAGACATTCTCTGACAGCCAAACCTTTAGGACATTTAGACAGTATCAATGGTAAGTTGGTGCAATATTATTAAATGACAATTTGTAAGATATATGTAGGTATATGTAGACATAACAACAAATACATACTAATAATACTTAATAATTACATTCTAATACATAAACAAGTACATATATAAATTATTCATTATGGATTATATATATATATATATATATATATAATAACAACACACAAAATAAAACCAGTCATGTGGAGATGGGCATTCCAGAACATATATCTGGAGAATTTGGCCTACACTCGCCACGCTGGCCAGACGGGTTGGCGAGGAAATGATGTAATTTTTTAATGACAATATATTAACGATTCCACAAGTTGGTATTAATGAAACTGGGACCAACAGTTTTATGTTCTCTCCGAGGCACGGGAACGATGGTGTTGTAAATCTATGACAAATGTAGGTAAGAATTTTTTTTTTCTCATTGACATTCTGAGGGGGTATTTGAACCGACCTTTGTAGGATTTTAAGGAAAGCGTTCTTTTAAACGAGCCTCCACCGCGCCACAAATACCGGGTTCGATTCCTGGAGTGTCCCACAATAATTATTTAAATTTATTTGTGGTATTACTCGAGTTTGGTACGCTGTAATTATGGGCCTATAGAAAAGTTAGCTAAATGTAAATCCTCTTCTTTAAAAAAAATGTGGTTTATGACCACCCTAAATGGGATACGCACGTGATGATACTTTACTTTTACATGTGAACTAAACCTAATAAAAATAAAAGACGTCTCATCAGAAATAGTCATCAAATGGGCCAACTTTTAGGGTTACTGCCAAACTCGCGTAGTACATTTTTTTTCCAGTACATTCAGTTAAACATGGGAAAAGTATTAATTTGGAATACTTGCTTGGGAAAAAAGTGGCATTTTCTTCCGAACTAGAGCAGTTGGCTATAAATTTTAGGCAACAGTTTACAGATGCATTATTTAGGATTACATAAGAAAAATAAAATTAAAGAAAAGTTAAGATTTGTAGCAATAGGAGTTAAAAGACTGTCACAGAGTGTAGATTTACTCGATTTTTTAAAAAATACCTATAACTTTTTAAATATATAACTAAGATTTTATTAAATATTTTTCTGATAACTATTATTGTTCGCCTATCACCCGATTCCGGACAGAATTTAATGTTGTGGCTTGTTACCAGCGTCTACGAGTTTCGTAGCAACTAGGATATATCTCGTAGCACGTACGTAGCGCCGTTGTCTAAAGCCGTTACTTATTGGTAATTATGTTCTACTTAATTATGTAATACTTCGGGATATTAACTTGAGTTTGCAAGACTTCATACACTTGGGGACATTGCAAACGGAATACAAAATATTTTTAATTAAACTAAAACCTAACTTTTAAAACATATAAATATCTATTAATAAAAAAAAACACAAATAAACTAAAACAATAATAAAATGAAATAAAAAATATATAAATAAAAAAATTGCTCCAAATCGCTGCCAATCGGAAAAGTGCCAAGGATACTGACAGCATCCTTCCTTTGGGCCAAACAATGCCCAGCCCTCTTATCTCTCGAGGTGTTGACGAGCTGTTCTAACAACGCCTTTAAAAAAATCCTGTGCACTTGGTCCCCACGGCCCGATAGTTTAAACTCCAAATGGCGCAAAAACACATTTTCTAATATTTCATTTCATTACAGTCCCTAGAACACAGCGTTCTAGACCTCCGCTGTTGGAGATGGGCATTCCAGATCATATATCTGGAGAATTTGGCCTACACTCGCCACGCTGGCCAGACGGCTTGGCGAGGAATAAGCTGTTTGTATTTCTCGCCACGCTGGCCAGACGGCTTGGCGAGGAATAAGCTGTTTGTATTTCTGCCGTTTAAGTTTCGCGTTTGTTTGTACTAACAAAAGATGAAGGGAAAGCCTGCAGCCACAGTCCCGATTCTCACCTTGACACCACCAATAGTCGAGCACGCTCTGCCATATTGGTTGAAAAATTTGAAAGTTGATTTCGTACCAATTAAAACCACCGGCGCTGTTATGTGGTAAGAGTTAAGACGGACGTGTTGGGGCAAGCAAGCTTCCACGCGCTTATAGACTCTGACATACATGAAATATTGTATGAATTTAACAAAAACATTGTTTAAAATATTAACTTAGATGTCTTTAAACGCGTACTTTTAATTTGATGGGTAGGTACGTCAATAAACAGAACCTCCATATTCCTAATTTATATTAAAAATAAAACACCCTCTAAATGCACCCACTCCATAGGTTAGCTGTTATGTCACTAGACATTAAACTCGCCTATGTACATTTTATTTTATTTATTTATTAGTTTAAAAAAAACATATTTACAAAAAATCACCTACTTGCGACCCAACCAAGACGATGTTCCATAAGAGTGACGGTGAGCGGTAACAACTTCGATAGGCCGAGGCCGGTGCCAGGGTTAATTACATCAATATGTTGAACTAGTCGCCAATGTGGTTAAATTTATTTATTTCCTCCTACAATTATTTAAAATACTAAAATCTAAACATTAAAACTATAAAAGTGTTTAAAATACTGTATTACTATATTATAAAAATGTATATATAATTAAGAAATATAAATAGGTATTGACATATACAATACAATACATTTTTCAAATTTGACTGAAATTATTTTATATAAATATATAGGTATATAAGGTTATACAAATTTGTTGTAAAACAATATTTAAATTTTCAATGTGTTTTTCTTTATTGTGCAATTAAGAATTTATCTATCTAGTTATTGTTATTTAGTATCTGCTGAACTCGTGCTACTCGTAAGAGACAAACATTTTTTTTTTGGTGACCTGTTTACGTTGCTTTAAAGTGTAGGACTTGCAGTATGTAAACAGCTTTAGTACAACTTTCCTGAAAATTCGGGTACAAGCATATTTAGGTGAAACTTAATGCATATATATTAAAAAAAAGTATCATCACGATCGGGGTGGTCAGAAATCAGGCTTTTTAGCCAACTTTACTATAGGCCTAATGACATACAAGCTCGTAGATGTCTCTAGCATACTTAACTCGAGAGATATTACAAATATATTATTATGTTCCGACCAGAAATATAAATAAATATCATAAATAATTATAGCAAAGGTATCATTATTATTTTATATGTTTCTAAAACAAATAAACTTATTAATTACTACTTCATCCCATTTGCAGTCGAAACGATGGGTCCGTGGTCCGATGAGGCTCTGGCATTCTCTTGTGAGCTTCAAGAAAAAGTTTGCTAGGCGACGGGTGACCCTTTTAGTAGAGAATATTTTACCCAAAGGGTCAACCTCGCCGTTCAACGGAGTAACGCAGACGGTTATAATTTTAGTTTTATTTGTAGTGTAGTTTATTTTTATCATTTTGTTTATTTATTGTTAGGTTTTGTTTTTACATACATACATACATATCTTCACGCCAGGTCCCTTACGGGGTAGGCAGAGACAGTTTTCTTTTTAATTATTTAATATGTATTATAATTCTTTTATACTGTTTGTATTTTTTTTATGTAAATACAAAAAAAAAACAAACAACAAAAAGCCTTTTTTATATTTCATAAACTCTACCCTTTGAAACACATATTTTTGGTTAAGAAATTATAGAAATGAAAGAAAATAACATGAGAACTCAATTAATTTTATGCTGTTTTATAAGTACTTAAATTCACCTGAAACTACCCAATAACTAAACTGCGTAACTCATTTTAATATTAAGCGATAATGGTATTTATAACTATTGTACGTAAGGAGTAAGTTTCTATGAAAATTATTGGGTCATGCGCTTTAAGGTTTAGTGAAATGCTTAGAAGGAAAAGGTGGACCCGTTTCGCATAGTCTGATTCCAGTTCTCGGAGACGAAGGACGTGTTTTTAAAATACTCCAAAATAATATTCGCTACGCGGGAAACCTCTAGAACTATTGAAAGCGAAAGTGATAAATTTATTTGTGAAAAACTTTAAATTTATTGTGAATTTTGTGCTTTACGAAGAGACGGTGCCGGTAAAAACAGGTAAGTTTTTTTTCGATAAAATTTAGAAAGCTCAAATTATTATTTTTCAAAAATATTATAAGATTTTTTTATTTGTGGTTTACTTTATATTTAATTTAATTTTTACTATTTAACTCGATTTTTTATTATAATAATAAATATTTTTTTTGCAAATCAAATATGTTTATTTCGTAGTAACATTACAAACAATATAAATTACTATTATTATAAACAAACTATATTACAATAAAAATCAAATTTAACCTAAAAAAAAATACCTACAAAAAAAAACTCCTCCAAATCGCTTTTTTTTTTTTTTTTTTTTTTTTTTTTTTGTACTAGCACGACATGTGACCTTGGGCCCACCTGATGGTAAGTGGCGCGCAAGGTCCATGAATGTTAGCAACTGAAGTCAGATACTCGTAACTGCCATCAGTCCCTAACACTATGCCGGCTTGACTAGATGCTTTTTCACACTTCGCTTGAAGGACTCCAAATTATAGGAAAGTGGAAACACAGAGGCTGGAAGAGCATTCCACATCTTTATCGTACGACAGATGTATGAGTCCCCAAATTTATATGTACGCGAAGGGATGGTGACTACGGTATGTGGGTGCATATTCTGACCTGTGCGTGTGGTTCGGTTGCGGAATGGAGAGGGAGGGATTAGGTTATAGAGTTCTTCGGAGCACTCACCATAGTATAGCCGGTAGAACACGCTCAGAGAAGCCACATCTCGGCGAAGCTGCAGGGATTCGAGAGTTCCAGATGTAGTGGCATCGTCCACAATTCGTACAGCTCGCCTCTGCAGGACATCGAGAGCATCTGTGAGGTACTTGGCGGAACCATCCCAAAGGTGAGAACAGTATTCTATACATGATCTGATCTGTGCTTTGTGCAGCAACAGTCTAATTGAAGGCGGAAAAAACCGCTTCACCTTGTTCAGTATTCCGAGCTTTCTTGACGCTGTTTTGGTGATGCTCTCAATGTAGTTCCGGTGGCTAAGGTCTGAGCGTATTTCCACCCCGAGAATGTTGAAGCTGGGTTGTAGGTCCAGCGTGGTGCTCTGAAGAGTAGGGGGAGGAGAGAAGGGGGACTTCTTGGCCGTCAACGCGCAAGCCTGGGTCTTGTTGGCATTGAACTGGACAAGATTTTGAACACCCCACAAATAGATTTTGTGGAGGGTGTCGTCCAGTTCTGCTGTCCTTGTATGCTCTAAATTAAGATACTTAATTTGTGAGAGGAAAAACTGCCAGTCCTATTGTCACGTCAATGAGCCTTGGTACAATTTCTTTATAGAATACTTTCAGTTCTAATACTCACGGGCCCATCGTGCAAATTATATTATAAGGTGAAAGTCAATTGGTAATTCATTTTTTTTTACATATAACCTAAAATAATAAAGAAAAAAAACTAACTTTAAATAAAAAAAAAAACTATTAGAGATGTCATTATCTATAATAATTAATGTTACTGTTTTTTACCAAGGAGTTTATGTATATATAAATAATATTAATCCTTATATATATATATATATATAAGGATATATATATATATATATAAGGATTAGCCAAATTATATAGCCATAGTTTTATGTGTATAGTTTTATATTATTTATATATTTAGGTATATCATTGTAAGGGATCAGCTGAAAATCAGCGCTGTGAGCGAGTGTTGCAGCTTATTGCTGAGCTGATTCCCTATTTGTCACCACACTATCATGTTTGTTGTATATTTTTTTTACTGCCTTGATGGGCCTTCCAGAAATTTCCGGAGGATTCGGCCTACACTCGCCACGCTGCGTTAGCCATTGGGTGATTACTGGGACTCAGATGTATTGAGTTTATAGAACACAGAGTCCTAGAACTCCACTGTTGGAGATGAGCCTTTCAGAAAGTTCTGGAGAATTTGGTCTACACTCGCCACGCTGGCCAGACGAGTAGGCGAGGGTCTGATGTCATTTTTTTATAACAATTTATAAACGATGGACCCGGCACCCGCACGGTGAATCCATGGAATGCTTAGAAATTTGTCTTCTCTTGTCTTCTTCTTCGATTCCACAAGTTGGTATAAGTGGACCGACGGCTTAACGTGCTCTCCGAAGCGTTGTAAATAAATGACAAATGTACGTAAGAAAAGTGTATTTCTCATTGGTACATGCCGGGGTTTGAACCGACATGTGTAGGTTTTTTTAAGGAATGCGTTCTGAACCGAATCACTACCGCCTCTTTGAATTCGATTAATGGTTAATGTGGTAACATATATACCATTTCTTGAATCTTGTGAATTTTATTTCTTAAGAAATCTTGTATTCTGTCTAACCCGCAAGCGATTCATTATCACGTCATCTTCTAGATCTCCACTGTTGAAGATGGGCCTTCCAAAAATTTCCAAAGGAATCGGCCTACACTCGCCATGCTGCGCTAGCCAGATGGGTTGGCGAGGGTCTGGTGTCAATTTTAAATAACAATTTATTAACTATATAACTATTGTTGGTACAAGGCACATGCTTAGCTAGATGTGCACACATTATCTCCATTACCTTTTAATAACGTCCACTTCCTTTCTGCGAAAGTGTAAAAAACCTGGGCCATCACATGACCTGCGACCTATCTTGGAGCCTACGAGTACATGTGTCAGAAATTAGCCGGAAAATGTTCGCTAGCATGCACTTGCTAAAGCGCTCTCAGTACTTCATTCCCTTTAAGGCAAAGATTATGTTGGTTAGTTCTCTTCTTTTCCCTATTATTGACTATGCAGATGTCTACTGAATAAACTTGATCGTCTGCTCAACTTATGCATCGCCCTTGTACATTATTTATTTATTTATTTAAAACTTCATTGCACGGTAAAGGGGCGGGCTTAATGCCGCTAGGCATTCTCTGACAGCCAACCTTTGGGACAATAATAAGTATAACTTAGATCGTGGAGTAGGTGCGAAGACGTATTTAAGACTGATTATTATTAAATAATAACTATATTTATTAATAATATATATACTACATACTAATAGTACTTTTAAGTTTTTTGTGCAATAAAGAGTTTACAAATAAATAAATAAATAAACTATTTTACAAGTTGGTATTAGTGGAACCAATACCGACGGCGTAACGTGCTCTTGGAGGCACTATAATGGTGGTAAAGACTAAGACAAATTTCTTAGCATTCCATAGATTCACCGTGGGGGTCTATCCTCTTTGGGAAAGAGAGAGGAGAGAAATGGTGTCTACTATAGGCTGGTTTACACAAGGCCTTCTCTTTTTATTGCACAGTAAGATGCTCAATCTATGACAGATGTACGTAGGAAAAGTGTTATTTCTCATTGGTACATGCCGGGGTTCGAACCAACAAAAATTGGATTTTATTTTTTATTCCAATAATGATCTCGTTCTTTAACCACCACCTGCACCGCTCCAATGTCTTAAATATTTAAAGATATGGTTTCCAATTACAGTTCGATTTTTCTAAGAATATACTGCCTGTAGTATAGCAGTTATGTCCATGGACTTAGACTCGGAGGTACCGGCTTCGATCAGTCGGAAGATAAATAATAAGTTCTTGCGCTATTTGGAGTTGAAACTCTCGGGCCGTGAAGACCAAGTGCACAAGGAATTTTCATTTTCAATATTTGGTAACAAGCATCAGCATTGCCATTCAACGTGGTAATGCTGCCAGTATCCTTGCCATTTTACCCATCGGTAGCGATTTGGATATGGTTTTTTTGAGTTGTTTTCGTATTTTTAATTATAATTTAGTTTAGAGTTTATTTAATACAATAGTTGTTTTTAATAAAAAATGACAAATAACTAAGCTCTTCGTCAGGCATTATTCAAAGCTCTTCTTCTTCTTTTGCACTGTAATTATTGGAAAAACAAAACAAAAAGAAAACAACTCTTCAAAATTTATGTAAGTTTCTGAAACCAAGCTACGATAAAAAAGTTAACTTATTTTGTTACAAACTTATACTTTGATTTCCAGCGTAATATTACGAGGACAGATAATTTTCAAAGTTATACCTTTACAAGATTGCCTATTCTTCGTTATTTTTAAATCGATATTATATCTGAAGAAATTTGTTCCACCACCTTCAAAACACTGCCCATCATGTCTAGAGGCAAACTCGTCGATGCCTCAGGATAATTATTACCTCTACGTCACATTAACGTAGAATTGTACGTTACGTTAACGTATAATAGTACGTTACATTAACTTTTAATTGTATATCACGTTAAAGTCTAATTGTACGTCAGTTTAACATATAATTGTATGTCATGTTAACGTATAATTCTACGTTACGTTAACGTATAACTACACGCTAATGTAGAATCATACATCACTTTAACATTTCCTTGTTATGTCTAATTGTATTGTCAATTTTTAAGAAGTAAAGTATTGTATCATTACGCCCGTTTCCCTTTCGGGGTGGTCAGAAACCACATTTCTAAAGAATCGGATTCACATTTAGCCAACTTTACTATAGGCCAATCATGACAAGTGACAAGCTCGTAAATTTTTGAAACGGGACAGTAAGGTCAGGTACGTTAACCGTTATAGTTACAAGACAACATTTCTTTGAATCCATCCATTACTTTTTGAGGTATTTTGAACTGCATTCATAGTTTTTGGAAAAAATGTACAATCAGCAAGAAAATGGTAATTTTACGCAAAAATATCGAAAATATAAAACTCGATCCTGTTTCTCACTTTAATCAAAATACTAGTCCAACTGAAGTTTGAGTACAGTAAATTAATCTTTTTAATATTTAGAATAGCTCTCCCTGGTTTATGCGTAGGCGAACTATTTAGTAATTTGTCCGCAATGACTGGGCTGAACCCACCCATTGTCCAGTGACCCTCCCAATCCTATACAGACATACAAAACACAATTATAATACATGAATTATACGTTATCGATGCGAAACTTTTGATCAGGTATTTCTTCTATAACCTAGCAATCCTTATCAACTTTCAAGAAACAGTGTTTAGGTTCTTGATAATACTCGTAATATCACAGACAAATACAAAGAGAAGAAAGACGAAATACATATCGCTTTTCTGCGCTTTGTGCCAGCAAACTAATGTTTGGTTTGGTTTAAAATAGAGATGCGCCGAATAGTGGTTTCACCGAATAACCGAATATCGGTTTGACCTTTACGGAACCGGTTATCCGGCCGAAGAATTATTAAATTTACCGTGTCATTGTTTTGCCGCGTAAACAAGTTCTAATTCTAATTGTCAATTTGCCACTAAAATGTATTCATAAAAAAAAAAAATTGAGGTTTCTAAATATGTTTTTTTTTTTGTAAATGCACTAATAACAACTTGCCAGTGTCAAAAAAAAAATGTTATAAGTTTTAAAAAGACATTTGGATTTGATTGAGGTTTAAAATAATGAGTATTTTAAGTTTATAAATAAATCGTCATGATCGTAGAACAGTGTCGGATTTAAAAAAATACCCATAATTTTGCATATATATTTATATATAGTTTTATATTGTTTGTGGTCTGTAATTTATAGTGCAAATATTAGAAAGGGTTCCAAAATGAATTCTAGAAGGTTTGCACTTATTATGAGACTTAAAAAGTGACAAAAAAACAGTCGAAATGACAGTTGAATGGCCGCCATGAAAATTTTAAATATAGCAGATCCGTCACTGTTCTACGATCATGACGAAATGGTGATTTAAAAATTAAAAAGAAGTGTTGCCTTGAGGTTTGAATCATTCTTCATAGGTTTTTTTTTCTTATACTATACATGTTGTCTTTTAGTTCTATACCATGTCATGTAAATATTATATAATTAAGAAAATAGAAATAATCGAACCGAATATATTCGGCAACAAAACCCAACAATTCGGCAGAATACAAATAGTGGAAAAGATGCCGAATACGCCGAATATCAAATGAATATTCGGCGCATCTCTAGTTTAAAACATCAGCGATTTAAAGTAACCAATTAACAAGTTGAACACGACCATAAAAACATAGACATAGAATGGACAGGTGCGACTATAAACTAACAGACTTTGTGTGATTTAGATTTTGTGCTAACGTTTTTTTATCAGTTACGGCCTATCTATATATATCGAAGTAGTTGGTAGATTAATGTTAGTTTTTGTA